>CAUJNA010003320.1:165000-207500 GCA_963377175.1 Effrenium voratum
AAGCAGGTTCTCTAAGCCAAAAGCTACGCCAATTCCCACGCCACCCAGCGACCACCAGGTTGTTGATGTGGTTCTCGCTGGGCGCACTCGCCTTGCAGGCAGGGCTGCCTACGGCAGCGGCTGCTGGAGTGCGCTTGAGCTACTCGCAGTGAGGGGCTTAGAGTTGAGGCCTGTGGATAGACAAATCCCATTCACACCAATGGTTTATCCCAGAGGCTTTCGTCCACCCCAACTGGTGAAGTCTTGTTCATCCGCAGCTCGGCTTGTTTGGGGGGTCGGGGAATAGGTTTGAGTAGAAATTGTGCATGTTGAGTTCATCCTCTCCTCTAAGGGTGTGATGTGTCTGTGTGCGTGATGCACATCGTTTAGGATTCACATTCAATTGCACGCATGACTCCCATATTGAGCATGCTGGCAGTGACACTGGTTACAAAATTTATGCTACTTTCCCATAGCCCAAACAACCCAGGAAGAAGCAAGATCTTCAACAAGCCATATGTAGTTTAGTCATGGCGGATGGTGGTGAGCACACCTTCGTATGGGGTGAGCTTAATCCTTAAGGTTCGCCCGCGCCTTCATGCGAGAACCAGGCGGGGTTGAAAGGTTTCGGGATTGGGCAAGGACAGAAACCATCAGTGAGCAGCAGAAGCCAAGGTTGGTTGGAAGTGGCTGAAGCTTGATGTCCATTGTGTGTGTGTGTGTGTGCATGTTGAGGTTTGATGAGGATGAATTTGTCATCCTAATGTGTGATTTGCACCGCAAATTCCTATTTGCTTTCTCCGTTCATGCGCCCTTAACACGATTAAGGGTCTCAAACAAGCATTTGCACAAGCCAGTCTACCTGGTGCCGCTTCGTCGCGGGAAGCCTGCGATTTCCTGAAGCATGGGATCCCCAGTTGCAGGCAACACCGCGGATACAGCCGACGCCGCGGTGTCTGCAGCGTCTACAAAGCTGTCCTCAGGATTTAAGGCCGGCCCACGATTCGAGCTGTCAGGTTTCAGGTATGCTGGTTGGAGAAGAGTTGAAGTCTACGCCAGGGTGAAGCATCCCATGGTTAGCAATGCAAGAAGACACCCGCGTAGAAACGGCCGGTACGGGGTAAGACTTTGCAATGTTAAGCGCAGCCTGGTCTTAGCAGATTCGAGCAGATGTTTGCACCACGTGTCGCTTGAGCAATGTGGGCATGATTTGCTAGGCCAAACCAGGCGAGGACGCTGAAGGTTGCTAAATGTTGAAGCACGGGCCAGCAATGTTCAAGCTCCTGAGCTCCTTTCCCAGCCAGTGGAGAGACCGTGCATACTCTTCCTCCCCGAACAAAGGCCCCCCCTGATGAATCATACTTTCCTCCAGTTGAAAAGAGGTTGAGATCTGAAGTAGTAGTGAAAGGCTTCAGAACCCAAGAAAGACGAGAGAATTGTTGGGCTACCATCAAATAAAATTGGGAACGAAGGTTACCGAATGGGTTGCCAGAAGACTCCGTTATAGAAGGGTTTTGCGGGTCACTATGCGTTCGCTAGATGTGTCGTTGCGTCCGCAACGCAAGTGAAAAGCCTTGCCGTGCCGTTGGTGAGGGTTGCTACGGTGCTGCGCAGTCTCAGTGTTTTGGAAGGTTGCGCATTTGCGTCACTCTCTTGCAGATTCTGCGGGGATGTCTTTGGAGGAGGCCTTTGCGTCTTTGGGGGATGTCTTCGCGGTATATCCTCAGGGCATGTCTTTCGCGGCATGTCTATGGTGGATTGTCTTTGCGGTTGTCTTGGGCGATGTTTTCGCCAGTGGCTTTGGGGATGTCGTTGGACCGTGTTTCGGGGGATATCTTTTGGGAGTGTCTTGGGATGTCTTTGGGGGTGTCTTTGGGATGCAGATGTCTTAGGCGGGTCTTTGGGGTTTGGTGGCACTGTCCTGGAAGATTTGTCTTTGGGAAGTTCTTGGGATGGTGCGGTTGGGTGCTGTTCCAAACAAGGAAGTAAGAGTGCTGCTGCAGGGTGTGTATTGGACAAGGTGTTTGGGAGTCAAAGCCGCCTCTAACAAATGGTTTTCCAAGAAAGAAAAGGGGCTTGATTTGTGGAGGATGTTGCTGGGCATGGCTTTGGGGGATTGTATTGGGAAATTGCGCTTGATGCGTCTTCGGTCATGCAAATACAGTTTGCGGAGCAAGGCTGCCTATAAATCGCACCAATAAAGAACGCGAATGCAGAGAGCAAGCGCAGCAAGCGTGCAAGCACGGCGTGCAAGTCAGATGGCAGCTTGCGAAGGCTGTCGCAAAGAAAGCGATGCAAAGAAAGATCACAATTGCGCGCCAGAAGGGCAATGGAGCAGTCTGTCGCAATCTTTTCGCGACACACTGCGCACTGACCTGTTGTAGTGCCTGCAGCATTGCTTGCAGATGTGTGTCGCACAGCACATGCTGCCCGAAGAGTCTTACCGCAGGAGTTACGCGGTAGCTTTTGGCAAGCAATCTGCATTGGGGTTCATGGTTTCTATCAGGTTGTTGTTGCATAGCGTTCGCTGGGTCGGTTGGTTGAACCAGATGTGCAGCATCGCATTCATCAGATAGGCTGCTTATGGCTGAAGCTGGCAGGCTGGATTTTTTGGCCGGGCTAGGGCCTTGTGTTTGCGAATGTTGGCTGGCTGTGAGGTGAGGTGGGTCTTGGTGAAGCAGTCAGGCGCTAGGATTCTTGTCAGCTCGAACAGCTTCCACGTGGTTTTGGGCCTCAGGCCACCGGCAGGCTGGCTTTCAGTGACCAGTGCCGCCGGCCGCAGCCGGCCTTTCGGAAGCGCCATGGCAGGGGATGGAGTCAAGCGAACTTCGGGTCGCGGCCATGCAACAAGTGGATGTGGGCCAGTGGGAAGCAACAGTTGCCCCATGTAGTGCCTTTCAATTTGCAGGCAGCTAAACCAGCACCTCAAATATACCGTAATAAATCAATAATTATATATATATATTGCTGGCTGGGAGTTCGTTGCCTCAACAGATCGATTATCCAAACAAGTGTCGTTCCTCTGAACACCAACCAGATCAGGCTGCCCTGTTCTGCGTTGCCCCACCTTTGTGAACTGTATATTTGTCGGTGATGTAGAGTCCATAGCAAACTCTGAATGGCGTGTAAAGGTTCAAGTTTTTGGGCAAACAGCATGAAGTTCGTTTGGTCCGGGCGCTATGTGTATTTGCTTGCTTTTGAGATACCAGACGCCGGATATGCCGGCATCAAACCATTGCAAGCTTTGCTTCTTTGCCAGGCTTTTCCAAAATCCAGCATAGTCCCTTAATTGTTTGCCTCTGCCAATCGGAATAAACATGGCCTTTTGTCAAAACGGTTGGGCTCATGCTGGTGCCCAACGTGACAGCCCAACTCTAGCAAGAACCCATGTGTGGCTCGAAAGTAAAGAAGTGTGACGCAGGCTTTAGTCTTTGTTTCCATTACCCTTTTTTGACCCACAGGCATGTTGGTTCAGACACGGTTACGGGATAAGGTGCCTTATCCCGAGGCTGGTTGAGCGGACCCAGCGGGCCCAGCGGGCCTCTGAGCACATTTCCGACGCCTGGAAGATCGCCACCACTGCCACGGCAAAGGAGGTCCGTGCTGCCACGATGCGCGCCAAGGAGGTCCCCACTGGCACGATCGCCAAGGAGGTGTGCCCTGGATGCGATTCTGTTTGCCCGACTTGGGCTCATGGCAAGGCCCATATGCCCCAGGATTATAGAAAGAAAGTTTAACCCTCAGCAAGTAGAATCATCACGCTGGAGAATGAGAGTCAGTCACTCAGAATGTGTCTTTCTGTTTCAAGGACCCAACTTCGTGCGCAGACTCTTGTCAGGGCGTGCACGCCTTACGCCCCGCACACGCTCAAGATCGGAAGAATCCTGGTCATCTTATGAGCTCACTGGTCAAAATGCCGAGGTGGTTGCGTTTTCTGAGGACCGCCGCTAGTAGTTTTGATAGAAGTGCTTGACACTCATTAGCTGTTTGAAAACATGCATGAGAGAGTTTAGATCTCTGAATCCTTCGGATGAATCAGGTGAACTGTTGCTGTAAGCTTGAGACAATTGCCAGCTATGGCGTGCTGGCGCGCCGCTAGATCTCTTTGTCAGGTGACATTCCCATGGTTTGCGTGGGGCCATGGAAAGCGGTCAATCCCCTTGACTACAAAGGCCCTCCGGAATGTCAACAAACAACACCAGCATCGAACCCAGATGGCGAAAACAGGCCCACCAGCACCTCAAGCAGACGCGAAGAGCGCCCAAACAGCTCGAGAAAATGCGGCACCATCAATCTTGGAAGCATGTGCTCGCACCGTCACCCCGCAAACAGCAGCACCCGGCCGCAAGTCTCTCAAAAGCGCGCCCTCTCTCTCACCAGCACATCAACCAGCACCCCCAACAGCACGCAAGAACGGCACCAGCACCAGCACCCGAAACTGCAACCCCCCTAGCACCGAGCCATCAATCTCGCAAATCACTTTCTTTATTAGAAGTTGGAGCCCCAAAGTTTTCAGCTATCTGGAGAAATACGCCCAAGCCACCAACAGCCTTCGAGTTTTGCAGCTGCGTAGGAGTCTGCTTGACTGGATGGCTGGGGTGAAGACGTTTGCAGCACTCTCACTCTCTCTCCCTCCTAGCTTCTCTCCAACGGGTGTCGTTTTGTGAACCAAACTAGGAATTCCACACATGGGTGCGGGGCGAAAGTTGGATAACCCCAAATTGGGTTGCCCTAAGAAGGTGGTTCAATTTTGGCCGCCGCGCTGGCTTGCTGTGGAATCGCGTGTGGAAAGGGAACTTTGACTTGGACGGAACAGTTGAAGATGCTTGCGGCCGAAAGCCCTGGATTGTCGAAAGCCGAATTCTGCTCCCCCTTTGAACAAAAAAGGGGGTTACCCCAAAAAACACGGTTGAGGGCCAACTCTAATATTAGGGGCCAGATTGGTGTTTGCTGCTTTTTCAACAGCATAGAAATGATGGTTCGCATCCTCACGTTTGGCTCAGACAGGGTAAGAAGGCAATGACAATTCTGGGTTTGGTAAGGGCAGCCGTGACTTCCCTGAGGCAGCCTGCGGCCAGCTTTCAGAGGACCTTGCTGCAGTTGGTGCAGGGCCTGGATGAGAGCAGCGTGAGGTTGCGGCCTCTGTGCTCGCACGTCAAGTCTTGGGGTTCTTTTGATTAAAGACGCCTGGTTTTCCTAGCCGATTGGTAGCGAACATGAGCGAATACTGCTAAAAAGGAACCCACGCTTTGGCCAAGAACCCTCTTTTTTGGGCGGCACTTCCCAAAACCCCTGCTTCAAAAACGTCCCTTGTTTGCCCAATGAAAGGACCGGAGGGCACTGAGGACCGAGGAAGCCAGGCAAACCCCAGGGGAGGGGATACTAATCATGTCCTCCGGCCAAGCTTCCCAAGCTTCGCTTCCGGGAGTTAAATTTGTTTCAGGTGGGTCAGCTGTGTGTTACAGCTGTCAGTGGCGCTTTGGCAGGTGACAGTGTGGCAGTTTTGCCATATACCGTATAAGTCTTTAAGCAGACCCTCTAACCTGTGCCGCTTGTCCACAGTCCGTTGAGGTCATAATTGAATTGCAAGTTTTTTGAAAAGGCAGTCTCCGCTGATTGGGTAAGAAGAATACATGGGCGCTGTGTTGGCGGTGTGGCAGACGTGTGCTGAAGGCATTTGCTTGCATCAATACGATTCGCGCTGCAAGAATGCTATTATCACCAGACATGTTTTTAAATGAGTATCTTTGTTTTGTTTTCATTATTATAAGATGATCGATTTTAGCTTTAGTACGGAACTCCCCAAAGGTCCCCGAAGGCACTTGTGTGATACAGTGTCAGTGTGTGCCGCGAAGCCCCGCGAAGCTTTTCGCGTAGCTCGGTGACAGGCAAAGCCACTTTGCGAAGCCACTTTGTGGTTTATTGTCTGGGCCTGCGGCCTCTAGCCGGCTACGCCTCTTTGAAGTTATACCACGTCATGTCATGTGTTTTGTATGAGACGTTTCTGTGCTATGATATGGCTGGTTAGGTTAATGCACGTTGCCCACCCCAACCCCAGATGATGCCGGGCATGCCAGCTTTCTTGGCCCCAGCCGGGCTCGCGCCCCAGAAAGAGTAGCCCAAAAAGAGCAGCCCGCAAGCCAGCCCGGAAACGCAAACGCGCGCGCCAGAAGGCACGAAAACCAACGGGGAAAAAGCAAGGACCGCGCAGCGCGCGAGCCAGCCACAGCAAAAGCAAAACGGACAGAACAACAGCCCACCGCTGAGCACAGCAGTTTTTTGCAGGATTTGCAGCGTTTTGTAGAGCGAGGACCCAGCATCGCCGGCATGCGAAAATGAGCCTCGCTAATATCCCCCCGATACCTTCTAAAAACAGTGCTTTATGGGTTGAGAGGCTTTTCGGAAGGAAGTCTTGATGATGCGGATTAAGCCGCGCTGAAGCATCACCCAGGCCCAGATGATGTCAGCCACATGGCCCAAACCCTGCATACATCCTAAACCCTAGCTAGCAGGCTAATTGCTTATGGCACCCCTCGGCAGTCAGGCTGTGGGTCGGGGCTGTCTGCAGCCACGCCAGTCCCCTCCCCAAAGTCCTCCCAGGGATCCTCCCGAAACTGCTCGAGCCGACAGGGGCGGATCTCGGGCGGCATTAACGGAAAGTCAGGGCCTCATGCTCTGGGGCGGACTTAACGGAAAAGTCACACACTTGGGAGCCCGTCCGTTAATCGCGGTTCGGGACGTGCCTCATTCACATCAAGTTGCGTCCGACGCTGGTCCTGGGACTGGTGCTGGGACCGGTCCTGACTGGGACGCGTCCTGGGCCCAGTCCTAGACCCGGGACTGGTAGGACCGGTCTCCCGGCGTGGGATGCAACTGGAATGAAGTGATGGGAATCCATGATGATGTTTTGTACCTGCGGGACACGCCCGAATGCACGAAAAGTGACGGTGTCGGCGGATTCGAGTTTGTTATGTGCTTTCGTGGCAGTAGCATGCCATCATTTAGAGTCACTTGCAGAAGACTGAGGGAAGACTATGTCAACACTACAGGAAGGATGACAGGAAGACTACCGGAAGAGCATTGTGCTTTCCAGACCCGGTTTTCTAGAAACGATGGACCATTTTCGGGAAGCCTTTGCGAAGCCTCCGCGAAGACGCCGCAGGCCAACTCCCATGCTCTGAGGTTTGCCGCCTTTCATCGCCACCTTTTGCACAGATTCAACTTCATTCAGTTGAGAAATGTATTTGTGGAACAAACGTCCCCACCCAGCGAAGCCACAGTCTTGCCGCGAAGTCTCGCGAAGCCAGCCCTTGCACGAATTCTGGTCCCGAGAAGCCCCCGCTCAGTTGGTTGAACTGCTGCAAAGATAGCCCTTGTGATTGGCGGACGCTTGCCGCAGGCTGGCCTTGCAGATGGTCTTCTCCAAGCAGCTTGGCGCAAAGTGAGGGCTGGCTGAAGCGCCACGTGCCATGTGTAGTTGCGGGAATGGGTTTGTCGCTCGCTTAGGGAAGCTTGCAAGAAGATCAGCGAGCTGTTGAAGGCTGGGAAGAAATCGCCGTAGCACACACGGTGTTGCAAGTCTTGGTGCGCGACGCTCTTCAGGGCCAGACTGAACACGTTAGTGGGAGTGAGACTAACCGTTGCACTGTTCAGGGCAACTACGTTTGCGCCCGAAAGCTAGTCACGCCGCGCCTGCGATGCGGCGAGGAGTTCTTTCACCGGTGTTACAGTGTCTAACTTGTTCCTGCTGAAACTGGGGGGGTTGTTGCAGTGCCAAGAAAGCAAGCAAGCAAGCAAGCAAAGAAGCAAGCCAGCAAGCAAGCGCAGCAGCACAGAAGCATGCACGCTCGCAAGCGAGCAAGCGACCCTTCCCTACCCCGCCCCCACCACCCCACCCCGCCCCCACCACCCCACCCCACCCTACCCACCCCCATAAACCTACCTTAAACTCACCCTACGCCAACCCAAGCAAGCCCAAAAAAATCGAAGATCCACCCACCCTCAGCCTATCCCGCAAAGCACCCACAACCCGTGGCCCAAGCTTCGCCGAACCCTTGCCTTCATCAAACGAGGCGGCACACGGGAAGACTTGCGGCAGTCCTGCTACGCGGCAGATCCAATCACATCTTTCTCACATTCTGATATCGTTTTCAACTGGGATGCTGGGGCCGCTGCAAACTTAGCTGCACGGGCAAGCTCATTTTTGGCTGTCCTGGCAGTACTGGCTGCGTGAGTGTGTCCTTGTTTGGTGATGCTGGGGGTGTTTTGGGGCTGTCTGGGCACTGCCAGCTAATCATCCGCTGCGCAGGGCAAGCTGGTTTTCTGGCACTGGGGCTCACTCGCAGGCTTTCTTTGGTGCAGTGACTGGTTTGCTGCGCAAGGCTTACAACGCAGTCGCGTTTTGTGTCTGTGTCTCGCGCGCACACGCCCAAGGCTGGGAAGATCCGAGCTCGTGTTCTCAGTCGCACGCGAAGTGCTCTTACGGAGCTCTACCAGCCACATTTCGACGGAAGTCCGTTGCGAACAGTGGCTATGTTGCCGCTTGTCTTCGAAGGAAGACGCAGACAGAAATCCTGCAACCGCACTTTGTGCGAAACTCGTTGCTCAGGCTTTGCGTTCACGTCAGTGCGCCAGGCTCATGTTGGACCAAGGGCGGCCGGTTGTGTTTCAGCATGTGCAAACAGATGGCGCTGAGGGCCAACACATAAACTGATCCGTCTCCATCCTTGCACGGCTGCATTTTCAATGGCGAGATGCATCACCATAACAGGGGTCTGCTCACGTGGCGGGCGGCGGGGCCAGATTTTATCCTACTTAAACCTTTCCTTGCTTTGCAAGCCTCCCAGAGATCCAACAAGCCACTTCCGCCGATGCAGGTTGGGGACGGTGATTCCACCAGAGCTGATTTTTCCTTGGCTGGAATACCACCGGTGCCATAGGAGGGGTCGGCGGAGGGCGGCAGCTCTTTTTAACCCGAAGCCCCTTAAACCCTAAACTCACCGGAAGCCCAAACTCACCCTGAACCCATTCAAATCCACCCTGAAACTACCCGTCGCCCTGTGGAAACCCTAAACCTACCCTGAACTGCACCACCCAAAGGCCACCCTCACCCACCCGAAACTTAAACACGCTCTAACAAGCTTTTGAAAGAAGCACGAAAAAATGCGGCCTTCTTTTGCCATGACCACCCCCAACAAGAAACTGGGAGAAAAAGCTGAAGATTGGATTTGCATGTCTGGTTTCATCTTCCCCTGCTTTGGGAAGAAAATCGAATTGGACCGCTCGGTGAAATCCCTGCCGTTTGGTCAGGCGCGTCGGGCGGCAAGGCTGGCTTTGGACACGCTATCTCCAGATCAGCGGGAGGAGCGCAAGCGGAGGCGGAGACTCGGAAGAGAGCGATGCTGGAAAGCGATGGGGGACATACTGTGGATGGACAGAATCCTGCACCTCACAAAAAGCCTTGGAATGATGGGGGTACTGGGTTTTGACCCATGGCCATCGGATCTAAGTAGAACCCCTGGTTGATCTTGATGGGTGGGTGTTCCCTTTTAGTGGGGATTCAGACCACTTTAGGGAACACCCCTAATACTGGGACGGGTTTATTCATCCTGAGTCAACATTACCAAGCGAATTGGCAAAATGGTCACCTCCTGTCACCGACTTTGGCATCACAAGGGTCACATAATTCCGACCTTGGAGGGATGGGAGCCACGGCCTTGATCTGCGGCATCAATAATCAGTTCTTCGCTAACTCGGTGGCTATTGGCTCGCGCTGGTTGCGGTGCTTGCTGAAAGGCTCCTGTTAAGTTCGGCCTCACCATGGTTGTTGTTGGGAAACATGTTACATGTTTGCTTATTGTGGTTTAGTGCGAATTCCCCACTGAACTGCTAAAATGTGATTTTGCTCCCCTTCCAACGTCCACCAAGTGACCCTTTCGGGCTTGCAGTGTGAAAACCGACCCAGGTGCGGTGTAGCAGGGGGAGTTTGGAGTGGAATTTGCTGAGCTGAGTGCTAAAACGAGTTGGACTACTTCTCACCTTGGGGGCGGGTTCTTTGGAAACCCAGAGGAAACCAACCATTCAGAGGGACCCGTGTCTAAATTCTAGAGTCCAGAGTTTGGAACCTCGAAACGCTGGAGTTCCAGACGTCATCAACCTGGGTCGTTCTTCACCCTCCCTTTTGAACGGTGATGTTGTGTATGGCAGGCGCGTGTTGCCAAACTTGACGCTGGGTATGCCAAATGCCTGTGGTTGTCGCACTCTGAAACTTGAACTGGGCCTGTCACAACAAGTTGGACCCGGGCGTTGTTTTGAGAACAAAACAGCCAGGGTTCTTTGTTAAACATGTCCAACAAGATGTCCTTGATTTGTAAGCCCACTGAACGCTGTGCACTTAGCTGGTTGGTGTTATAAATCTCATGGCTTGGTGAAAATGTGTTGCAGCAGGCATCCCAACAGCCTGGCTGCTTTTGACCGAGCCGACTTCAATGTGCGGACTCCCAAGGCTTGCGGGGCCGTGCCCTTGATTGGTCGCCAGCCCAGCGATCATCGCTCAGCGATCGGGCACAAAGACGTTGGTAAAAGCCGGATGGTTTTCATGTGAGCACTGCCATGGTGCGGGACTGGGAACCTTGCATACACCACTTCTGGAAGGGTTTCAGCCAAATTGCAAATGTTTTCGGCTTGGGGTGTGTTGTGTCAGTCAATCAAACCGGTGAGTGCACCAAAACGAATCGAATGATAGCTATATATAGTTTGCAAGCACAAAAATACAAGGCAGCGGCACTCACCCCACCCCCCCACTCACCAGAGCCGAGGAACTACTTGCGTGTGAGCCTCTCTCATCTTCTGCAGCTGGTGCAGGAGTGGCATGCCATCAAGAGCTCCCCGGGCCCTCGCTGCGCTGCTTGGCGAGAAGGGATGGTTTCCAGTTCCAGCGGTTTGGTGTGGAACCGCGGACACCGCCAATCATTAACCTGTGATTCCAGGCATTTGTTTGGTGCAACCGTGGAAGTAACCACCTAAATGCAACTTGATTACCCACAGCACTTAGAGGAAGAGGAAAACGCATCAACAAAGCAATAGTAAGCAACTTGGGAAACACTAGCGACCCAACTCTAAGAGGGTTCTATGCTTTTCCCCAGAGCAGACGCTGTGAGTTTCCAGTTTGGAGGAAGTTGGGCTGAAGAGGCGAGGAATGGGGCTGGATATTTGCTGGCCCACACATAATTCGTGTCGTTTGCGGTCGGCAAAAAGCCCCAGGAGAGGGGAACCTCAGTTAGGGCATTCGCAAGCTCGCAAGCTCATTCCGCAGTCGGAATCTGGGCGGGGAATCCGATGTGAAGAGGTTCTAGTGGAGTACCCGGTTGACTTCGCCTGGCAGAATGACGTGCAGGTCCATGAAATATGCCGGCCCAGGCGCGGTGTTCTTGAGACATGCTGGACGGTGGTTCATAGGCATAATATGACTGAGCAGCGATCTATGGTGTTAAAGCAAAACATAGAATCTCAAGCAGAGGCGATAGGATGCTCGTCCATTTCACAACACACGTGTATCTTGGTTATGGTTGGCCTCGTCCAGAGCAACAAGACCGCAATGTTTCAAAATACCCAAGAGAAAGCAATATTTTAGGCCAGTTGCTGGGGTTCGTGTTGCAATTCGCAAGCCGTTTAGGTTCTAAATACCCTGCAATTGAAAGTAGTATTCGAGAGGATATATGGATTGAACATGTGGTTTTTCCCTAAGGAGCCTAGGTCGCGGAGGGTTTGACCACTTGCCCACTCGCGAAAGGTTCGCGTATTTTCCTTGGATGCCTTCTACGAAGATGGTTCGTTTCCACAGCTGTTGTGGTTTCACCGTGTTCGCGTAAGCCAAAAGACACGAAGACTAACTTCCACGAAAAAGCTCAATCCGCGTAAGCGCCGCGTAGGCGTTTGCAATGTAGACCCCACTCGCGTAAGCTTCCCTCACAGCCACGGAAGCCCCGCGTAGGCCTTCGCGGAGGCATTTCGTTGGAGTCTCTGGCCCGCACACTGATTTCGATCAATGCTCAACTGCGAAGCATTTGCCATGTGGGCCAAAGAAACACACCAAGGATAGTGATGCTTGGGGGCGGGGATTTGAAAACACAATTTGGATTCTAAGCCGCTAGAACAAAGCGCCCTTAACTGCGCAAGAAGCTCACACATACGCTGTGTCTGCATGCTTCAATGCGGATCCTTTGTTTTCCGACCTGAAAGACCTGTTTTTGGGCCAAAGCAAAAGCTAAAATGGGGCTCCGGCCCTTTTGCCAGGTATGTGAACAAGTCGCCTGGCTGCAAAGTCTCAAGGTCACTCGTGCAGATGGATTCATCGGACCGGGCAAAAAGCCGCATTCCTGGCTCCTGAAAGAATTGTTATGCCGCCTCCCGAAAAGCTCGACCTGCACCCGGGTCCCAACTACTGCTTTTTGGTCGCAGTACTTGGGATTTTGGACACGGGAAAATGCAGTGGTTGGCGGGTGCTGGTAAGGTCCTTGCTTTTTGGGACATTGCTTTTGTGATTTCCCTTTCACTTTGTCCCTTTAAGGTGAGAGCAAGTTGCACCCGTCTCGGCAATCCTTGCCGGAGCATTCGGGGGTTTTGAATGACCTACAGTCTGTTTGTGGCGTTCGCCAACTTCAGGAACCCGACAAAAGCCTAGCCAACACTGTCCGCTACTGTGCGGAACAGACCCTATACATGTTGAATGGACTACCTGCAAAGTTCTATCACTCGGTTCTATCAGAATCTCTTGAACCGTTTGGCACATGTCTGCCAAGTATGCAGAGTCGATGTCAACCAACCCAATATGTCCCATTATATCCCGCTGTATCGCACAAGATCCCAAGTTGGATCCATGTTAGAGACCCTGGCGCAAGCTAACCCATACTGGCAAATTTCTCCGAATCACACCACAATTGGTTTGCCATAGGTTTCTTCCACCCCCGACATGCAACATCCAGACCCCATTCCGTTGTTTGTTGTTGCTATCATTTTGTGTACCGCTTTTTGAAACCCGACTTGCATGGTTAAAAGGCCAAACCAGCCCCCTGCTTTCCCATGTCCAAAATTGCTGAAAGTGGTGTGGTCCGTCGCCGGAGTTTGGCCGCTGAGGTTGGTGAATGGTGTGCCCTGCAGCGGTACTGAAGATCTTGTCGAGCTGGAGGTGGTGGCTGTGCGCGAAGGCGAGAGATTTCATTGGCCATTCGAATCGTCACCTGAGCCACGTCCAAACCCGGGTAGACGAAGGTTCGTAAGGGATAATCCCAACCATCAATGGGTGCACTCGCATTCTTTCATTCTTTAATGGTTCTGGGTAGACCGTTCTAATTTAGTACCCGGTGTTGATTGTGACTGGACCTTTTCGCGACAACATACATCATCAATGTATTAGGAACCAGCAATCATTGATCGTTCGTTCTAGTGATTCGCCATTGGCATTGCTTGTGTTTTTTGCCACCTTCGGTATGTTGGTATCCTGTCAGCGGTAGGTTTCCGAGTTATAGCTTTCCTAGCTGGCTGGCTGCATTAGGAGTTGTTTTCCATACGGGCATTGCTGGCTTTTCTACTTGTATCCATGAAATGTTGCGTTTGGGTATGCTTCTTCAAGCAATTCAGCTGAAAAAGCGAGCTTCTGTGCAGCTTGGCAAACCAATTGACCCCCGGGCCCACGCCAAGAGACGTTTTTTGGTGTCCGAACGACGCGAGGCGGCCCAGCCGCAGCGGCCGGGGTCAGTCAAGGGGACCGCTTGATGAGCATCGGCAGGGGCCCTATTGGGGGCAAGCCCAATATCCATGCCATGTTGGGCCAAGTGTCACGCTCCGGCACCACGGACTACGCAGTCGACAGAACTTAGCATTTGCAAAAGACGTACTTAGTTCAAGTACTATTATTGTTTAAATGCGGAAAAAGGTGCCTGCCTGATGACCTCTTAATCACTTCTTCCTATTAATCAACCTACCCCTAATAACAAAACTCCCCCGAGCCGCGGCAAAAAATCGGCAATACTAAACTTAAATTGGCCAATACTAAACCACTACTAAACTCCTGAGACTACACATGCTTTCCACCAAGCTCCCAAAATATGCTTATTAGGGGTCCCCCCTGCAGAGTGTGTTCGCCAAACAACCCAACACAAGCAAATAGTTTTATGAAACTGACCATGGGACACTCCCTTTCGAAGTTCTTACTTAAAAGTTTCAATCTGAGCAGTGTTTGCTCCAAATCAAAGGAGATCCACTGTCCAATACTAAAAGCAAACTATCAACTAGATCTAGGCACAAACCGGCGACCCCTAATAATAAGACTTCCCCCCAGGTTTTTTGTTTAATTCATTTGGGGGGGGGGACGGTTTTTTGTTTGGGAGAAGCGATTATGGAAGGGGGAATGTCAGAGCAGGCTTGGCAGCAAGTGCAGCAGGGGATGCCAGTTTCCCCCCCAGCAAAAAGCAATACACAGAGTTCTGAGTGCGTGTGCACGTGCGGTGCAAGTCGACGCTGCTGCGTGCGTGCAGCTTGTGTCACTACGTGTCCCTTGCATGTCACTGCGCATCGCTTGCGTGCCACCGGGGGGCACCTCGATGACATGCCGGGCCGGCCTGGCAAAAGGCAGGGTGGGCAGCGCAGCAGACCAGGCAAGGGCTTAGGAAGGGCTGGGGAAGGCAACTGGGGTGGAGCCATGTGCGGGCTTTTGTAATTCATGCCAGAATAAAGCGGCAGTTTTGGCTACAAACTGCTGCGTTTTTCTTTGTGTGGAAGTCCTTCAAATGGACGGTTGAAAAAGCGATGGCGGCTGCTAGGCTGCTGGGCTGTTGCAAGGCATCATCTCCATCATGTCTAGTTCGAAATGAGGCCCGTTTCTTGGTTGATTGGTTGGTCGCCTAGACGCCTTGGTTGGTTACTTGCTTGCTTGAACGAGCGAGGCGGGGCGGGGCGGGGCGGGGTGGGGTGGGGCGGGGCGGGGCGGGGAACTTCTTCCATCGCTTGTATATCCTCATGTGCGGTTACGCTTTCTGAAAAGGTCGGCAGTCCGAACTGAGGCATGCGCGCTGAGTGGGACGAGCAACTCAGCTTAGACTTGATTTTCCCTGTTGCGACCCGTGATATGCTGCTGGAGGAGGACTGGGACTGTAGATGGGAAGAACCACGAACCATGTGTTCCGAAAATTGTGGTTAGGTTACATTGTTGCATGAGCGAGTCATGAGCAGTGACCATCATGTTCTTTCTGAAGAGGATGAGAATGTCTTCCCCGGAATGACAACTAGCATAGGCAAGTAAGATGCACGGTGCACGTCATATTTGATACTGACGACGACCATGGACAGACAGCATGCTTCGATTTGCTTAAGTTGATATTGTTCAATGTTTCCCTGTTGCTTTTGAGGGGAATCTATCACTACCGGAAATATATTTTTATACTCTCCAGGGGGCTTAAGCAGATGGAATCACGCCCGGCTCTCCGGACAGTTTCAATGGACACCCAGAAAATTGCAACTTTGGGAGGGGAAATCCGGGGAGCCTATGGATGCAAGTTGGCCCAGGCGAGGTGCCGATTGCCGAGTTCAGACCTTGGCCTTTGAGGCGAGGGAAGCGCGTGGCAAGGATCGTCCGTGATTTTGGTTTCCGCAAGAGTCCAAAAAAGAAAAGATCCAGGGATGGAAAGATCCAGGATATCCATAGATTCTTGCAGACACCTGGAAAGATACAGGAAAAAAATGGAAACTGTGAAAAATGTAAAGACCTCCTTTGAGGGTGAAAATAAAAAGACTTCCAGACACCAAGTTGTTCCTCGTCAGAGAAGAACACGGTCTCCAGTGGGTGGAGGATCCAGATCAGTGAGTGCAGCAAGTTGCCACAACCCTAAGCCTTCCCTTCAAGCCTTCTTGTGTTTCTTGACGAAATGCTTCAATATCAGGGTCTCTGGAACGTGTCATTTCATGCTGGTTATCCTTGGCAGTACCCGGGTTTTTGTTCACTTTGAGGAAAATTGCACAAACATTGCCATGCGGCCTCACCACTAAAACGAAGCGAAGCGGTTTTTGGGATCCCCAAGAAATGCAGGCTTTTGCCGGAGGCATCTCCCAACTCGGCTTCAAGGTTGCATCGGCGGACACGCAACACCATCGAGCTTTGCCCAGTCTCAGGAGGAATCAACCACCAACTCCGAGAAAATATGCTTAAATTTCAGAGGTTTTGGGGCAGATCAGAGTGTCACCTTTGGTTCCATGAGTGGCTTTTCCAACCAGCGTAGCTACAAGCTGAAAAGTGCACAACAATTGGGTGCCTTAACGCAAGCCGTGGCACCACCCATGATGGTTCCTTTTGCTGTGATTCTGGGATCGCTAGTTTCAACTCGATAGGATAGGTGGCCCCTTTTTGCCCTTCTCTCCACACCCAGCAAACCATCGCTGAAAAGGGTGGGACTTACAGCTAAGGACATCAATGATCGTGCAGAATTGTTGAGTGTAAATGTCAAGACTTGGGTCCCAGCTCCTTATTGTTCAAGTCCAACGATTTGCGAGTTGGAGCTTTACAAGACTCGGATGAGCAAAGCGGCTAGAATTGCATGACTATAGAGGTCAGCGACAACCCTCGACCTTTGGCTCGCACTCGTTGCTTCAGATGCACAACTCGCTCCCGGAGGGTGGCACGGTCTCGCGGCTCCTGCAAGCTGCTGGCGGGCCTGGCCAGGGCGAAGAGGTGGGAACCGCCTGAGGATGGATTTTGCTTTCTGGCAATTTGCTTACGGATCTTTGCACTTGGACTTTTTGGGAGATGCATTTTCCGTTGGACCCACAAGAGTGAATCTTTTTGCAGATGGGGTCAACAGCAACCAAGTTTGCAATGCGTACGCAAAGTTTGTGTTCTGACAAAAAATGGGTATGTTTCAAAATGAAGGGCACCAGTTTGCGGGACATTAGCGCTTTCTAGGGCTCCAATAATCTTTGCGAAACGCCCAACCCGCCCAAAACTGGAAGGTTCTTGTTGCTTCCCCTCCAACGCTGAGACTTCCTTTTCCAAGTTTGGGGAGCAAGTGTCGCTGTGTGTATTGTCGGTTTTGGAGTGCAAAATCTAAGGGTCACCACATGGCACGGGACGATGTGAGCGTATTTTGAGACCCTGCCTGAGTCACAATCAAAACCCGGGTAGATGAAATTAGCAACGGGCAATCCCAACCATAAATGGTTGCGGCCGCCTTCTTAACCCTTTACATGGTTCTGGGTAGACCGTTTTACTACCTGGTTTTGAGCAAGTGACTCGCCTGGGCTTTGGTCGCGAGGACTTTCAGGCCTTTGCAAAGGAGCTGAAGCTGGGCCGCTGCGTGACGGATCATTTGGTCCTCGGAGCCTGGGAGGCGGCCGTGGGAATTGTACACAAATCGGCACCCAAAGGGCTGCTGTCGCGTGCAGTGCTTGTGGCTGGCGGGTTGTGTCGAATACACACGAACAGTACAACTACAACTATAGTATTTAGAGAAGCAATGTTGCAAGTGTCGCAATGTTGCAAGTGTCGCACATTCTGCTGTCGGAACCTTGACTTTCCTTGAGATATCAAAGCAGTTGCTATGGCGTGCGGCACCTAGTTAGCATGGCAACATCAAGTTTCAAAGCCACTCAACTAGAGCCAATGCCCGACCCGACACATTCAGCCCATGCCTGCAGAAACCACTTCCTGCAAATACAAACGTAGAGTGGGAAGCACAACAACAGGGGCAGCATCGCGCAAGTTGTCCCGCTTGCTCAAACAAGGAGTGGATGGACAAAATCCTGCACCACCTAAGACACCCTGGAATGAATCCCTTGCAAATACACGATTGCCGGAACAATGTCAAACCCTTACATCAATTTAGAGGCTCTTTGCGCAAGTTTCTACGAGCAAGTTTTTTTAGCAAGTTGTTTGTGCAAGTTCCTTTGAGCAAGTTCCTGGCGCGAGTTTTCAACGCAAGTTCTCCACGCAAGTTCTTGGCACAAGCGGTCTCAGCCAGTTTTGTTGCTTTCTATGGGCAAGTTGTTGGCGCGAGTTCCTGTGAGCAAGTTCTCCAAGCAAGTTCTTGGCAGAAAATCTCTCAGCCAGTTTAGTTGAACAAGTTCGTTCGAGTAAGTTCTCTGAGCGCAGCGCTGACCACACTGCAGCAACCATTTGATGCGAGTACAACTGTCGATCCGGACCTGCGAAAGTGCACTTCGCGTAATACGTTCATCGCTAAAAGTTGCGATCTTCCAACCGGAGGCTTCTGAAAGCGTACCTCGCGCACTACTCCCCTATAGCTCAACTTGCGATTTTCCTACCGGAGCTGCGAAGGTCCTTTCGTACCAAGAAGTTGCGATTTTCCAGCCGGAGCTGCTAAAGCGCGTACTTAAAAGTGGCGATTTTTTGGGAGCTGTCCTGAGCGTGCGTCTTTCATACTTAAGAGTTGGTTTTTTTTTTTTTTTTTTTTTTCGACATCGACCACGCCGATCTCGCGCGCGCCGATCTTCCCAGACGGTCGGCTTTTCGATCGCCAAGCTGTCGCAGGCCCGCCGCCTTCAAAGAGCAATGCGTTCTTGTCGGCTTCGCATCCTTTCTTTTGCGCGTGAACGCGAAAGCGTAGCAAAGATAGTAATCCAGTTTAAGACACGAACTAGTTGTTTGCCAGTGCTATCTTGCTACTGCTACTGGCTAATGCACTTGCTAGTGCAATGTTGCCAATGCAACTTGCTAATGCAACTTGCTCGTGCCACGTGCTACGTCTTTCCTAAAGAGCCCTTCGCAATGCTTTCGAGCAAAAGTTCTTTTGGCGGCCCGCTTTGATATTTCTGGTTATGTTGTTTTGCAATAGGTGTCGTTGCAGTTCTCAACCATGCCAGGCAGTGCAGAGCTTTCAATGCCGCACGTACCATCGCTGTACCCGCCAGCAGGCCAGTCGGAAGCTGCAAGCGATTTTTTTTGGACCCATTCCTTTGGACTTGGCATCTTCCTGCAGCCACAGTGGCCATAGGTTTCCCAATCTGTGCAGCTAGATCGCATGGGATGCCCTCAGGTGATTTGAGTTGAGTTTGTTGCCCACGAAGAAAAGGCGTGCCACGGCAAGTGAGGCCGAAGGCCCTTCCCGTTGTATGCGTAGCAAGCAGTTGTAGATGAGTTCGGGCAATGTTGGGACCTTTTAGGCAACGAGGCCAGCCAGTGGGATGCCACGTTGGATGAATCGTTCAGCTTAAGCGTTCTTGCGTAGAGGTTTGGATGAGTCCGGAGCAAGTTGTTCAGGAAAGAATGTGGTGGGTTGCCATTTGCGATAGGGCCCTCCCCCTGAGTGGCCAAGAAATGTCCCATGAAAGCCGGGTGTATATATTTTTGTTTAACGGGAACCCCCCAAAATGGTGGCGTTGCTTTTGGCTCAGGTACACAACGCCCTGCAGATGACCAACAGCCCCCCATTGGCCGAAGGTGTTGCTGACTGCCGGGGCCTCTAACGTTGCTCAGTCATGACCACCGACAGAAGGAGAGGATGGCAAATCTGACTTGATCGAAGGTATCCCAGAAAACTCGTCCGGAAATGTTATCGAGGATTCGCTGGCGCGCTGATTCAGACCTATTGGCTCAGTCAGCCTGTCCAAAAGCTTCTTGGGCAAAGTCCAGCAATTATGGACTTCGCGTCCCCGAGCGGCTTACAGCGGACAAACAGTCTCTCTTCGTTTGGATCAAGGCTTGCCAGGAGTGGAGAAGCAAGTTGCAAGTTGGGGCGGTTCGCTTGCACACTTGAATGCGCAAGTGGGAGTGCTGAAAGAGGCAACAAGGCAGGGGTGTGCCTCTTGTTCCGGCATGTGCCCGGATGTTTATTGAAGCGGTGCCATTCTTCTGTAACGAAGCTGACCTAAGTTAGGTCAGTTTCACTCAACTCACGTATAAGGACACCTATTCTCGCTCCGCAACCAGAGTTGTTGACCAAGGCTTGGTGGATGCACTGCTGGAGGCGGAAGCAGAGTGCCTCGGACTGCGACAGTGACAGGGCGTGTTGCACGCTCGCGCCTCCAAACGGTCCATTTCATATTTGCGGCAGCAGGTTGGTTGGGTTTAGAGAGAATTCATTTTCCACTTTGGGTGGTAGGGGGAAAGCAGGCCTACAGCAAATGATGCGCAGAGCGGGAGGCAGCAGCCGCCGTTGAGCCTCACCAGTCCTACCCGTGCCGCTTTTAGCGTCCGAGGCGAGGACGGAGGGTGGCTTTGGGAAAGGGTGGCGCTGTATCCATGGCCAAGCATGTGTTGGGTTGCGTTAGCCCCAAGTGGGTATGGGTCAAAATTAAACAACTAAACAACCAGGGACCGATTTAGTCCATGTGTCCATTTGACAGCGTTGCATTCTGGGTGGCGATTTTTCACCCACAGCCAAGTCGTGCAAGGTCAAGATGATGGTTCGACCTTGATTTGTTTCTCTTCTTAGGAGGAGAGCTATGTCCCCTTGGTGCCTGCACACGTCCTTTATGGGCAGTGGATGCATTGTTCAGGATTTGTGGCCGAAGAGAGGCATGTAAGCACAAACAACGCGCACAGACATGTGTGGTTAATTATGCTGAGCTTTGCGAGAGAGGCGATTGCGCTGGCGTCTCGCCTTTGTCCCATGGCTATGAGGGCTGTTTGTCATGAAGACCTAGTATTGGTTGGCTTCTCTTATCTGCAGAGGCACAGCCGTAGGATGCATGTGAGCATGTTGGTCTCCATGTTTTTGAGCCACAGCCATTTGGGAATTGTTTGACAAAGAATCAGCGTTCGCTTGCGCAAGGTACACCGGTGCTGCCAGAGCGCATGCTTACCCGATGTCCCTTCTGTGAGGCGCGAGGCGGTACGAGACCCCAAAGTGTTTGCCATTGAGATGCGTTTGTTCTTGACTGCTATTGGGTTGGATCTTTAGACCTTAACTTTTTGGGAAATGAAGGTGTTTTCCACTCAACCCCCAAAAAGTTGAACTTTTTGCAGGGGGTCAACTGTTGGGCACACAACAGATTCTAGGATGTCAAGCAAGCGGGAATCTTTCGCTGCAAAGAAATATCTTCCCTTCCGGGCTGGAGTCTGGCAAGACCCTCATCTCATCAAAAAGGGTCGGCGGACACTTCTGGGTCCCATGAAGGAGGCAGGGCACAGGTTGAGATTGAGATGCAATTGATATGTGGCAGGGAGATGGCATGCTCAGCATTTTTGTTTTCCTGTGGGTGGAAATCTAGCAGGACAATACAGACTTCCATTTTGCTTAAGAATATTGTTGATTTTCCCCGGTTCCCACTATAGAAGGGAAATGGTCTGTCCTAGAATCTTTGGCGAGTACTACAAGGGTCAAATTAATTAATTGGAATTCTCAGCTCTACCATGATCATAGGCATAATGTGTGTATATATGGGGGTTGATCAAAAGGTCCTTGCAAGGAGTTATGTATTCGGTGACCATTCGTCTTTGTTTAAATCCCTCTGGAGTTCGCGAAAGAACTTTATTTTTCGCGAAAGATTCCGCGTTGGGTTCTTGGAGGCATCCTGTGCACTTTCATATTTGCAGACCCTGCTCCCTTGTAGACAGGGAGATGCGCAGCACTTATACTTGCATTATTGATTCTCATTCCTGTGTTGGGAATGGTGCAAACCAATATCGTTGGCTGGGCTATTTTGGAGCAAGTTTCGCGAAAGATCCGCGAAAGACCGGCGAAAGTCCATGGAGCTTGTTGCAAGGTTCCGCACTTCCCCGGCAAGACGGTGACTCTTTCTTTTAACGCTACTGCAAGCCTGCCAGAGCAAGTGAACTGCGGCTATTACTGTGTTTGCAAGCACAACTGCAGCAGCCACAATGGCTCCAGAGCGCACGCTGCAAACAAAAGGGCGTGGCGATGGAGTCGCGAAAGATTCGCGAAAGAAACCTTTTTTTCTCGCGAAGATGGCGTTTTCCGGAAACAGGAATATTGATCAACTGCCATATATATATATAGTTATTTAGCAGTTGCAACATACCCCTCCCCAAATTCCATTTTTAAGGGGATGGGGATGTCTGGTCACTGGGATCTTTGGCTCGGCCCTGCTCCAAACAAAGTCACTTCACTTCTGAAGAATCCGGGGTGACCCCTGAAATTCATTCCATTTGTGGTTCCATTTTCCCTTATATTGGGAAGATTAGATCAATGGAATTGGGGACCCCCCACCCCCCTCCTCCTGAAAGTAGGGCAGACAGTTCTGGCGGAGGCATGTGGTGGCCGGGGCCATACCAAGCAAGCGCCCCACCTGGTGGCTGAGTGCGCCCACTGAAGGAACCGGAGATTTGATCAGACCGGTCATCCTTTTGCCAGAGTCCCCTTAAATGGGTGCGGATATCCGCCTGTTTACTTATTGAAGCACAATTCTGGGCAGACCAATTTAATATCAGGTTTTGATTACGACTCAGGTGGTGTCAGCTGCCAGCCTGGACGCAAGCGCTTGCGTGAGGTACGGCGTGAGCTGTGATCGGCCTCTGCCTGGCTTCTGGGGCGGCATTTGTGGCGGTGCAGGCACCTGCCGGGAAGCGCAACCCAGTTGCCCGGCGGCGCCCTTTGTTCAATGAGCTTTTGGGCGAAGGCCAACCAGAAAAGGATGCCCTATTTTTCTATGACTGAGCATCTGAGGGAAGGTCTAGGGAAGCAGAAGTTGGATTCAGTTTGGGAGGACTTCCCCCAACACAGACAAACCTTGCCAGATGTTCATTGCGCAGGTCACCTCTCTTGGCAATGCCCGGGACTGCAGCAGGCGAGTTGCGGAGCTCGGCAAATCGTCGCAAGCCATCAGCTTTTCTGGAGAGAGCAAAAACTATCGGAATCGATGCCAGTTTGCGCTTCGCCGGGGCATGGCTGCAGTTCCCGCAGAGGGTCATGGGATTCTCCGCTGGCGGCGAGAAGCATCGCCAGGACCCGGTGGAGGAGCCTCGCTGCAAGCAGTGCCTGGGCTACCTGCCACGCCGAAATCGGCCTGGGGACCATCCAGAGCTCAAGCACTTCCTTGCGCAGCGCCTGCCATGCGAGGCGTGGAGGGAGGAATTCGTGGGCCAATGCTTCGGGCATAGGTGTCCTAGATGGATTTTATTCCATGTGTCACCTATGGCTTCGGGGGAAACAGTGGCGAAAACCCATGAAGGCTCTTTACCGGGGAGGTGTTTTTATGGTTGGTCAGGCCAGCTGCATTACAGGTCGCAGGCTTGGTCGAGCAAATATGAGTTGTCTAGATTGTTGGGAGTTTGTGACATGGGGTTGAGCCACCAAATTTCAAGCACAACTGGAACCTCGCTGCTTGTCCGAGGCTAACAGCATATTTCGACCATGGCTCACATGTTGTTCCCTCTTAGGATTTTGATTGGGGAGACAAGGGGGGAACGTTACAATACATTGTTCAAATGCTTGCAGACCGAAATCGTTTAATGCCGGGGACACGATTTCAAAGGATTGTGGTCCCTAGTCCGGTTGCATTTGTAGTCGATATAACTTGATATAACTCCCAAAGTAAAAGGAGCAGGACTCGAACTTGCGAGCAAGCAGAGTTCCGGAAGGTTTGCAGCGGCCTGGGGCACTGGTGGCGAAACTGTGTGAGCCCCAGGTTCTGAAGAAAGCTTCGGCGCGGGTGTTGGGAGATTGTTTGGCATGGTTCCAGTCTTGGGCAAAGAAAGGGTTTAAGTGTATCTCGCGAACCTGGGATCTTTGATCCTTTCGGGCCGAAACCAGCAAGACCTGAAGCTGGAAAGAGAGGACGGCATCAATCACTTAGATCTCAAAGCCTAGGTCCGCACTTGGATTCAGAGACCGTGGACGTGCTCCAGGCCACACCATCGCGAGAGTTGCGGATAACTGGTTCTGATCTCAAAATCGGGAGCACAATCTGGTAAATCAGGCAGAGTGCCCAGGCCGAGATAAGTGAATCATACCAAGCTGTAAGGACATTCTAGGCCGGCCCATGATTTTTTGTGCCCCGAAACCATCCGCCAGTTTGCGCGGCTCCGGGGCGTATTCATGGCCGAGAGTCTCCTGGCTGGGGACTCAATTTGCAAAACCTCGGTTGGGTTTCTTTTACCAATCCTCAGACATGTTGACGGTCGATGTGATAAACGCACTGCCTTTGAGGCTGGGACGAGACTGGCGAATGCAGTTCCGAGCATGGGGCGATCCATGCCTTCCCATTTGGCCGGTTGCGATCAGGACAAACCATACATAATATGAATTGATTTATGGTTATTTCCTAAACAATGACAAAGCAGTGAACAAGTATAGTTTGGAGAATTGCTTTTGTCTCTTTGCTGTAACGGTCTCGGCTTCTTGCCGAATTCCCTGTGAATTGTTGTGAATTGGTCGAATTCCCTGTGAATTGGTCGAATTCGCTGTCTATGAATTGGTAGAATTGAATTCTCTGTGTATTGGCAGAATTCCCTGTGAATTGTCGAATTTCCTGTGAATTGATCGAATTCCCTGTAAATTGGTCGAATTCCCTGTGAATTGATCGAATTCCCTGTGAGTTTTTGTGAATTGATCGAATTCCCTGTGTATTGGTAGAATTCCATGTGAATGGTTGATTTTTTTGGCAATTTAGGCACTGGGGGTATTGCCGACCATTGTTGGGAAAACCCGAAAAATCTATTCTTGTTTTTTGCTTATTCGTTAAATATGATTGTTATTTTAAAGAAATATAGTTTGTTCTAGCTTTTGGTTTTTGTTATAGTGTGGTTTGAGATGTATAATATGTATTAATTATTTATATAGTGTTATGTAATTATTATATATATATATATATATTGTAGTATGTTTTTTAAATTTGTAATTTGGAAATGTTATATAAATATAATTGAAAAAGGATAGAATTACAAATAATTAATTTCCAAAAAATGATTGAAGTTAGTTTTATATAATGTTGTTGGTGGTAGTTTATTTAATTTTTAAAGGTTAAAGAATGGTGTGTTTATTGAGTTATGGTGTTTTTGATAAATTGTAATTTTTATTTTTGTGTTGAATGATAATATTATATATTGAAAATTAAAATTAAAATTTGATAGATTTAGGAAATGGAAATTAAAAAATAATGAATTTGAAGAATTGATTTTTGTTTGTTTTGGTTTCTTTTTTATATTT
Source organism: Effrenium voratum (assembly GCA_963377175.1). Classification (NCBI taxonomy): domain Eukaryota; class Dinophyceae; order Suessiales; family Symbiodiniaceae; genus Effrenium; species Effrenium voratum. The sequence goes on from CAUJNA010003320.1 coordinate 190,092, forward strand.
GATTTTTTATATATTGTATTTAATTATATATGTTTAAAGAAATAGAAGAAAAATAAAATATTATCATTTTATGAATAATATATATATATATTTTTTGGTTAATTAATTTAAATGTTTAAAATTAAGATATTTGAGGTTATAAAATAGAATATTTAAACTAATTATATAAAAAGGTTAAGAATGTATTTAAAATATATATATTTTTAATTATGTTTGGAATATGTTTTTAAAATTATTTATATATATAATTAAATTCCGTTTGGAATATATTTTCTATTTGATAAATAATGATTTATTTGTAAGTTAAATAAAATTCGGATTTTAAATTGGTTTATATAGTTTTAAGTTGCAGAATATGGCTTTTGTTCATTAACAAGGAATTGACGGAATTGTGTTTTTTAAGTATCCAATTTACCCATATTTTCTTGAATTAGAGGTTTATGAATATATTTTGGAGTCATATATCGATTTTACAAAATTATTATGAGTGTATTTATGTTCGATATTGGCATATTGTTGTAAATGATTCCTACGCCGATATTTTATTCGGGAATTGGCGGATAAAAGGTTTATAGGTTTTAACGAGGGTCGATGTTTGTTTATAAGACTAAAGAAAATATAGTGTTCGTCAAATTATTGATTGGTTTAAGTATAATTGTTTTTTAGTTTTTGCGTTTGCTCGAGCCGTATAGTAGATTTTGTTTAATTGTCTAGGTTGTATTGTGTTAGCTCGGACGGCCCGATAATTATGGGTCGCTAGTTTACGAAGGCATAATTATATGGTTGACTGAAATATTAAGCTCCGGGTTCGTGATACTTGTAAGTATATGGTCGATTAAAACGTGAAAATGTATATATGGGCATATTCCGAATTAGACAGTTAATCTTTTAAAATTCTAAATATGTATTTATTTATATTATGTTTCGCTCTGTTTTTTCTCTCTTTTGTGTTTTTATTTCTCCCTTTCGAATTCTATTTTTGGTAATAGCTTCCCCTATGATCTCTGTGGCAAAAAAGAATAAGTTAAATGATAAGCCTCGTTAAAGTTACTCTGCACGATTTAAAATTTTCTGAATTGTTTTATGATGGTTATTGTGATGTTTATTTTTGTTATTGTTTATATGTATATATATGGTGTGAAGTATGTAAAGGTTCCTCCGTGTTCGAACAAAAATACCTATGGGGCCGTTTGATTGTTTCTGGTCCTTTAGCATTGTAGTGGGTATGTTGGGATATGGAAGGTAAATTGAGTTGTGGTGTGTTATGAGGTATATTATTTGTTTAAACCACAAAAATTACCATATTTGAGTTATATGAACCGAAGGAATATATAATGATTCGCAATTATCTATATCCATAATCTATCTAAAAACACTACTAATCATATATTTGTAGAACCGATACCTTCCTGATACCTTAGCTGTTCGACATTTTTGCTGGTTCTAAGAATCTATTTATGAATTTTATATTATGATTAAATTTAATATTGTAATAAAGGCCAAATTACCATGGCTTTATAAGATTAGCCGTTTTTAAGGTTTGTGCTGGGAGGGTAGTTTAACGTCTATAAGATTGTTTTGCAAGCTTAGATTTGCATTGGGATATTGCGCCACTCATATATCTCATTTATGGAGATGTCGGCGCACCTCCTCCACGCTCAATTATAGCAGCTTGACTAGCTGCCGGAATATACATCCTTTAATATATAAAATAAACAAATAAAAATACATATTTATTCTTTTCCTTTTCTTTCCCAGTAAAGAAATAACAAAATCTTATTGGGAGTGAATAGATCCATAAATAAATAATTTATTATGTTAATTCTTAATCTATAAAAATAATAGATATATAAATAAATATATTGTTTCCCGGTTTTAAAAATAAATGAAAAAAATATATATATAAATAAATGATTTTAATTATTCATAAATATAATATATAATAAACTTGTTTTTCATTGATCAATAATAAATAAACAATTTTCGGGTTGGTGTATTAGTAAATTAATAGTTGTATAAATAAATGATTGATTTTTTGAGGCTCTTTATATTCGAGGATATGAATTATTCGGAAGTAAGAGAATTATGACCCGGTTGAATTAAGTAGTGTTTTAAGTGAAGTAAGTAAGTGTGTAAGTAATTAAATGAATCCGTATGATAAGTATATGAATGAATGAGGAGTAAATAAATACATAAATAAGATTTATTTGTTTTCCGATATTAATCTTTCGTTTTAAGAAATTAAGTTGTTCGTAAATAAGATATTAGGATTATTCGGTATTTTATTTATTATATATTTTAGGTGTAAGAAAAGACTTAGATACCTAATCTCTTTTCTTTCCTTTTCTATGTCGTATAAAAATTGAATCGTACACAAATTATTTATTCTTATGGATAGATAGGTATATTACCTACCGTTTGGGATTCTTATCGAATATAATAGAAATTGAAAATTAAAAAATAATATGTATTTGGGGTGGCCCCGAATTATATAGGAAATTATTTGGAAGTAAAAATTAAAATAATTAACTATATAGAATATATATTTTATATATTTAAATATTAATTTAAACCCTATAAATATTGTTTTTTATATTTAATAATTCTAATATATTATATTGATTTATTATTATATATATATAGAATTTAAATGATTATATATATATATTCGAATATAATTAAATTAACCATTTTATTGTATTATTTAATAAAAAAATATATTTAAATATATTAAGCTATTATTAAATATATATATATATATAATACAAATATTTAAAAAATAATATATATTATAATAAATAATATTTTATTTTCCTTATTATATTATAAAATATTATAAATATAATTATATATTATTATAGATTTTTTTTTATTATCGATATTTATATAATTATAATATTATATATATATATTATTTGTTCTTTTTAATAATTTCTATCGATTTTTATAAATAATAGGTTAATTCAAAATATTAAAATTACTTGTTAAATAATAATTATATTTGGCTTAGGAAAATGGGTTTTATATCCAACCGCGCAAATACACGTTATACCTTCTTACGAGTAAACAATATTTCGTATTTCCAGAAATTGGAAATTATTATAATCTCAATTATAATATATTCATACTTAAAATACCTATTATAGAGTCGACGAACAAGATTTCTCTATAATTAAATGCTTATCAAATAAATATATTATTTTCCATTTTCTATAAAATAAATATATTATTTTCCATCTTATACAAAACAATATCCCATTCAATAAAATACAATATTTATATTCTAAATCTTTAATTAAACCATATTTGCATTTCTTATATAATTAAAAAATATGTTTAAAAATTATATTATAGAATTAAATTATTTCAATGTTAATAATAATAAGCGGGGGGGAGGCAACGGGGGAAAAAAGGGTTAGGGTTTGTTAATTCGTAAATCAACATTTCGGCCTAAATTAATTTTTAAAATTTTACCTATTTATTTTTACTAATTTAATATTAAAATACAAATACTTACAATCCATTTTAAAATAATATTTCATTTTATTAAAATTAATATCAATCCATCCCTCCTTTATTTAAAATTCAAATATCTTTATAAATCAATTAATTTTTAAAATACAAAAAATATATATCATATTACAATAACAAAATACCCATCTTTATTAAAATTTTTAACCCCTATAATTTTCAATTATCTAAACAATATATATATATATATCAAAACAAATATTAATCAAATAAACATATTATATTAATTTAATATCATATATATTATTCATATTTCCTCTTTATTTAATATTTATTCAATTCGAATATTATATATATATATATGTATATAAGAATAATATTATAAGATGTTTTATCTATTATCAAATAAAACAAATCTATCATCATAACACCAATTATTCAATCAGCCTAACATCTGCCAGCCAACCTGCCAGCCAACTGACAGAGAGCAACAGAGAGCAACCAACCAGACCTGAAGGCCGGTGCCGGAGCTATACAATCAAACAAACAACTTCCCAGAGGAACTCACGTTACCTTCCATGTTGAATTTCAGGAGGGCCTTTGAACATGATCTCATTTTACCGCCCGCGTCTCTGGGGAAGCTGTACACAGTATTCCCCTTTTCAAGATGCGAATTACTTTCTAACCGGCCCGACTGCTGGGCCATGTTCGGCATGCCAGCAATATACAGGACTGAAGTATTCTCCTTCCAAACATTGCACCCGTTGCGGGAAAACACAAACATGCAAATAAATATTAAATATCGATCTTTGGATGGAACCTGACGTACGAGCTGGAACCCACACAACTGCCTTGGGTGAATCTCCGCAATTTGAGGGTGAATCCCAACGTCAAACCAAAGTGTCTTTCCACGTTCCAGGTAGCCATTCCTAGTGCATAAGCCATCCCTCGGCACAGAGGTGAAACGAGATGCAAGTCTCTGGTTGTGGCAAAGGAGTAGCTACAAGGCTGCGGGGTGTCAAAACTAGGGACCCTTCTGGAAACAAAGAGAACCCTTCTGGAAACAAGGGCAAGCAATATGTTTCACGGATTGAACCAGCATTTTGGAGAATGTATGTCTGCCCCAGTCTCGACACATGCATTGCTTTTGTTCTTGCAAGGCAGCCATCACATGAATTCCCCACTGTTGACGTGTGACATGTCGTCAATGGGCGACCCCACGCTGAAGTCAGTGAAGGTTTGGGTTACACCAGGCAGGTCGGAAAAATCCTCGCTGGTCTCGGTTTGCTTGTCCTGCCAACCCACAAAACGGCTCGGCCACTTGTTCAGGGCATGGAGACCCATCCCCAAACCACCATGTGTGTGTGTGTGCGCGTGTGCGTGTGCGTGTGCGTGCGCGTGCGCGTGCGCGTGCGCGTGCGCGCGTGCGTGCGTGCGTGTGTGTGGGGTTTTGGTTTCTTTGGGGGGTGGTTTACAGGGAAACCAAAAGCAAAGCCACCATTTTGGGTCTCGCCTTATTTTACGTATGGAACATTTCGAGCCACTAATCTTGGGGCAGAACCTCGGAGTCCCAACCTGCAAACCTATGGACCACATCTGGCCACACGCTAATTGGGTTTCTGAAGCCCACACCGTTGAGGGCGGCTGAGTCTGTGGGTGGTGAGGCTCCTAACTCCGGTGACTTAGAGCAAATAAGTGGCTTGGCGGGAGGCACCCCAGAACGCCCAGTCGGCTCCTTGGTTTCTGGGCGCACAATTGTGGACAATCAGCCTCATTCCCAAGCGGTTTGCTTCAAAGAAAACCAGGCGCACTTGTCTCGGCACAAGCAAAGCAGCTCCTGTTCAAAGCAATTTCATCATTCGAGATCATTTCTAGGCCAGACAGAATTTGCAAAAAGTTGTTCGCTGGTTGAAACTAAAAAAGGGGAAAGCCGAAACGGCAACAGAAGTTTTGCAGGTTTGCAGTGACAATGGTTCACCCTTTTGCGAATTACTCCAAAGCTGGTCGCGCGAAGGCCAAAGGATATTTTCACCAAGCGGTTTTGCGGCTGCATGGGAGGCGTATCTGTGGTGCATGGGTCGACACTCCTGCTCTACCACCCTGGTATAGGTGGCAAGAACCCGGTTGATGACCTGGTCCTGGGCGAATCCGTCAACATGGGCGGCTCATTTTGCTTGCGTGCGGCCAAACAAAGGGACCCTCCAGTTAATTTAGGGGGGAAGCGGGAGGAGTGTTCGGGTTATTGGCGCAACATGTAGTTTTTCAGAGTTTCGACACATGTTTTGATGTAGGGTATCAGGGGTGTTGTTTCATTTTTTCTGGGGAGTAATGTTCTTTTCGTTTTGAAAGGGTAGCCTTTCCAGTAGATATGTTCCGGGTGGTCAACGTTGACGACTACAATCTCTCACTGTTAGCTACGACTTGAGAGGCGGGTGAACGAAAGCTAGCCTAGCGAACCCAACCACGACATGTACGACTCAGGAGTTGCCAGGATATTAGCACTAGCAAGCCTAAACGAAGGAACCTTGCTCAATGCTCAACCATTGGGGTCCTGGGACTCAGGTTTCAACTGTGGGGCTTCAATCATTCTCTAACTCAAAAGCGGCACCCAAAGTTGCCTCTTGGTACATGGAAACAAAGACTCAAACCTTCGCAACAGAAAGCCGTCAAAGGTTGACCCAGAATATGTTCCATGAAAAACAGCAAAAAGGCTCCCGCCTCTAAATTCGGGGTTCGGGGGACCGAGCTTCATACCACAAACCTCGGCAGCGGCTCCCGGAATCGAGCCCTGGTGGCGGGGGAGGGGGGGGAGGGGTAGGATGGAGGGGGGAGGGGGGGCCCAGGTTTAGATTTGGTCTTGAATCGGGCAAGTTGGAGTTTGAGGGCAAGGATGAGACACAGAGTTCCGAGCAGCTGAGCGCTGCAGCGCATCGTAGACGTCCACTTTGGCCTGACCAAAAAACAGCGCCAGGGCAAACAGGCGGGCAATATTTGATTCAATCAACCAAGCCAAGCCCGGTTCATGTTGAAGGAAAGCCACAGGGAGGTTGTTTAAACAAGTGTCCAACTTGTGATTGCAGGTATCAGCTGTTGTTTCTGCAAAAAGCGGAATTACGAAATCATGCGAGGAACCATCGTGAGTTCCTGCGCCCAAAAAACAGGGTTCCCTCTACTTCCACCCCAAAACCTACCCCTTTCAGGGACCCAAAGGTCTCCTCAAAAGAGTCAAACAAACAAAAAACGGGGCATACTTACTATGTCTGCGGGGATCCCAAAGTTTCGGTTCGTCTTCGGGTAGGCCATCGCTTGGAATTCGGCATGTCGAGCTTGCACAAGCATGCAGCCGCGCAAGTCAAAAATGCAGTGTTCAAAAGATTCGCTCAAGTCGGATTTTCGTCCTGAACAGTTTGGTGGCATCAGTGCCTTTGAAATATGTGGGGGTTGTTGTTGGTGGCTCCAAAAGAACCACACGTTGTTTGCCGTTTTGACTCGGAAGATTTCGCGACAGTTCCGCGCAAGTGTTTCGCAAGAAGAAGCGCAAGGCCGAGGTGGTTTCGTGACTGGTGACCCTCCAGGCCCGTTTGCCATAGTGTTTTTCAGCCCTACCTGCTGCTATGCAGCAGCTATGCTTCTTTTGCTCCTACCTGTTTTCCTTTCCTTGTTTGCTCTTTCCTTCCCTGCTTCCCGTTCATGCCTACACAGTGCCACTTGTGAGGTTCCAATTTTGAGGCCCCAACTAGAGCGCACAACTTGTATGAAGACCGCCGCTTGGAATTCAACACATTTGTGTGGAGGAAAAGAGCGTGAACACTTTTTCTTATTTTCTCCGCAGGTGATGTTTCACACCACCAGACATTGTGTTCAAACCCCAACAAGGTAAATGGTGACGTTTAAAACCATCAAACAAGAAACGCAGGGACCCCCCCCATGGAGATCATTGAAGCCTTGGGATCGTTTCAAACTACGAGAACACACGTGTGTCCTGGAAACATAACTTAGGTTTCAAAGCACCCCACAACTCCATTCTGTGTTTAGGCCCTTAAAATAGGTCGTTGAGCATGGCTCAGGTTCCTTTTACGAGCAACAGACCGTTTACCTCCTGCTGCTTTGTGGGAAAATACAAAAGCTTCAAGGCGATTGGCTGAACCAAAAGCAGCGACCATGTCCTATCTCAAGTGTGCTTCTCGTTTGGATGTAAGGGCTCAAGATGGTGCAAACAAATCAAAAGCTTTTCCTCTGGCAAGTGTTCGCCACGGTGTGTTTCAGTCAAGAGGACCACATGGTCGCGAGCAAGATTCGGGAATGTGTCAAACTAGGGCCACCATGTTGTCATGCTGGCGATGGCTCCTCACGTGTTGTCGTTGGCGTTGTTGTAGGTTCTAGCCAAGGTGCTGGGTATAAAGCTGTTGGTTCTAGGTGCCGCGGTGGTTGCTGGCGCAGTGCCTGCAACCATTTTGACCCGCCAGCTGCAGTTTGCATAAGGTAAACACAATAAGGCACAAGCTGACACTTGTTTGATCCTCAAAGGTCATGGGTGTGCACCATTTTTGGGGCCTTTACCTGCAAACCACATGTAAGCCAGCATGATCGCCCGATGTGCCTTGCATGTCTCGGAGATATGAGCCACGTCGTTGGCAATGGACGACAGCTGGCTCTGAAATAGAGAAATATGATCCTGAGCGCAAGCAAGCCAGCAGTGTGTTAGCCACAAACATTCATACCTCCAAAAGGCAACCCCTCCCTTTTTTTCAATGAGGGGGTTTCATCTCATGTCGGGCTCGAGTGCAAGTCATTGGGCAAAGGTTTTCCTAACCACGAGACTTCCAGCGTGATACTTCTTGAAAGCTGAAGTGAAATTCTATTTTTTTACACATCACTTTGGACAAAACTTGGCCTTCAGCCCGAATCAGCTCAGCTCAAAACAAATAACACATATCGCGAAGGGATACGAACAAGGTGTCCTAAGTGCCAGAGCAGAACCCAAGCCTGGTGAGGGCTGTTAAGTTCATGCAACTGCATTGGAAATAACGCCGACCCCTCCGAGTCTTTTTGCCACTTCAAGAAAGCGGCTGGCGATTCGGAAGGAGTCCCAGTACTGGGCTAGGTGTCTTGAAACTTGGAGCTTCTGAAAAGGACGAACTTGGAACGTATTTTGAAAGCAAACCAACTTTCTGGTATATAAATCATTTGGCTAGAGCGCCAGTTTCGACACAGCAACATGCTGACGGTGGCACGAAATGAGACCAGGGTCCACAAACGGGCCCAATGATGTGACTACAGTAAAATTATTTGTTGGACCCGCTGTTGACTTTCTGGTCTAGTCGAAAAGCAGGCAAGGGGGCGAAACAAACCTCAGTCGCTTTTCAAGAGGACTTCTACCTTCGCTGGAATCCTCACGGATACAGGATGCGTAGACCGGGTAGATTCGATTCTGGAAGTACTCCAGGTAGGTCCCTACCCACCTAAAGCAAACCCCATGCAAACCCTAAACCAACCTTAAAGCTACCCTGAACCGACACTAAACCGGCCTAAACAAGCCTAAAGCAACGTTGGACCAAGTTTAAAGCCACCCCGAAAACAACCATGTTTCGACCTAAACCACCCTAAACCAACCCCAAACCAACCCCAAACCAACCCTACCTGTCCCAACCGTCCCCCACGATCCCAACCCGCCCAACCCTCCCGACCACACCACCATCCCGACCATCCCAACCATCCTATCCGCCCCAACTAGTCCTGATTCCCCCATGAATTTTTGTGAGGTGCGAAAAGTCCGTTTCGCACCTCCGTCCCGACGGTCCAACCATCCCGATCCCGACCAGTCCCATGTCTGTGTTCTGCATTTCACACTTGGCTGTGGGTCAAAACCAATGGTGCCATTTCGGGGTAGGTGCACCACCCATTTTGGTCTACTTTCGTGGGGAGTGGGATGTTCACTGGGGGTACGATTTGGATTTTGACCCATGGCCACTTGTCTTCTGATTGTTGTTCAACGCTTCCGACCTTCCGAAGACGGCACCAGATCCCGCCTCGCCGGATACAGGGCTGCAGTCTTCCATCTGCATTTGGTGAATTCGCTCGGCGCAGGCCTCCCGGTTTCGGAACAATGGTGCAAGACATGCGTCAAAGCCAGGGGCCAGGGGCCCGGCGCTATGACTCTCACAGTCTACCCCCAAAGTACCCAAGGCTGGAAGGCTGGAAGACCTGCTTCCGGTTCCTCGTTTTGCCGCATTTGCCGGAAAATACGGGCATGCCAAGAGGAATCCATGGTCCAATGGAACTCCCAATGGACTTTGGTCCATTGGAACTCCAATAAATCGGCTTCAGCTTCCTGCCCGCAAAAAGGGCATCCACGGCATGCCATGATTTGTCTAATAGGGAACCTCTCTCTTTTTGGCGAAACCAAAAGGACAGCGCAAAACACACTCACATCCGACCCAACTCCAGTCGTACGAAGAGGCACTTTGAAACCATAAATGAATACTAAGCCGATACTATATCCAATCTCAAACCAAGTTTCATTTTTTAACCCAAAAAACATCCGGGGAAGAAAAACAACACGTTTCCCGTGTCTGCATCTTGTCCGATCCAATCATCGCCTTAAGCCGCTCCGGCATGTTTCGAAGCTGGGTGGGGTCGACGCCCTTTAGGCACTCCCCCAACTTGCCCACGCTGATCCTTGGACGCGGGTGGCCAGAACCCACCCGGAACCCTTTGTGGCCATTACTCCGAATTTTACTCCTACCCAGAGGATTTAGGGACCTCAAATAGCCAGGTTTTGAGACCCCCAAACACCCCCGGGGTGTCCAATGGAGGGTCTGGGTCTTCCATTGAAAGCCCCAGGAGCTTTTGGGTAGAGAGAAATCAGGAACCCCATTCGGCTTCCGCGTCCTGCCACCAAAAGGTGGCCGACTCCAACGAATGGCATGCCAAATTGTCCAGGGAGCTAAGGGGGAGAATGGGAACCCACTACGGAGCACCCGAGTCCAACCATGTTGATTTCGTTGGACCACTTGGGGCCGAAAGCAACTTGTGATTGGGGAAACTCAGCCTACTTGAGATGGTCTCAGGGAAAACCATGCTTCAACCCGACGCCCGAAACCAACATGAAAAAATGAAACCGCGTTGCGTCTGCGTCCGCCTTCCTCAGAGACTGGGCCATGTATTGAAAACATCCCAAGTCCGTTTTGCCGCGCTGCCGACGAACAGTCCCCTGCAAAGCAGCATGGAACCTATCTGGGATCCTCAAAAGGCAAAAGGAGATTCCGCTCAGCCCGCGGTTTCTTCTTGTAAACTTTTCGGGGTCCAATGCTTATCTGCAGGAGAGTACGGGTCCCGGTTTCGCCCAAGCGTCTCGATCTTCTCACACCGATCCGTCAACACGGCCGTCTTCTGCCGCGCCCAGCTATCCTGGGACCGAGGATCCCAACCAAACCCACCCGTCTGGCCCATGTCCCTTTGGGACAAATGTTTGCCACCGAAGCCTCCTTTTGGGGCAAGAAACCACCCGTGCTGGACTACGTCTGAACATTTGCAGGGAAGTAGGCCATAATGAGCTCAATGAGCAGGCGTCTCAGCGCGCATCCCTGCCCTGACAAAGAAGCCGACTGGTGAGACTTGCTATGAACATAATCACTAAACGTGCTTTTCAACTATGTTCAACAAGGAAAGGCTTTGTATATTGCAATATCAAAAACCTGAGATTGTTGAACTCCTCCAACAACAGAGCTCAGGTTTGGATATTTTGCATCCTGTCCGCCCCGTCCTTTTCGGTGATGCCTTGCCCGCGCTCGGTGATTGTGTGGGAGATCCAGTCCAGCAGTTTGTTTTGCTCCTCAGGGATGAGTGGGGCCCGGGAGCCGGCCGATGAGGAAAATGAGCAACTAACTAGACATATATGTTTCTAGGCGATGGTATCAAGTAGCGCGATGCTACTCGGACAGTATAAGACCTGGCCGGGACATCAAAGTTGGGGCGGTTCAAATCAGTCCGGCAATATATATTAATATTAATATGTGTATATATGTTTATATCTGTACACACACACACACACCTAAAACCTAACTGCAGTCGAGCGGTGACTTAAAGTGAAGAGGCTGGTTTCTTCAGAGGGGCCCTAAGCTCCACTATGAATTTTGGAAGGATATACCCTCCCGGCCGCTCCATGCAACCCACAAGAGGGCTAGGAAAAATTAACTTCCAGCACCCAACAAATTGCTTGTACGGGGTGTGGCCCGTCGCGGCCCGGCGCAGTTGGACCCACTTCTGGGCCAATTGCCGCAGGGATAGGGATTCCATCATCAGCCATCAGCCGCTTGGCTCGCACATGGCCCTTCTTCGCACTTTTTAAAATGCACGGCTTGGCCACATTGAATGGACCCATCTCTATTGGGACACCACCAAGGCGACCCCCTTTTCGCTACCTGAAGGTTGCCTTTCATGAGTTGATCCTTGGAACAAAGACCTGCAAGGTCGGAAAGCCGCTCCTATCCCATGTCGACTGCTTTCTTCAGGGCTCAAAAGGCCACAAAGACCCCAAAAGACTCGGACCAGCTTGGGTGGAAGGTTGGTCCCTGGAATGAGCCAACTCAAGTCGAATCTTTCCAAATGGGTGTGACTCAATGGTGACCCCCCCCAAAAAAACAAAGGGGGTGGGTTTTCCTTTTAGAATCCCTCAAAACCGGGTACCTCAAAAAGAGACACACCCAAATGCTTGGCGATTGTCATGTTGGTTTCCGTGGAGCGGGGCCCGAGCATGTCCCAATGTAGTGCTCTCGTCGGATGGAATGCTTCTTGCGCAAGCCCATCTTGCCACACTGGACAAATCCTTGGAGAAAAACACAAAGAAACTCCTTTTGGCAATCCCCCCCCTTGGGGTCCGAAAAATATGGCTGGCAGCTCCTTGGTGACTCCAACGAGATCCGAGGCGAAGTTGCGCATCCGATTGATCAGCGTTTCCTCTCTGGATACTGCCTGCAAGGCGTCTGCCACAAATGACAGCAGCAAAACACGAGAAAACATGTCCCGCGCTTGGCGACTTCCTGAATCGCCAGTTGCTGTTTTTGTTGTTTTTCCCATGCACTTTGTCCCAAAAACCAGCAACAACGACTGACAAATTCAGCAACTTGGGATCTAGGTTGGTTCTCATATATGAGCTACCTTCAAAAAGATATGACGTGTTCATCCAAGAGGATATGGGAAATCTGGTGAGTCAACGGCTTTTTGCTGGACAATTTGTGAGTCCCCCATCAGTCATCTGGCTCTACCCAAATGAAAAAGGTTATCGTTGTGAAGCCGGCGCAACTTGGACCAACATGTCAACGCCACGTCAAAATGACATTGGGCAACTACGCTTGAGCTTGCGCAAGAAAAACAGGTGTCCCGGCAGAGCCGGGGGGGGGGGGGAACATACAAGTAACTTATAAACTCACTATATGTTGAGTACTGTGTACTACTTTTCGCTAGTTCCGAGTAAGTTACTTATATGATATGTGCCGTAAGTAACATATGTTTAGCATAACTTCCCCGGACCATATGGCAGAAGCGTCGCTCATATGTGTGCAGAAATGTCGCTCAGAAGTGTCACTCAGAAGTGTGGCTGGTGTGTGTGTGGAAGTGTGGCTTAGAAGTGTCGCCAGAGGTGGTGTCAGAGGTGTTGGTCAGAGGTGTCGCAAACACGTCGCTCAGACAGGTGTAGAATTGTCGCTGGAACTGTCGGCTCAGGAGAGGTGTCGCTTATGCGCGTGTAGAAGCGTCGCTTAGTTTGCAGTAGTTTGTCGCTCAGCAGTATGGCAGTCGGCAAGCGCTGGCATACCTGGCACGAAGCCAAAACCAATGCTCAGTCAACAGTCAACGTGTGCCTTAGCAAGGTTACTAGCTGCGCTCTTGCTTCATGTTTTCACGCTGAAGATCCGGCGACAGGCCTTGAGCTCCTGCGCAAAGATTGCCCCTGCTGCAAGAGCCATGCCTCCGACGCATGGACAGCCGCGCCGGCATACGCGTGGCCCCATGTGTGCGCCGAGCTTTCGTTGGCTTGGAGCAAAAGCAACATGCGTGCAGAAACTTGCAATGACAAGCAAGAGCTTCGATTCGCAGAAGCCGTGACTCTCAGTCAACACAACTGCGTCGCACCAGGGCCCCTCCGCAAACAAAACTTAGTCCTGGACAGCAAGCCGACTCCGAACAGTCAAGACACTCGCACGCCCCCCGTTAGCGACACCTTTGCCTTACTGCTCCCAGACCGCAGCGTCTCGGCAGCTACAAAAAGGAGTGTCAAACGCACATTCCTCCAAAGCGGCCGTTCAGTGGCCCAGCTTCTTTGACCTATGAGCCTACGCGTTCCGAAAAGCTCCGTCAGCTGACACCAAGCGAATTATGAGCATCCGCCAGGCTCAGACATGTCCACAAAGAATGTTAGTGAGGAGTGGATGTCTAAGTAAGGGCCTCCAAGTGTGCTAAGTGCTTCAAAGTGAAGTATTACCTCGCAAGGTTTCTCCCTTGGGGCAGGTCATCGAAGCCTGCCGGCGTGCTACTGACTGACAACCTTAGCTGGGTAATGTGTAAACGTTATTGCGACGGGGCTTGTATAGCGCATCCATCCAAGCTGCCCATTGTCATGTCTGTAGAGTTGGCTTGCATAGGCTGGCGTCTCAAAAAAAGGTGCCCGCTGCTGCCATTGTGTAGATGTTCATCGAAGTGCGTTCCTCGCGTTAGACTAGACTTGTTGGACACGAGCGGCGCTGATTGTTGTTGCCGGGGGGCCGCAGAAGTGGTTTTTTGTTAGAGACCAACTGTGGGTATCTTCTGGGCTGTCGGGTTTGCTCCGGTTTTGCAGCGCAGGAGCGCGCTTGTGGGTGCAACGATGCAAATGCACAGAGCTCTTTTCTGCGACGTCTGCCTGTGAGATATATAACCCCGGCCCAAGCCTATGATCCTGCGCTAGAAAGTCCAACCAGATCTTACCCGGGAGCGCGTGGCGCTCAAGCGTTGCTTCCGAAAGACCCTGAAACAACCAGCTCCAACAGCCCAAGCCCAATGGAGGCCCCGCGTATGAACCGCGCAAAGAAAGAAAGAAATGAGCTGCCCCACATGTCAAGAACGAAGCTTATTGCCGCACGCGTCCGCCCTGAACAGAAGCGCTTTGGAGCAGCTGAAGCCTCTCGGAAAGCAGGCGCAATTCTATGGCCGCGCGCTAGTGACTGCGCCCTACGTTCCGAAAGAGACCACGCGTCTTCTTCTGCGGCGGTGCGTCTCATTTGCGTAACCAGCGAAGACGAGCTAGCCATTTTGTTGCCCCAAGTCGCGTGTGTGTGTGTGTGTGACATCTTGAGAATGTCCCTTCGCCAAGCCGCTTTCTGAAGCATGACGATCACGGCATGCAGCTGCTCGTCCCAAAGCACATCCTGAATCCTGAGTGCGAGGGTCCACGGCAGGCTGCCATGGTGTCGCCCGCCTCCACGGCCACCAGGGCGCGTACCTGACAAACGTCTCCGCAAGCGTCGCTCGAATTGTCGTACGTCACGGTGGCCCAGCCCTCATCAGGCCGACACCAGTCTTGCAGCTCCGACAAGGCGCGCAGTGAGCTGGGCCCGTGGGCAGCAAACTCGACAAACAACTTGTGGACCTCGACAAAAAAACTTATGGAGGCTAAAAGGGAGTCTATGTTGCAAGCCAGGCGCAAGACTGTCCGGCAGGCGTGCTCGTGCCCGCAGCGCAAACTCACAGGGACCGCCCACGGCGGTGCTCGGCAGACATAGCGGCAGACACTGAGCCAGAGCTAGATCTGCGCGCGGAGCTCAAACATGTCTGCCCTTTTGGGCAAAAACGCGTCGATTTGTTCAACGCGCTTCTCAGTGTTCTACGTTGCTGGGGGGAAAGGCGCCCGTCGACAAGAATGCTATACTCACATTTCTATGCCCTTGCCCTGCTTTCGCAACGGGAGCGCTGAGCATTAGACAAAGGTCACTACAAACTGATGTCGCTTCATGGGAACACACAATACTGCAACGGCCATCTCCCCTCCCCTCGAACATGGCACCAAGAGAGCAGATTAGTTTTCTCAAAGATTCTTGTCTAGTATTTGAGAAAGTTGGGGCCTATCATCTGCTTTGATTGGTTCCTTTATTCGTTATGCGTTGTGCATGCGGGGTCAGAAGTGTCGCTCAAGTTGTCGCTCAAGCTCTTGCTCAGGAGCGTCTCTAAAAGTGTCAGTTACAACGGTCGCTCACAAAGCATGGCTCCAGCTGGAAAACATTGCTCGGCGCATTGCCAAGGCCATCTTTTGCATTTAGGTTCGTGGCTTCTATCACTTTTTTTTGGGAGGGGGCCCATGAAACGCCACCGGGAAAATCGTAGATGATCAACGAAAAAAAGACACAAAGGCACAAGCGACTCAAGCAACGTGCCTGGATCGAAGTTCAGATCCGTCTACGGGAAACAAAAACATGTATTGAGACATGGGTGGGTGTGTCTCTTCAAGTGGAGGGGACTCCCCAACCCGCAGCGTCTCTACATTTCCCTCTAGAAGCGACCCAAGCCTTGGTTCCCCGCAAAAGAACACAACTGGGCAAACGGATTCATTCAACTCTGCTCTGGTAGGACTCCAAGATGAATTTCCCACAACCTCTTGCGAATCCGGATGATATGCTGTGGATGGGCACTTCACACCAGTTGGTAGGTGGTTTATCCCAGTATTCTCGCGGTTCTATCTGTCCCTACTGGCGCAGTTTTCCTTCCAGAAATGTGTTCTTTCGCCTGGGAGGGGTAATTTTCTTGCGAGGCGGCGCAACATGAATTCTCAGGGTCCCTTAAAGGATTCATGTGGACCATGTTAAGCATCTACCAGCTGATTTAGCGGACCCAAGAAGAAACCTTGCTAGGGTTCCAAGAAGGGGCCTCAATAACGCGTATGCCCCCGCCTTTCTCGATACAACTTCCGCCTGCTTCACGTTCTTGGCGTTCCTGCCGTTTTCGAACCGACGTTTGATTCAAGCTGCTGGAACGGAAGTCGGGCACTAGAGAAAGTCATCCGAGAGGATTTCCACTTTTCACAAGCCACCCGGGCCTATCTGGCCACTACAAACGGGAAACCAAATACCAGAACTTAGTTGGGACTTGCCCCCAAAGCAAAACGACCATATGTTCAAACAAAAATACTACACTGCCCAACCTTGCACGAATCCCTGGAGGGTAACGGGCTCTGAAACGTCCGGGGCTTACCACAGACATGGTTCGCCCTTGCTCAGGCCTAGCCAGTGGATCCTCCTCGACGGTCTCCTTGACCTCCTCATGGGCCAAAGTTCCCTGCTATGGGCATGTGACAGTCCCCGAAATTGGGTGGGTCGGTGCTGACCTTGTTTTCCCTGAAAACTAAGCTGACAACACCCACACACACACACACAGCCACACACACATGTGATGTTTGACCGAAACTTGCAGTAGTCTATGGTGCATGTCATGGGGACATGGGACCGACTACATACCCAAAACAAGACAACCTCTCATATCCTCTAGGGTAAGCAAGTGATTTGGAGCGTCCATACAAATATACAGACATGTGTGTGTGTGTGTGTGTGTTAGAGTACATTGTACATATTCTACGTGATCTCCCCACAGATGCCCAGTAACCATGGAAAGAAAAGGGCATCCTTTCTGTGGTCGGTTGACTGTAAAGGAATCGGAACCCTTCCCACAAAAAGTCGAAGAAAGGAAGCAACCCACTGGGCCACTGGGTCTCCAATCCTTCTCCGGAGCTTGGCAAGAAGGAGCGAGCAACGAATCTGACAGCCCCAGCGCTGGAGCTGCGGCCGAACGGCACATTCAAATCGGCAACCACACGAGTCATAGCCCAAACCCGGGATTAAAATGGTCACAATCCCAGAGTCATGCAAAGAATTGCCAAGGTGGATATCCGCACCCATTTCTGGCTGGGATTGTCTC
>CAUJNA010003320.1:212500-244111 GCA_963377175.1 Effrenium voratum
TAGCTCGCGCGCGCCAAAATGTGCGTGGCACTTTGATGCCAAGCTTAATTAGGCCAGAGGCGAATGATGTCTCCCCCGGTACAATTGTTCCCATGGCAAAAACGCCGTCCCAAGTCCCAGCAGCTTCTTCTATGTTAGAGTAGCCCCCATATTGATCCATGTTGTGTGTGTGCGTGTGCGCCTGCTTCCCCCAGAACCTCCTGGCCCTTTGGGCCGAACAAGCCAGTTTCTGGGATCCCTGCTTGGGGCCGACTTGAATGTGCTGGCACAGGAATATCAAGTACCCTCCACCAACTAACGTGGAACCTCTGACATGCGGGCGGTCCTTCGGCTGGGAAGCCCATTTTCCTTTTGAAGGGGCCAGGTCCCGAACGTCAGGTTCCAGGTGAATAGGGTGGGTATCATCTTCCATTTGGTTAAGACCCTTGAAGAAAATATGTCCAGTAGTGATAGATTCCCTTTAAAGCCAACAGGGGAAAAAAACCATCTTCTCAAGCAAATGGAAGTCATTGAAAAGTCCATGGAAAAGCCGAAGCCTGTTTTTTGGCGTACATGGAGGCGCTCTCCACCAGATACTCAGCATTGTCCTTGCTCATCCTGGCAAACAACGTTGCCAGGTCCGTGGAGCTTCGACCAGGTGTGACAAAACAAATTGGTTCCTCTGGTGATGTGATCAGAAAAGAATGCAGAAGCGAATTCATTGCGTGTTAGACCAAGCTTGCTGAGTTGAACTGGCGCCGATGCTTTGCCCCCCTGTTTGATGAACATATTTCGCGCCGCAAATGGCAACTTGTTCGGGGTCCCCTTGACCCGGGTTTGATCAGCTCCGTGAGTTTGACGGTTAAAAATCCAGCTTGAGGTTCAACTTGCTCGTTTAGGCAGGGAATCAGAATTGGACTGACAAGAGAAATCATCCAACTGCGTGATTTCCTTTAATGTTGACCCAGGCTTAATAAACCCGTCCCACTATTAGGGGGGTGCTCCCTCCAAAAAGTGATGAATCTCCACTAAAAGGGGACACCCCCCTAATCAAAATCAATCAGGGGTTCTACTTAGATCCGGGGTTAGCATTGGGGGAAACCACCAATTGAAAGGTTCAAAACCCCAACACCTCGCACAAAAAAAAAAGTCTCCTGTCTTTGGCGAAGGCCTTTTTCAGGCTCCTCACCGTCACAGTGGGCGCCGGGTGCGCAGGGAAGTCGTCGTCTTCCAACTCGCAAATGATGTACCACCTCAGCTGATGGTTCAAGGAGACAACATGGAAGTTGGGCCAACTAAGCTAAACAAAAAATCCATATCAAGGGCCCAACTCGAGCTAGTGATGAACAAGTGTACGTCGCTGGTAGATTCACGAGGGCTCTTCTTTGAAAGGGCCTCACTTCCCCAAACTGGGGTAGCAAATTGCAAAGGCCACCGAACCATGGATACATTTTCTTGTTTTATGCCGACTTATCTGGAGTGGTGGCTGGATTATAATTAGTGGAAACCCTTGTGGATTCTGACACTTTTTGCAAAACCCGAAAAACTGGCAAAGCCCTCCCCCGATCTACGCATTTGAACCAAGCGCTTGCTTGGTGTTGGAAGGGGAGCAAAAAAATGAATTTTAGCAGCTAAGTGGTTGGATTTCAACCACTAAACCACAAGAAGATCAAACATGTAACATGTTTCCCAGCAACAACCATGGGAATGTGCATCATGCCAATAAAGAGGCGCAAGGAAGGCAAGGAAGTCCAATGCAGGGATACAAGTCGGGAGAAACAAATCAGCAGCACCAACCGAAAAAGCCGACCGGTATGAGCAGCCAGCACGTCCCACACATCAAACATTCGCATCACCAGCATCATCTGCAACTAGACAACTGCAAGACTCAGACCTTAGGTAAGCTGACCATAAAACATCATAGTTGGGGTGGTGGTTCCCCACTGAACCGGCATGCCTCCGATCAAACTTCAAATTCAATCCGCGACTTACTCAGTGCGCTGATTACAACTCCCTCACCTCGCCAAGACTTTCAATTTTGGCTAGGTTCTTTCCAAACAAGACGCCAGTGAGTCACAATCAAACCCCGGATAATTGGAGTGTAGTAGATAATCCCAGCCATCAACGCGTGCGGCCACCATTTTCGTACCAGGTTTTGATGA
Organism: Effrenium voratum; assembly: GCA_963377175.1. NCBI lineage: Eukaryota > Dinophyceae > Suessiales > Symbiodiniaceae > Effrenium > Effrenium voratum. The sequence goes on from CAUJNA010003320.1 coordinate 214,642, forward strand.
CTCAATGCGTGCGGCCATCGTAAGGCCTCAACGTCCAATTCGAAAAACCACCAAACAAAGTTGGGGAACCATCAGTAGAAACCGGCTTCGCATCCCCGCGGGCCTGGTTTCTCGCTGCCTTCAAAAATTACCCTGCCTTGCGCCTTGCGCAAAAAAAAATCAAAGGGGTTCTCGGGTTTGGAGCTACTTGAACGAATCCACGGCACACTTCCACTGAACCTGGATCTGCGCAGCCCTTTTGAGGAACATCTTTTTTTTTGGCGCCGGTAACTTTCATGCTTTGGAATCCAAGCACCGCCCAGAACCTGCCAGCCTTCCGTGAATGTGATTCCTTTTCAAGATATCGCCTGCTCACTCCTTGGGGATGCGTCAGAAAAGGGGGACCCTGAAGATGGTGGTGTTCCGTTTGGTTCCCCTTTTGGACCACAAAACGAGGGCACCCTCAAAATACCCCAAATGCTCTCTTGCCTTCCATGGCCCAGGCGCATGTCCAGGAAACTCTTCGTCTCCTTGCAAAAAAGCCAGACATGACCATTGTTTATAGAAACTAGAATCCCTTCTGGCACCCTTGGAGTGGCTTGCTTCAGCTGCGGCCGAGAAGAAAAGTAAACCCTCTCTCGCGATGGCTTGCACGAGGCTGCCGCGGCATGCAAGGTCTATTTCGTTGTCAAGGCGTTGATAAAGCAATCGTTCATGTTGAAGTGTTTTGCACCCGGTAGCTTTGAAGCATCTGACCACGAGCAAAGCGGAGGATGTTTCTGTTGGGCTATGGTTTTAGCGGACACGGTCAAAAGCATGGGCACTCTGAAAAACAGCTAAGGATTTCTTACGACATCAACGTTGCCTTGGCTTGGTCTCAATAATCCTTCTGCTGAAAGCCTTTCCGCGCGTCCGAACAGTTGCAAACAAGGGAACCCTTGAAAAACAAACACTCACGGCTGTTTCTCAAAATGGGGACCAACTCCTCCGGGTGGTTTCCTCTTTGTTTCCTTCTCAAGCCCATCCCAAAAAAGGGTCCGATGTCTATTTTGAGACAAACCCAAATGGGTATGGGTCAAAATTAAACCACCAGGGGACCGCAGGTTTTAGTCCATGTTTCCATTTACCAGGGTTCTATTTTGGGGTTACCCTCTTTTTGACCCACAGCCAAATGGCAACCTCCCATTTCCCCAGGTGGTTCCGACAGGGGGTGCTGCAGCAAAAAAAAACGCTCCTTGAGGGTGTCCACGGCTTCGCCCACCTGTTCCAGCAGCGTGGGGGGCTCTCCGGCACCCGAGCGGATGCGCCCATAGGCCTCGAAGATGAGCCCCACCAAGATGTTGATCATCAGAATGCCTTGGATCAACCAAGCTTTTTAAGTAATTTGACAACTGGTTGGGTCGAAATCAATGACAACTGAGGCATTTTGATGAAGGCACAAGGTGATGATATGATATGTACATATGAATATATACATGTATATATATATATATATATTGCCCTGCCACCCTTTTCGCATGGAACCTGACGTTCGGGGGGCTGGGGGGGGGGGGGTCCTGGTTTGGACGATTTCCTTTTAAAGGGACCCTCTGTCAGGTTCCATGTTGGTTGGTGCATGTTAGTTGGTGGGAGGGTAGCTGCTACTAGGTTAACACCCGCAGAAATAGACAAAAACACCTTGCGCCTTGATCAAACTGCCTCATTGTCATTGACTTTGACATAAACAGTTGGCAACCTGCCTTGTAACTTGGTGGCTTCTTTGTTTGTCTTTTGGATGCCCAGAGCAGGGCAACCAGGCAAAGACAATTTGCTCATGCATTCTTGACCTGGCAGGAAAGTTCAACATACTCTGTTTACACATGTAGCCTTTTGAAAACTGCATCACAAGTCACGGCTCCCAGAATTGAAACGGTACAATGGGTGTTCTTTCTCTGCTTCGAGGTCCATGACCGGCGTGGGAATTGGATGCAGGCAGGCAAAACTGACCCACAACATGAGGCCCAGCCATCCGGCATTCTTGCCCTTTCGTGTTGTTTTGGGTTTGCGCGCACGCGTTTCCCGACAATCTCGTTCATTCGACATACTAGTGACATTCACAGTTCGCCCAAATGGTTGCTTTGTCTCCAACTGCTTCCTTTTCAAGCTGTCCCCCAAGCGATTCGTTTGGACTAAACAACAGCTGGATTGAACTCCGAAGGCGTTTTCGCAATGTGGCCATGGGTCAAAAGCCCGTACCCCCAGTGAACATCCCAATGCCCACTAAAATCGACTAAAATGAGTGGTGCACCTTCCCCAAAATGGTACCCTTGGTTTTGGCCCACAACCCTCCGCCGCAAATGAACATGGACCACTGCGAACTCCTGCGCCTTGCGACTGTCACGCCATGGCGCTCATCAGGCCCAGGTAAGAGAAATGCCAGAAGTAAGCGAGAACCTCGCAAGTGACAACTCCTCACTTCTCGCGTGGAGTGGCCAAAACGAAAAAGAGTCAATGTGTTTTGGTGCTTACCACGAAATTAAGCTTCCCCAAAAAAGCCCGAAGTCCAGGAACTCAGGGGGTGAGCAACGGACAAGCTCAGCTCGGCCCGGCTCCAACTATATATCGGAACTCTCAACCGGCTGATCTAGCAAAACGATATGGTGCCACGGCCAAGCATCCGACTGAGCCAAATCCCTAGAACCTAGAAAATCGATCTGCCTTTCTCATATGCCCAGTGGCCATAGGAAAAAGCATCCTTTTTTTGGTGGTTGACTTTAAAGGGAAATCCTTCCCCAAAAAAAGGAAAAAAGGGCACCACTGGGCAACTGGGCTTTGGTTTAGTGTTGTCCGAAAGTTGCAGAGTTGTTTTTGGTACAGGAAGTGACCTTATCAGGGAACCTCCGCCAAACAGTGTCCTGGTCTGCTTTGGGGCACGACAATTTCTCCTCAAATCTTGCTACACTCTTCATCTGTCCAACAAGGTACTTCTCAGTTGCCCAAAGGACCTGGAACTAAAAGGTTAAGCTTTTGGGGCCATGACTAAATATGGACCAAAACGAGAAAACCAAAAGGTCAAAAGGTCGGCTTTGAACAAATGAGAGTTTCCAAAGGATAACTCTGCTCCTTTTCACTTCAGAGGCTGATAGTAAGGAAAACACGGTGGACTATGTCACGCTCCCAGCCGCTACGAGCGCGCAATGGACAAGTATCTCGTATCCAACTTTGCATTGCACACAAAGATATGTCCCATGCAGCACATAATTTTTCGCATGCATGTCTCGCATCAGGGGCCACTGTAGCCAAAGGGCCTACTGCTTGCTCTATGCCCCCTTTCCCAGGGAAACCCAAATCGATTTGGCTATAAACCCCGCACCCCCAGTGAACATCCCAATCCCCCCCCGCGCTAAAATAGACTAAAATGAGGTGGTTAATTCACCTATCCCAAAATGGGATCCCATTGGTTTTTGACCCACAGCCAAATCCATTTCTCCAAAAGGCCCATGAGTCTGGGCGAATCATAATATTTCACCAACCTGAAATAAGGTGGTTGGGGGGCTATTCCCCACATAAACCACCATTTGCGGTGAGGTGGTGTGAGGTAGTTATAGTTCACCCAGATGAGTCACGGCAGGCCCTTGAACTTCTCTCTGAGGCGCCTGGAACCAAACTTCGAAGCTCTCCACATCGTCCATGCCGATGCCACCGCGCCAGCAGAAGAACCTCAAAATTCCCCAGCGTCAAACGTCGAAGCTCCGGCAAATTCAGAGACACCACAAACAAGGCGCCCTGTTCCGCATTTTTCAAGATTTACGCCTCTCCAAAGAAAAGGACACAACTATGGTGTAAAGCACTGAGCGACTTGATGCCATGGAACTCCAGGCGATTGAGGGGAACAGTGTGAGCCAAGTGCTGCCTGGGTTTTTTGGCGGCACCTCGTTGGTAGTTACCCAGGTTTGCTTCTCAGTCACATGCCCCGGTTCTATCCGAAACTTGCTTGGGCACAGGGATTGATCGTGACAAAGGGTGGAAGTACATACCCCGTGTTCCTTCCCCCTTGGCTTCCCTGGTTTCTAACCCACTTGACAAGCGGTACATAGCCCTTTTGGGAAAAGGGGTATGAACATCAGCAAGCCTTTTGGGTTCATGCCCAAGAGGTATGTGGCCATGGGTCAAAAGCCCGCACCCCCAGTGAACATCCCAATCCCCACCACAATAGACTAAAATGGGGTGCACCTACCCTAAAATGGTACCATTGGCACCCCTGGATCTCTCTCTCTCTCTCTCTCTCCGCCCCGGCACAGGGAGGAGACCAGCGTGTGGAAGCCTTGCACCTTGGTGCCGAAGAGCATCATCCCGCCCAACGCGAAGCCGGAAAACACCTCAAGCGGGAGCGATTCGCCAGCTTGGAGGCGGATGTGCCTTTGCATTGTCCCACCTGTGGTTTCCCTGTGGATGGACCAAATCCACGCCAGGCAGTGGGGATGGCCACCTACCGCCTGGTGCGAAGCTAATTGTGTCCATCCGAAATAGGGAACCGAACCCACAAACGGGTTGATGCTGGGGAATATGAGCCAAACTCAGGGGGTGTGTTTGGGAAGGGTACCAAATGGTGGGTTATGTACGGAATCTACGGATTGAAATATGGTCTATTCCTTTCAACTGTCGCTCTTTTCAACGAATTTGTGAATTGATCCTCGATCTTTTAGGAGAAGAACCGATGCCATGGTTGAGAAAAAAAAACAAACAACTTTTCCCGAGACGCCCGTTTTGTTCCGCCGTTGCAAAGGGCTCCAAAACCGGGGCCCTGAAGTGTCACCCGGGCATGTTGCCCAATGTTGAGGCCCCAGGTAGCCTCCCGGGGTCTTTTGCTCCATGGGTGGCCTCCATTTGCTTAAGTCCCCCGGGAAAAAATCTAGTAATAGATTCCCTTTACCAACAGGGGAACATAAAACATATTCTTAACCAAATGGAAGGTGGGGGAATATTCTTGCACAAGGGGCCAACGCAAATGCGAAGGCGAAGTGAGCGACATCCACCGCGGAGTCCGTGATCGTCTGGATCACAACGTCCAGCCGATCATTGGATCCTAGGTACCCACTCTTTCCAATCATAGAAGTTGACGGCTGGGTGTGCTTCAAGAGGATTGCAGTCTTCCAAGGCGCTTCAATGATCCACTTCGATCGTTCGATAAATTCAGAAATCCGAACCGCACTTCGGATCCATTCGGTGGGATCTCACTGAAGTAAGCGGGATCCTTTTCCTAGGGGAACCCCGGAAGAATACCAAGGTGATTGATCCTTCAAGTTCACAATACCAAAGTGGCACAAATTCTTGGCTGGAACCCAGCATCCAGCTGAGGATCGACTAAGCAGTCGGTCGTTGACCTCATGGGTTTGTCTCCCCTGAGTTTGCCCTGGTAGCAATGTTTTGGCACTTGGACCTGAGTGTTAATAGGGAACCCCCTTGAAAGTGGGATGTGGCCATAAATCCCACCTAAATGATGCCCACCAAGGGGTCCCCAATTAAAACGCACTCCCAAAGGTCACTTAGGGGCTAACAAAATGGGTTGAACATTCGGTTGGCTGCCAAGGGTTTCCCCTTAAAAAGGCAGCACGCCTGTCCTGTTTGCCGTAGGGGGAAATTCATGACCTACGAGTGAAGCAGACTACAAGGGGTGACTAAGAACATCACTGGAGCAAACATTGGCACCAGGTTGCCCCTGACACTTCTAGCTAAGGGCAACCGCATAAAATGAGTGAATCTTGGGTTAAGTTTGAGGTTCATGTCTGCTCAGAAAGGAAAGGAACCGACTAGCAGTGTGGACGAGTGTGGAATCCCTGAAACGGCTGTCTCAATATATAGCATCCTACATTCGTTAGCGGCCAACCCCAACTTCACCCTGCAAACTCCACAAACATGGCAAATTGACTGGGACATGGGGCGCACGCACACTGAAGCCAGCGTACAAGCAACTCTGACAACGCGAGTTCTTATTGTTTGCAGGTCGTATTCTTTCCCACCTCAAGCAAACGAGAGCTCTTCGGCCCAGCGTCTGAAGGCTTTGAAGAACTTGAACATGAGTACAAAAAGGTAGCCCAGGATCATCCATCGTGCAATCCTGTGAGCCTCAGAAGTTTCCTCCGCCAAATTGAAGATATCCGCCATCTGCTGCTCAAACTCCTGAGACGCGACGTCGCATGGATATACACTGCGCACGCGTACAATACACAGCACAGGGTCCTAAAGTGCTGCGAACACCTCGTATTTGCAAAACTGGTGCAAACATCAAATACACATATGCATTTAATGGTCTTAATTTCATTTTCACAAACTTTGAGGGACAGCGCTGCTTTAATGCCCCTGCACTGTGGCGTGCGCCGTACATGCATTGTGGAAAGCCCGTGCTTTTCTTGTTTTATGCATCATGCTATGGTTTGCGTTGCGGCATTTTCTTGTACCAAGGGTTCGCAAGAGGATTGTAGGCGCTAGTTTCAGTTTATAGTTTGACTGACAACGTACACTTCAAAAAGGATCGTCAAACGCAAGCAGACCAGATGCTCAATCTCTACGATTGCGAGGCCCCCCTTTTTCCCCGGCCGGCCCCCCCAAATTCAATGTTGAAGTCGGATCGCTCTGGAGGCCTTCCAGAGAAAACTCAGCCGTTTTGCGTCCCTTGCAAGGCATTGGCTTCAACATTGGCTTCAACATCGGGACAGGTCCAAGAACATCGCGAGCAGAGTCATTCGGAGTTTTGCGGTTTGCAAGCTGCAAACTCATCGCAAGTATTCGCAACTGGGCTTCTGGGATCCAGGGACTCAGGCATCATTCCTTGAACATTTCCAAGAGCATGCCAGAAACCAGGTCCGCAGAAAGTATTCGAAAGAGAAGGCAACGAATAAAGCATCGCTTGCGGATGTCAACGATGACTTTGTTGAATCAAGAACAACTTGCAAATGTGCGCATTCCATGTTTTGTTCCTACATTATTGCACGATGGTTCTGCAAGTATGATCACTCACGGTTCACCGTGGATTGCGTATTGCTTTCAAATGACACGTGTTCTCTCCAGGATGGGCTGGAATTTCTCACCATTTCACGGCCTTGCATTTTATGGCCAGGTGCAGTGGCCACATGGTAGCCTCGCATGAGATTTGACATTCAATCTGAGTCAAAACAAGAACCCAGTATTTACATTTTAGAGGGCTATGGCAGTTCAGGCAATATGCGCCAAGCACACAATGTACAAACCGCAATCTGCATCAGATCCGGATCGGGATGCAATGAGTGGCAAGACATTTGTACATGTGTGTCTGATTTCTTCCTCGTTTCTGTGTTGCGACACCAGACAACTCATTCACAACTGCCATGAAGGCCTGAGAGCCTCAACCCACATGTGTTACTTGGTTCTCTGTGAGCAGGATATTGTTGTTTCTGGCATCTCTGATACAGATTTGGAACCTTGCGAAGCTGGATCTGCGAGGAATTTTGGGGACATTCTGGAGCCGGAAGATGGGAGGGCAGAGGGTCCTGTGGGGACCCCACTATCTCCACCCTCAAGGGGGCGGGTGAAACTGGAAATCGGGATGAAAGCCAGAAAAGCAGACACGGGGCAAGGGGGGACCGCCATTGCGGACATGGACATGATACCTCCATTTGCTCAAGTCCCCTGGAAAAAAAAATCCAGCAGTGATAGATTTATCCTTTCAAACCAACAGTGGAAAATAAACAAATATTCTTAACCAAATGGAAGGATACTAGAAGGAAAGGATGGTAAAACACAGGACAACTTTTGGCCAAGGCGCAAGCCTGTCGACAACTCCGTTGAACTCCTGAGGCGCATCGGGACGGAAGCTTGGTACCGAGGTTTGTGAGGCTAACGGGTGCTCTCTGAGACTGGCACACAAGCTGTTTCTGAACATGGCGGAAGAATTCCCATGGTTGTCAGGGGCTCTGCAAAGAGGGACCGCTGACTTGTTGAAGCTTCATGACATGTCCTCGCAACATTACTTGACTTCACTTCCCTGCGCTGTGTTGACTTTGTTTTGCCTTTGTTGAATTGTTTTTCAGAGTGAACACATATACAACAACCAAATACAAATCCCCGAAAATGTATGTGTTTGTTGATGTGGGTTTTGCGGTTGCTTTGCCATCAACAAACACTTTTTGGGCTCAGCAGTTACGATCTCCTTGTTGCCACACATTCCTTGGTCGCCTCTGTTGGCCTTCAATCATGACTGTGGGAAACCTTTGGGCGATATGCCAGTGGGCTATCGCTCTCTTATCACCTTGGTATCATTGAAAGCGGCAACCCACAGCACGGGTCAGTAGATTTCACATGCACAAGTTGAAGCCCATGAGTTCCACATCCCACGAAGGGTCGAAACGAGGAAACACCAAATCGGACCCCGAAAAACCGGCCATGCACTCCCCGACTCCCCGACTCCGACCGAAACGACGCCGAAGCCACATGGCGCTCGAGGTAGGACTGGTTGGAAAAGACCGCAAGGTCCAGGGCGTCAGAGGGCAAGGTGGACAAAAGCTTCGGGAGGCCCCCCACAGCGAGAACAAAGTTCAGCCAGAAGCACCTGGCATTGGGACTGCGCGCCAGCTAGAGACCCAAGAATCATTCCATTCCCCTGGAAATACCAAGGAACCATGGAATCAAATCCATGGTTTCTTAGGTGATGCGCATGCCCCGCGACTTCTTTGGCAACTGGGTTTCCCTGACCAAGAGGCCGCTCCCTCAAACGTGGAAGCTCCCAGGACCCCCCCCCAAAAGAAAAATGACTTGGTGTCATTTACAGAGGCCTTCGAAAAGCTTCCATCGGAGTGGAAGCTGTTGCAGGTTCAATGGGAAATCCCACTTGAGAGGAGGACAAACAAAGCTAGCAGTTTTGCAGAACACTACTGCGTACAGTACACAAATGTCGTAGCACTTTGTGCGAGCCAAAAGTTGTATTCCTGGAAGCATAGCGCAGTTGTGGTGTTTCAACACAAATGGCCAAGAATCTAAGATTATCAAATATATCATGGATAATGGTGCCGTTGTTGTTTCACTTCGTTCATTAGTCAGCCGTGCTGAGAATAGAATACAGGTTGTGCCAGTGCTACTTTACTGTCAATATCAACGATCATTGCGGCAACTGTACTTAGCAACGTTCAATCCTAAATCTAAGATTTCAATATCTGCGAATGTGTATGTTTACATATATGTATGCATATCCTTGATTCATCATGTTCGTCAAGGGAAAGGCTACATGATCCCGCAGGTTGACCCACGCTACACACCGCTCTGAACTGCAGCGCGGACATTTTTTTGGGTTGGCTCTCAGGTAGTAAACCCAACCCCTCGCGCTGGCTGGCAAGGCGCACAGTGGTGATGCCGAAGCATATGGCAAACCAATCCACCACATTCCAGAATGCCAAATAGTCCTTCCAGGGCGCAGCTTTGACTCCAATAAATGCATGAAATGCCTGTTGGGGGGTGGGTCCATGGCCTACGAAGAAAGTCATGCTCTGATTGCATCTCGGAAACAGAAGATTCCGAGACATGCTACGATACTAGAAACTTCAAATGCAAACAGCGAGTTGTCTGCAAATGGGTGTGGACCAAGTCTAAGGCTTCAGCGGACCTCCTGCCTGTATGTTCCAGGCGGAACAAATTCGGGGCTGGGCATAGGGGTTGAGTACCCAATTCGCCCAAGCCTTGATTCCGTCCAGGCCGTTCATTGCCGCGGGGATGGCTTCCTTCAACTCACCGTAGAGAATTCCCCAGAGCCTAGGACGTGTCATAGGCACAATCAAACCTGGAATTAAAGTGGTCCAGAACCATGTAAATCACCACACCTATTTATGGCAAGGGGATTGTCCCCTAACGCCTTGTGCGGCACCGTGCCATGCATCGTGTGCATCCTGACAGCATGTAAATGTACTCGCTTAGTCTCTAACAAACGTCTCAGTGTCCATCTGGACTCCATTCCGACAGGGCGCATTAGTATAAATATCAAATCCGGGACCGCGTACAAGAGGTTGAAGTACGGTCCGTCGACAAAGGCTTCGTTCGGACCATCTCGAATGATGAAGCGTCCAGACTCCATCCACTGATAACGATTTGTGCCAAAGAAGAACATCGCCTGCCCAAGCAACTTCGCTCAGCGCAATACCCCAGCTAAAAGGGGCGCTCGTTTACTTGACTCAAGGATTTGCAGGTGTCATGAGGCCTGGGACCTCTTCACCATCTTAGGTGCGCTGTCTGGATTTTGCCACCACCGAGAGTAGGGAGCCTAATTGTCGGAAGACGTCGAAGGGGTCGCCCACGGCGCTCTTCTTGCTTGGGATGTGAGTTTGGAAGAAATTTAGAAACAGACGCCAACATCACATCTCCAGCTCAGGATGCAAGAATGGACGTTCCACAGGTCACAACTGTTCAAAAGCACAACAAAGTGAGGATGTTCATGCTCGGCAGCATGTCAAGCATGCAGAAAGTATGTCAAACATGGTGTCATGCAGTGCGAACGCGATTCACTCGAGAGTCATGCCGTCAAGTACTCCTTTGCCTCAATGAAGCCAAGGGTTTTTGGACCTACTGGTGACCATTTGGCGGAGGTCAGAAACTACACGGGGGGAGTATGACGAATATGCGTTCGTTAAGAAGGTCTAGCCTTTGGAAAACAATTCATGTGGGTCTGTTCTTGTCTGAGTTGGAACCCTTTATTGAGCTGGTTTAACAACAGGAACACAACCATTTGGGGGGTCCCCGAAAAGAAACAGCAACACAAAACGACACGCCCATATCCGAGTCCCCATCTTGAACAGGGAACAGCTTGGTGTAGCTCCCAACCTTTTTGCTCCTAACAGCTCGCCTGGTGTGCGTTGTAGGTCAACACCTGGATATCCAAATAGGCCTCGGTCCGCGGGCCTGTTGGCTTTTTCAAGCCCGGCATGTCTTTACAGCAAAAATCAAGAGGTGAAATGGGTCGCGATCGCTTTTGCAGGTTTGGGCTTGAAGAACCGGTGCCCAGAGCCCCAAAGGACATTCGCCAGCGTTTCAGGCGTCAAACAGTTTTGGTCAGTGAAACAATCACTGATTCCCCATTCTCTTCAACCATGGGTTCTTTTCAATTTCCGGAGGTTTTCTAAAGGATCCCTGGAAAGAATGAACTTGGAAGGTAGCCTCAGAATGATGGTGCAACAGCTGCAACTGCTTAGATGTCACCTGTTCGGATCCCTTCAGCCAGGCGATTTGCCCGTTGTCCACCTGGGGAAAGTCGCAACTCGCTTCGCTTCGAAATGGTCAACATAGCCCCCCCCGACAAAAAAAACTGGACACACACACACACACACACGCCGAAATGTGTGAACGTTCGTCGTTTTCCAGCACTAAAAGCATGTGCCTATGAATCGGGGGGGGGCCCTCAAAATAGTTGGTGTTCCTTTTGTTTCCCTCGAATTACCCTAACTGCATACTTTTTGACTACGCGTCAAAACACAATGAGTGGTTGGTTTGTGTCGAGAAACTATGCCCTCTCCCGAGAAGATCGTCACCAAGGCTGCCCCCAAACAAACAGACAGACAGACAGACAGACAGACAGACAGACAGACAGACAGACAGACAGACAGACAGACAGATCAAAAACCAAAAAACAAAAACAAACAAACAACAAACAAACAAACAAACAAACAAACAAACAAACAAACAAACAAACAAACACAAGCAAAAACAAACAAACAAAACAAAACAAACAAACAAACAAACACACACCTCTCCCACACGCACGCACGCGCACAAGCGCACACACGCACACACGCACACACGCTCACACGCACACACGCGCACACACGCACACACGCACACACGGACACACGCACACGCACACACACACACACTGTCAAGAGACGGCAAGGTGACGTCCCGTGGGACGCTGTCCACCGAACCCTCCAGCTGTAATACCAACCACGTAGAAAGGTGTATACGGTCAAAGCCGTTATAGCCGAACCCGTGCAAATGTTGTAAGGGAGAAGGAATAATAGTTACAACAGTGGTCCTGACAAATGCAGCGCAAGCGAAGTGTTTTCCGCTCTCAATTGCCGATCACGTATGAACGCAGCTACACATAAGATCTTGAACCTCACTTGTGTCTTGAGCCAAATGGCAATCAATGGAACCTTGTAAGCAACACAAACACGGACCTCAGAACTGCTTCCCAATTTAGGCACGGGGCCAGGAGGGTTTTAACATCCCCCATTTGGGTCGCATCGTTCATCATGCGGTCCAAACACCACAAAACGTTCCACTGGCCACGGCTTCAGCTACGAAACTGTGTCGAACACTCTTTCACTCGCTATCGCTACACCGTTCATTCATTGTGAAACATGCCGGGTTCGATTGAAAATGAAACATGCATCCGCAGATCGTAGCACGTCCCCATATGCAGGTGTAATGTATACACTATCGTCACGTCATTTAACCACCATTGAACCTCCCAGCTGCCGCATTTGCGCATCGCGCAGCCGTCATCCACAGAGATGGGTTGGCCACAGAAGTTCAACAGAAGCGCCTGCTCGTAAGCAATCTGCATATCACCGGCAAAGAAATATCGGTGAGCAATCAATGCAAAACATAGCCATTCCAGGTACCATGAATAATATATAATGAAAAGGAAATCATCCATGAGGTAATAGTTCCATCCATGAATATCCGGAATGTCATAGTCGTCGGAATATGTAAATGTATACACATCCATTCATCTTGGACGCATGAAATCATATCATGATGTAGAGTCGTTCCATCGCGATAACATTGATGAGACGCAAGCAACAGACGGGGACTAGCCCACATCGTGCCGCAATCAACATCTGCATTACGCATACCTGTCTCCAATGGACAGTCTGTGGGTACGTCGACGGAACTCTTCGTCCAAGTTCTTTTGGGCTTCTCGCGCCCGGACACACTTCTGGTGATGATCTTCTGGTACCCAATGCCCCATTCGGAGGCACCAATCCAGCAGAGGTGTGTCGCATTTATTCGGGTCAGTGGCCGCAATAATGGCGCTCACATTTACCGAATAACCATATTTGCCAAGGTTCAAGCCATCCCTCACGAACGATATATACTTACAGTTGAAAGCCAGAGAAAAGCATCTGTAAATAATATCACCCACCGGGTGCACGCGATCCTTGACCAGGAGCTTCATTTCGTCCTTGGTGACGTCGAGGATTCTCGCTGCAATCCACAGCTTGTAGAATATGTATAGCCCCTCGCACTTGTATACCATCAGACGAATGTATTCATTGCGCTCCTCAGCCGACCGGAAGATCCTTGTCCGAACATTCTCAGATTGAGAAATCTTCAGTACCGTCGACGGCAACAGGATTCCTTCCTGATCGTGCTCAGTCATGTTGGGGTACTTCTTGAAGTCGTTGTGGTATGGGCAGCCTGGCTTCCCTTCGAGCGCGGCATTCATCGTTCTCTTTTCACCACCTTCGAACATCCCCCACATCTTTGACATCTGCAGTGCGATGAATCCCGCCATGTATTGAGCTTCGCGCGGCTCATCAAGGCAAATCGCCATCCGCTGGGTATTTATAATATCCCGTGATGCCAAGTCATTGTCGCGGTATTGCCAACCGCCATCTTCCTCCTCAGACATGTAGCCGGACGTGTATCCTTGCGTGTCCATGTCGTCTTCTTCAGGAACTTCCTCCGCCTCATCATCCTCTTCCTGTGCTGCCGCATCATGGTTGGCTTCTTCTTGTGCGCGCCTGGCATCACCCGAGACATTGGGCTTTTGGTTGTCCTCATCGTCGTCGGAACTAATGTGGATGTAGAATCTCCCGGTAGAGATCAATTGCGCTCCACATTCCAGGCACACGCAGAAGCATGTGGGAATCGCGGTCGCACATGACGGACATATCCGGCACCTCAGTCCTTCCCATGTCTCGTCATTCAGGATGACGACTTTGCTGATCTCGTCCCTGACCTCGTTGGTCTGCGCATCAAACTCTTCCAGCTTGTTATCCCGATAAAGTTCGCATGCACGATCAACCATGTCTTTGATGTAGTGCAGATTGTCGGCACCTGCCTCGGTCTCAGGCATCCTCTCGTTGATCTTCGCGACGTTCTGCAGGAACATCGCAGCCGATTCCTGGGATGAGTTGACGAAACCCGGACAGATCTCGTTTTCCACACATTTCGAGTACGCTCTCTTGATGTCTCCGTACTCCAGGCTCTTCCCTCCGTTGCTTTTGCCAATCCAAATGGACTTGACCTCATAGAACGGGATCACGTCAAAGACCATGAATGTCCCATTTGCCGCGACTCCAGCTCCATACCGCGCGAGGGTTGCACTGGGAATGTAGATGATCGCAATCGGATCCCCCGTCCTTACGTTTCGTAGCGTCACCTTCGTTGCTACGTTCATCTCATCCCATGGAGCAAATGCTCCGAAGTGCAGTGCTAGCCTGTTTCCGCCATCGATACCGCCGGGGACTAGCCCACAGCGTACGATGCTTGGCAGGTTCTCCACATATGTCACATGGAATGCTCCTCCGAGAGAATCACCCATTCTTGCGGAATACCTATTTGCCAGTGCGGATGAGCTCATGAATCCAAAATCACTGTGACCAGTTGTGATCCGGATGCACCAAGGCCTGTACCATCCATCGCATCTGTTGAACATCCTGTCGATGTCATCCCGATCCAGGCCAGCATTGTTCATCTCCTCCCTGGCCGCCTTCATGTCATTCGGGTTCATGATGCTTGGAAATCTTGCCGCCAGGACCTGAAATCTCGATTTCTTATGTCCAGACTCCTGCCACTTGATCACTTCCATGATACCCATGTATCGTTTTGCTCTCGAGGTTGAAGGTGGGAATATGTCGTTGTTTCGGTCGTCAATGACCGCGTCGATGTCGACCCATCCACCTTCGTCGCATCTGAATACACTTCCTCGGCAATTGCCGATTTTGTGCCGAAGGACTCTGCATAGGTTGTGAGATAGCTGGTTTGCTTGATCTTTCGTGGCAAATACCGAGCGATCGTCGCCAATCTTGCATAGTGGAGCACCGTCAAAAGGAGCAACGCAGAAATTGATGCTCTTGCCAAGCTGCATCACATCCACCTGCTCAAGGTTGGCACCCTTGGGAAAGTACTTGGGGTCAACAATAGACGCGTGCGCCCATGGCATATGCACGTCACTCACGTCGCCGTACTTCGGGATGTAGCATGGAATGGTGTCACATCCTCGCTCCAGCGTCGTCTTGAACGTTCTGTTGTCCCCGCACGGATTGTGGGTGAGGTCCACGCCACCGCATTGTAGCTCTCCTCCCTCAGCCGTGTCAGCCATCTCCACCAGGTTGATGGTATAGCTATACATTTCAATTGTTTCTTTCCCTGCTTGTCCTCCTTTCTTGCGTTCCTTGGACGTTGATGAGGACGGCTCTTCCGTATCCCCCATTTCTTCATCCGAGGAAACATGATCGCTGCTGAGAAGTTCACGGATCTTCTTCATCGCCTTCTCATTCCCAGCAGCCTCCTCATAGTTCTTGCAGTCGCCGTCGTGGGCCAGGTTCGCGCATCTCATGCAAATCCCCATCTCTCCCATGCACTTTTCCATTGAGACTAGGAATCCGAGCGCCGCTCTCCGCCCATCAATCACTCGCTGCTTCTTTTTCTTTCTCAGCGTTGGGCTGAGAGCTTCGGCTCGGGTCTGGTACTTGACCAAGACCGTCACCTTCGCCCTCTGGCCTTCCTCTTGGAGCAGGCGGTCATCAGGGATCGCGGATGTCTGGGCTTGGTCTGGTACTTGACCAAGACCGTCACCTTCGCCCTCTGTTGCCTTCCTCTTGGATCCTTGGGCGGCAGGCTCGGTCATCAGGGATCGCGGATGTCTGGGCTTGATCTTGTTCATGATGTCCAGCACTTCTTTCGTGGGCGCCCCGAGCTGGGCGGATGGTTTACTCCGCTTTCGGTTCTGGCCCGTCGTGTGGCTCACGTTCCCGGCGAGGTGTCGTACGATTGAATGCTCGAACTCCCTCTTGATCTTCCATATATCTTTCCACAGCGGAAGTTCGTGCTGAAAGTACGACATCACCTCAAAGAATCCCAATATCATCTCGACGACGTCTCCCAAGGATTCCTCATTCGAAGTCTGTCCCAGGAGGTCATACATCGTCCCCTGATCGAGCACGCTCTTGATCCAGGATGAATAGGCCACGTTGCCAAGATCCTTGTCTATCACGAAGATGGAGGTCCTCTCCTCAGAATTCTTGCACGTGATCACATCCCGGGATGCACACAATTGCTTCCTGTGACCGTTGTTGTAGAACTGTGCTGCTTGATCCATTGTCATGCTCACGAAACCCACGTGGGATAGCTCCTTCTTCAGCTTGGAATATGCGAGTTCCCGTATAATCGTGGTCATGGCCTGAACATTGTTGACGTCCACCATGAGATTTTGAAGATCAGGGATTGCTACCACGCATTCTGCGAAAAGTCGCGTATACAGCTTCCTCCCTTCGGTTGATCTCACAACACCGTTCGTGTCCGCATTCCAGTTCGCGCAACAGTTCACGCAAGAAGTGGGATTCAATTTTGAGTTTGACCCGAGCACCTTCGACTTGTTCATCTGCATCTCTCTCACACAAAGTTCGCAGATCAACCCACTGAGCTCGGTGACCGAATACCATCGAAGACGTTGATCACTGACATCGATGTTCCCAAACGCATCTTGTCCGCCGTGTCCTTCATCCTGCCGTTCTTGCTTCCGTTTTGATTGAGCAGTGAAGGTCGGCTTGTACTCGAATTTCACCTTCGACTCCTCCATGTTCTTCGGGATATTGAATCGAAGGTCGGGCTCGTTTATGCATGTCTCCTCCAGCTCACGCACGAACGCGTTGCTTGGTGCGATCACATCGATGGATTTCTCCACCAACAATCGCTTCAAGAGGAAATGTTGCAGATTCGAGCTTCCAGGGATCTTGTAGTTCTTACCTGTGAGCGCGTGGGCAACGCGCCACAGGCGATCATTCTCGGTCACCAACGCGCCTGCCGCCTTGCAGATCTCGCTCACCTTGTTGGCGATCGTCCCCAAGTCCCCTCTTCCTCCATGGAAAGCTACATCGCGATTCACGCACACCACAACCAGGCCCTTGCACGTGTTGACGAGGTCGGATATCGCCTTTTGCAAGGAGTCAATGATGGGGTTGGCGGTCACCTGCCACCCACACCCTCTCATGCACACCCAATCATAGAGCGACATCCAAATGTGCACCGACACAGGTGAGTCATCCATGTCTCGCCTCCGTCGTTCGACGATGAGCTTTTCCAGTTTCTGCAATCGGGAGATAATGCTCATCGTATCTGCGGGCGAGGAGACTTGCTCACTCGACCCGTAGTACGATCTCTCCTCGATATTTGTCCATCCCTGTTCGTTGACCATCATCTGGAAGGTCTTCGTGCTCCCTTTCGCATTGACAGCCCTCAGGGGCCAATCCAGGACCAAGAAGCTCTTCTTCTGAATCATCATGTCGCGAATCGTTGCCTCACCAATGGGGCCCCTCTTCTGTCCCTTGATGATCCGGATCAACCGTCCAGGTGCGTTGTCTGGGTTCTTCTCTGCCTGGATCAACGCGTTGATGGCTTTGGCGCCCGGAAGGCGTCCAGTAATCAAGCATCCTGTTTGGGCACACATGAAAGCATACAGCTGAAGCCATGCCGCATTCCCTTTTCCAACATAGGAAAGAATGATCTTCTCCGCGCTGGTCTTCTCCTCGAAATGTAACAGCGAAGAAGTCAGGCATCTCAGCATACACTCCCAATATGTCGCGTTCTTCCCTTCTGCGAGACACGGCCCAAATACAGTTTGTATGATTGGGTACCCTGTGTTGGCGTCTATGTTAAACTTCACGTTGACAGTCGCGCCGCTCAGAGTAATACCCCCTTCGAATGAGGTGTATGTGTCGAGTCCAGCAGTTGGGTTGATGATTGTCCATCTGTCATCATCACCACCGGAGTTCATGCGGAATATGGAGTCGATGATCTCGTTGTCGATCTTGACGGCATCGCTTGCATACGACCCCCCACTTGAAGCTCCCTGCTGGGGGACTGGCCCACCAGAGGTTTGTCTCGGGAGCTCGACGCCGACTTCTGCTGTCGTTCCGTCTTCTGCGGCGGTTCCGTCTTCGATGAACCCATTACCCACCACGTCGGCTCCTCTCCGATCGCGAAGTCCTCGGGGTACCTTTCCAGTTCCCTGTCGGCTTCGTGAATGGTACAGTAGGCGTTCTGGTAGAAGTCGATCATGTTGTCCTTCTCCGCCTTCTTTTCAATCTCCTTCAGCCAGCTTACCCACTTGCGCCGATCTTGGTTCTCAGCGGCCCTGTCAGCCGCGTGTGGCGCCAAGCTGATGGAATTGATGTTCATCGCAGGCAGCGTTGATTCGTAGATCATGTCGATGCACCACAGGAAGTTCCTGGCGACCTCGATCTCCCGATAGAGGTCCCTTAGCTCATTCTTGTCCTGACGGAAATAAACTGTGTACGACTGATCCGTAGCATGCCTTTCCCCGACCAATGGCTGCAACCTCCTCATGATGAAGGAAACGCACATAAGTGAGTTGATTGCCCCAATGCATGCATCAGAGATGTCGCTGGGGGTTGACCCACAGATCATCCAGCGCAAAAGGTTGTGCTGGTGAGCTCTTTCATCTCTTCTCATTGCATACGCGAGGTTCTTCATCGACGCACGCAGCTCATTCTGGTAGATCAGCCCAAGGTCCCAATTCTTCTGGTAGTCGTCTTTTGCGCCACGACCGTAGAAGTCAAGCTTGGGAGCCTTGATCACGCTCAACGTGAATACCTTCCCCCAGTTTCGATCTCTAAACTTCGAAACTCTTCGATCATGCCTTTCAAACTCTGCAGTTGTCAGAAACTCCTCGGAGCTCCTCCACCTTCTTGACGACGAGGTTCTAGTTGGCTCATCGCTGATGAACTCCTTGTAGACTTCCCCGACCTGAGTGTCTTGGTGGAACACAGCTTTGAAAGACCGTTCTTCATTGTCCTCGGCCACACCTGATGCGAGATCCCAAATATCTGTGATGGATCTCAACATATCTGCCCCTTCGATGCAATACTTGGTGACGTTGAGCAGTTCAGGGTTCTTCGCTAGTAGTGATGCCTCACCGCAAAGCTGGTTCAGCGCCGCCACGATCTTCTTCCCTTTGCTACAGAACTCCCTCCAACCAAGCATGCATTCGTCAGCAGAAAGTTGTCCGAAAACTTTACTGATGAACTCCAATGCAACCCTCATGGATTGCCCTTCTCCTTTCATCATTCCGCGGCACTTGGCAGAGTAGTACGCTGAGTAGGCGTAGATAGCGGGGACGCCAATGTCCTCGATCCACTTTATGCATATACCCAGGTCGCTGCCCATTTCCATTCTCTTGGGGATTCTTTTGCCCTCCTCGATGGCGTTCTTCACGAGGTTCCCCAAGAATATTGCCGCTTGCCTGGATTTCCCAACAGGCACGCAGAAGAATTCATTCGTATTGACGACGGTCGCATTGGCAGTCATCTTGATGATATTCTCCAGAACCGGGAAAACCCAAAATAGGCAGCTGCAAATAAAGCCACAGAATAGTCCCAATATGAGCCCAGCTTCTAATTGAGGTGCGGGACTGGCCCAACTCCTCTTCGAAACTTGAGGTTCGGGACTAGCCCAGCTCCCCGTTGAAACCAGAGGTTCGGGACTAGCCCAGCTCCTCGGTGGTACAGTCGGGGTGGTGCGAATCTCACACGCAGCAGCTTGATGCTTCCGCGATCTCCCTCGCGTAATGCAAGCAAGAGCGAGTTTCAATGGTGCCGGCTGAAGGCACTTTGCTCGAGCACGAAAACGACGGAGGATCACACCCACAATTAACGACGTGTACAACTGGGTTTCTTTGGTTTCCCGACCAGCACAAGGTCCATGTTCATGGTTTCCATTACACTTCTTAGACAACGAGCTGCCAAGGTCAAAGTTCCACGAAACAACTCTCCATGGTTTCTTGATTGGCATGGGTTTCTTCGCATACCTTTGCTTCAAGCCATAGCGACACCCATCAAACTCATGACTAATGCCATCATGAACAACCTCATGCAGTCTCTCATCCTTCCAATAATCGCAACTTCCAGGCAACTCAAACAAAATCGCAGCTCGTTTCGTCATGGCATGCCGTTTGATTTCAACGAACCGTTCAAACAATTTCCAAAATTCCTTCTGTTTGGCCTCGATTTTCTCTGCGGTGTCAATTCCGCGAGTCTTGTTGAGGCGTGCCCATGATGATCCCCCCGTGCAAGGCCCGGCGAAGAACAACAAATCGGAAGGTTTAGTAAGCACATGTCTGGCGATTCTCCCCCCGTACTCGCTCAGTAAGTCATCGACCAAAGTGATGGTGACGACCTGCGGCCCGTTATGTCGGGCAAGGGCAGTGAACCAGTTACGCGGTTCGGAACATGCCATCAGCACAATAGGCCGAGCCAAGTCAACACTGTACAACGTGACGACTGTGCGAGTTCTCATACCAGGAAGCGAGACATGCGCCGGAGCGCGAAGCACACCACCGTCATGTCTAACCATCGCGAGTTCAATACCCGGCGCTAACTGTGGTTTGTGCTTCACCGCAATGCGATACGGAACAAAACAACGACCAGGAACAAGTTGCTCATGACTGATATGCAGACAGCGCATAAGCAGCTTCAACCGGAGCAAAGTTTCCAAAGCAAGGTCATTGACACATTTTAATTCAATGCGCTCGTTCGACAGTTCTTCAACGAATGCGGCCAACACGGACTGCATGTCAACATCCCCGGACCCGAGGTGAATTGGTCGTGGTCGTGGAGATTGCTCCCGCGCCGGTACAGCAACCGGTACGGGATGAAACTGCCAAACTGCGCGTTCAACCCACCCATCAATCCGCTCACACTGCAACCCAGGGTCGACCCTGTCCTCAACCTTGAGCCATGACCCATTCCTCAGAAACCAAGTGGAACGAAGCCACTTGCTCCCGAATGGTGTCACAACCGCGAGTGGAGGTTTCACACGCATCAATCTGGGTCCTTTGGCAACGACAACCGGATCATGTCCTTCATGCTCATGCAATCCTTCTTTGGATGTCAATCCGGACCACCACAGGTCCGGGGGCATGATCGGAATGTGTGTGTACGGAAATGTGGGAACTCCGTCAACTGTTCCCGAAGCAGTTTGCATGGTCCCTTTTATGGGATCACACGTAGGTGTGAGCGCCTTGAGGGTATCCGGGTCAGACAGCAAGCTCGGGTCGAGTAGACCAATCTGCAAACATGCATGTTTCCATTTGCGTCCATCATTGAACGCCTTGGTGTAGATGTCAGCCGCCATTCTGTCGGTGACCTCATACGCCAAATACATGTAATCACGTGTGAACATCTCATGCATCCACGAAATGCAAACACCATGGCTTCTCTCAAGGTGGCGCATCGTGGGGTTTCTCCCCGATCGCACGACACCGATCATAGCCTTGTTATCGTCATAGAACACAAAGTTCGGTGACTTCTTGAGAATCCGCTGCAACAACTTTAGAGCAGGCATACCCATCGCTCTCATGGCAACATCGGCCGCAACTATTTCGGCCTCAGGAGTTGAGTGACTCACACAACCCTGTCTTTTTGAGCTGCCAGACAACGGAAACCGAGTATTAGGCCCTTGTATATTCAAGTGTCCACCAGAGGTGGAACGTAGCGAGTCGACACATCCTGCAAAGTCAGCGTCCGCATACAAGGCCAAGTGCACATCATCCATGGAGTCTCCGACCCAACCGACCATGCGCCAATGTTTCGTGTGATGTACATAGCACATCAAATGATGCAAGCCCCGATCATCGGAGTCAGTCCACCTGTGCACATTCCGTGCCAGGCGATTCACTTGCCGCAACAAATCGAAGCGGGCAATCCGCGCGCCGTACAGCAACTTCATTAGTACGCTAGCGGCATGCGGAGCAAGGTGTCCACGCACGGGCTCCTTCATGGCCAACTCAGGAGTCCCTCCCCGCTGGTCCGGCGCTGTGGCAGAACCGTCGGTGGGCACAAGATTGTTACACCAATTGCACACGACTGACGGCCCCTCTTTGGTAGGCTTCCTTGAGACGTGATTCTTTGTTTCTTCATGCAACTCAGGAGTGACAACCTTATTCAACTTTACGTCGCCCGCCACCTCAAGATAGCGGTCGACACAGGAACGTAGGAACTGTTCCATGTCATAGGTCACCGTTGTTACGCGGTGTCCGTTCCCGAGAGTGACGTTTCCCTTGCTTTGGTTACAACCAAGGTACATGTCAAGTCCAGTCTCGGGCTCAATCTTCAAACGTGTACGTAACATGCTCCATCCCTGGGCAAGGTTCTTTTGCGGCCCTGCCATTTTGAAGTCGTCGACGTACACAACCAGAACAAGCTGGAGCTTTTCATGAATGTACACTGACGGCCATTCCTCACCGATGGGTTCAAAACCAACGGCACGCACCGATTCATCACAGTGCTGCTCCCAGAATGTTCCCGCATCTGGGTGTCCGTACAGCGCCTTCCTCAATGGGACGACTGGTCTTCTGTACTTACCCCATTTGCATTCACTCGGCACAGCCTCCGGTGGCAATTCAATCCAACATGGCGTGCCTGTCAAGGTGGCCTGGATATACGCTTGAACAGCGTCGGCCATCCCAACCATCATGACAACCCAAAAAATCCGCCCAACGCAAGGCCTCAAACGAAGCAGGAGAGTTCCCCAAATCTTGAAACATCGCAGCTTCAAAGCTTTGATTCTTCACTTGGTTCCCCAGCAACACGCCTCTACCCTTGAACTTCCTCTTAGGATCACCAACAGGCAACTGTGAGTGCTTTTCAACACAAATACCATGTGCGCGAGCCATGTGTATCTCTTCCCCTTTTGCTTTTGCCTCCTTGGCCACAGCGTCATATTCCCGCACTGCGCCAAGGTCGAAGACGCCCTGGTCGATTAATCCCGACCATTCTTTCTTCATTGATGCCAACGCATCAGGGTTGGTCAGCATTTCTTTCCGGCCAACCGGTCTGGACACTAAAGCGTCGACGGCTTTCTCTCTGTGCTGTATTCGCTCAGAAGTCACGCACGGCATCGATGGGTATTTCTTGGCTTCACCGTTTTCTCCTATTGCGGGCAACGCGAGTGGCACTTTTCCAGAAACTACCTCAGCAGACTCCTCCCATTCATACCAGGTAAAATCCGTCGATGCATCAATCGTTGGATCTGTCCCCGATGTCGTCTCAGCTTCGTCTTTCTGACGCTCTATGACTGATGCAACTGCCTTCGTCCAATTTGGAGTCGACTTCGACCGCTCCTCAGATTTGAACTTCCAGGCGTAAATTACCACCAGACACGAAAATTCTTTCTCAAGCTGAACGTTTCGTCTCAAGACGTCTTGGGATTGCTTGGAATCCATGAGAACAACCACTCCGTCAACAGGATTTACAACTATCCTGACCCAATCAAGCTCAGCCAAGTGTTTCCCATCCATTGGGTTCTTGATCTTTGATATGTTCTTCCGCAATCCCCAATTGTACTGCCATTCAACTCCACCCCAGCGGTTTCGAAGCATTGCTCGAATTCTCTTACCACCGGGCATCTGCAATGTCTGTGCCTCTGCCGGCGCAGAAATCTCAGATTCCTTACTTTTGGGGCCGTCTTTCTTCTTCTTGCCACCGCCCTTCACCTCGGCCTTTTCTTCCTCGGTGTAGTATTTCCTCATCATTGCCCATTCATCGGGAGTGTACTCTGGAGGTCTCGTCGTCTTCATTAACCTGAATCCATCTTTCCCGACAGGATATGGTCTCCCGGCCTTATCGATCTTTACCTCCTTACCATCATCGTTGACGTACGTGATGCCATCCCCAGGTAGTCCAGCTGACACATGTGGAAGGTCGGGCTTCGTAACTTCTTCGTCGCCCTTGGTGTGTCCATCCCCTTTTCCTTTTGATGAGCTCGGTCTAGCATCCTCTTCTTCTACAAGGTCCCCCCGACCTCCGACAAGTACTTCCGGACCATCGTCAAGCAGCAGACCAGCGATCTGATCGACCTCATCGTCGAACAGTCGCTTCTCGTCACTCTGCAATAACTCGGGCTCGTAGTCCTCATCTTCGATCAGGCGGTCACGTGCATCCAGACCGATTGCATCGACAGACATCTCAATCCCCTCCAAAGTCTCGTTGGCAGCCTTGTACTTCATGCATTGATCAGTTCCGGGCCATCATCCGAGTATACCTGCTTGATCTTCCTCCTCCCGCAGAAGTGCTTGATGGCCCTGACGACGGAGTCAGTGTCTCTTCTCGCGGTTGGATAAGCCATGATAATTCCGGTATATATGTCCCGAATAATGAGTGCATACCTGCCTTCCACTTCATGATCTCCTGATGCCGTCACAAAGTCGAACGTCACCAGGTCCCCGAACATCTTTACCTCTCTCTTGAAGGCTCCCGTTCGTGATCTGAAGTGTCTCATCTTTGCCTTGACGCATGATTCGCAGCAAGGGTTTCGATACCTGTGTGTAAGCAAATGAGCAATGGAGTTGGCGTCCCTCTTGAGGACTCCCACTTTCCTCTTTATTGATGATCCTTCGTACACATCAACTTCAATTCCGGCATCTGGATCATCCTCATCAACCTCTTCCTCGTTAGCTTCGGCATCACCATGTCGACGCGGGACTGGCCCAACGTCCACGGGTATTTCCTCAGCTACGGGAGGCGGACGTGCCGGACCGGCTCCTCCGGGTGGTCCGAAGTCAAACGCACCATCATGGCGCTCGCCCTCGACCTCTGCGGATTCACCGACAGCGGCGGGTGTGACCTCGTTGTCGTCGTCGCCATCCTGATCTGCCGCATCGTTCGTTACCATTGCCAATACTTCCGAAAAGTGCTCCTTGAGGTCGTCTACCGTAGGGCGATGCCTGTTACTCCGAAGCTTACCATCACTCACGAGGTATGGGATGTCGTCCTTGACTTGTAAGTGCACGAATCCCTGCTTTGGTGTAACCATGAAAGGTAGTTTACCAGGCATCCAATGAAATGCATAACCCATCTTCATGCATCTCCTCCCTACTGACAACACTGTGGGTGTCTCATCCAACACGTGCGGCTCGACAGTCTCATCCAACTCGTCCACGACTATCTTGGCCACGTCGGATGTGGAAGTGGAACCATTTGCGGTCTGGAACACAATCTCGTCATCATCTTTCACAATGTCGACACCCAGGCTCTTTGCCTTGGCTCGTCCGATGAGATCATGACCACATCCGGTGTCCATCAACCACTTCACCCGTTTGCTGATGCACGTTGACATTGGCGAACACGTTCTTCGGCAAACCATGCTGTTTCTTCCAGTCGACGGCCGATTCTCTGATCTCGTCCTTGTTCCGATCATATTCGAACATTATGCTGCTCTCCTTGGTTACCGGGAAGTAGTGCTTCTTGTATACGTCATCTACCACCTCTCTCAGTATTCTCGCTCTTATCAATGATCGTTGGACTTGATAGGCTGATAATTCTCGATGATCACTGCTCTTAAACTTCTTCTCGTCGACGTGCACGTACTGGTAAGGCTCATTCTCATTGTCCTCATAGCCGTACCACTCCCCTTTTCGTTCCCATTGCCTTCTCTCGTCTTCGAGATAGGTGATCTCCCCATTCTCGTCGACTTCGAGTACTTCCTTGAACCATACCATTTTCTCGGGGATCTCAGACTCGCCAGACCATCTTGATGATTCGCTCATTGCGTCGCCATCATGCTCATGATAGACAGTCTCGGCTTCATCCGGTTCGACCTGGTCAACGTCCTTCTTGAAGCTGACCTTTCCCGCAGGAGCCGATTGCTTCAGGACTATCGCAGGCATCGCGATGGCCCTTCTTGCAATAGCTGGCGCTGCGGCCTTGGCGGCAGCCTTCGACTTGGCTTGTGCCTTGTCGCTTGACGTTGCCGGAGCTGAATTGTTCTTGATGAGCTCGTGCCTATACTTGCAAGCACTCCCTCTGTCGCATTTTCCCTTCTGAAACGCGAAGCATGCTCCATCATCCCTCTTTGGTGACGATGATCTGGATTTGGACTTACCTTTTCCCTTCCCTTTGAACATGTTCTCCAGCTTGTGCTCCGTCTTCTTGCTGTGGGAAAATGTGCATTCATTCCCTTTTACGCATCCCTTCGCTGACTTGAAGTGATACCAACATGGGTTATCTTTACCTCCGCCCGGACTCTTGCCTCTGTCGCTGGCACCGTCGGACTTGCCGTTCTTGCCAGCGTGACCCTTTGCTTTGGCCTTTGGGAGTACAGGAGCAGCATCAGGTCCACTGGGTTTCCCCTTTCTGCCTTTGCCACCCTGGTTCTCCTGTTTGCCAGTGGCTGGGGCTGCATCTCTGCCGCCCGACTTCATCATCGACTTGACCGATCTCTCCTTCATGTCAAGCATCAGGTCCTCCCGATCCGCCTTGATCTGATGGTCGATCAATGCCAATAAGAATTCGTACGTCTTTTGAGGATGCTTGTCCGGCAATCTATGGTAGGCGTTGAGGCCGAACTCCATCTTCTTGCTCCCTTTGATCTTCCTGTAGAGAATATCTCTGAGAGCCAACTTGCTGGGTCTGTCCTCGCTCCTCATCTTTAGCAACAAATCATACCACTTGTTCCTGAATATAACCAAATTCTTGTCTCCAGGAAAGTCAAGGTTGAATAGGTGCTCGATGTGGTAGACAAGATCCGTTCTATCAGATGTTTTGAATGATTGCATTATTAATGCCACCAACTCTCGTCCCTTCACGATCACCCCTTGTTGATGTCGTAGTTCCGAATGTCGCGTAGCGTCGAGGTACACGTCCTTGGCTTCGTCAGGTGCTTGTTTCAACATGTTCTGCGTGCCCATGGCCATCTTGATATCTATCGTAGCAAATCTGTCACCGCCGGAGTCGCTCAGCACATTCAGGTCTGGGTTTAACCCAAGAGCCTGTTCCAACCATTTCGTCCATGTGTCAGTATCTGGATCTGCGCATGCGCTCAGAACATTCATCAGCAGTTGCATCTTCCAGTTATCGAGTTGATGGATCTTTGGCCAGGCAGGAATAGACACCCTCTCGGCTTCTTTCCTCGAAATCCTCGGTCTTTCGTTCTTGATTTCTCGATCATCCCTCGATCTTCTGCGCCTCCTCCGTGCTCGATTGTCATCTTCTTCCTCTTCTTCTTCCTCGTCTTCTTCATCCTCCTCATCGTCGTCACCCTCGTCCTCATCACCGGGTGGATCATCCGGAGGTCCTCCTCCGCCACCTGTGAGGCTCAACTGACGTCGACCTGCCCCTTGTCCATTTCCATTGGGCGAGAATCCACCGTAATCCAATGGGGGTGTAGTGCCGTTGTTTCCCCCTCCATCACCACCACCACCAGTTGTAGTAGCGGATTGTGGGACATGCCCAACAACCCCTTGCATCTGGGATAGGTGTACATCGATCATTGGATCACCAAAAGACGGAAAGAGAATCGAACCTGGCATTAGTGACGAATTAGGGATCAGATTCGATGATGATGACGGGAATAACCCAGTCACCCTCTTGTCTACCCTAGTCGAATTAGCTTGGGCTCCTCCCTCAGCGCGTTTCACTACTGCTCGTTCACGATGTCCATCTTTACTGCTAGAGGCTTCCTGTGTTTCCAGCTTCTTGAGTGCTCGTAGTTCCTCATTGTCAGCATCGAGTTGACGAACAAAACTCTCTTCTTGCTTGAGCGTCGCCTCCCGATCCTTCAGTTGTCCCTGAAGTTCATGCATCTCCTCGAGGTACTCATCATATACTCCCTTAGCTGTCAATCTCCAGTACTCGGCCTCCTTCGACTTCTCGTCCATCGTGCACCGCTCTTCTTGTTTTGCTTCTTTGACCTGGGCTAACTCCAAGATCGCATCTTGACGATGACCACCCTCGATAGCAATCATCTGGTCCTTCTTCACCACGTCGGATTCGTACTGTTTGACGATCTCTTCCTTTTCGCGAAGTAAGCAATCTGCTCTCTTCGATTCTTGTTCCGCGAATATTGTAACGTCGTTCAGTCTCGCCATCAGCTGCTCCCTGGAGTCCTCCATAGAGTACGTCTCTGGGCGTTTGACGAGTGCGTGCTCCAACTGTGATTTTAGACTTTGGACCATCTCCTCCTCGTTGAACTTCTCGATAGATGTAGACGATTCGATGCCTCTGATCTGTTGCTGATAAACTGATATTTGTTGTGAAGCCTCACGGTGTATCTGACTTGCATGTATAGCTGATTCCTGCGCGGCCGACTTCTCGCTTGCCATGTAGGATTTCATCACTGCAATCTCCCGCTTCTGCTCCATAATAGTTCCTTCAGCTTGTCTCATCTGTTGTATTATAACATTCGACTCCATGTCTTTCTTTTCCCCGTACTGATATGCGTTCATTTCCACCTTGCGCATCTGTTGGGCTTCCTCCTCAAACTTGCGCCATGCCTCAGCCATGTGGTGTTGGTGGTGACTCACAAGATGTCCCGATTGCTTGCTGGCAATCTCGCATCGGCAGCTCCTGGATCCGGATGGTGCTCCCATAGTCTTCTTGATGAAGATTCGCCATCGCTGCCGACATTTCATCAAGTGTCTTTTGATATTCCCCGATCTCCATCTCCATCTTGTTCTTTTCTTTAATCGCGGCGCGAAACTCTGCACTGGTGGGTGATTTAGACCTCCCACCTTTTGATGTTGACCTCACGCCCTTCTGCGACGTCCGTGGTGTCGCAGGCGAAGATGATGATCTTCTCGGCGGGGATTCTCTCTGCTTCGACTCCTGATGAACATCGATCTGCTTCCATGATCTTGTGGGAGTGGATATGTCGCTGAATAGCGCGGATCCTCCGCTCCCAGGTTCATCCTGTGAATCTGCGATCATATCCATCACCGCAGGAAGAGCCATCAATCCATTGGATCCCTCTGAGCTGCTGTTCCCAAAAGTTGCAGTACTTGGGCTCGCTGAAGATGCCATTGTACTGTGTAGGTTATCGTTCCTTTATTGTCCCTGTACCCGCAATAAACCAGCTGTCTCCCAGTCCAGTGTAGAGCTTGTCGATACGGCTGATAACCTGTCAAGAGACGGCAAGGTGACGTCCCGTGGGACGCTGTGCACCGAACCCTCAAGCTGTAATACCAACCACGTAGAAAGGTGTATACGGACGATGCCGTTATAGCCGAACCCGTGTAAACGTTGTAAGGGAGAAGGAATAATAGTTACAACAGTGGTCCTGACAAATGCAGCGCAAGCGAAGTGTTTTCCGCTCTCAATTGCCGATCACGTATGAACGCAGCTACACATAAGATCTTGAACCTCACTTGTGTCTTGAGCCAAATGGCAATCAATGGAACCTTGTAAGCAACACAAACACGGACCTCAGAACTGCTTCCCAATTTAGGCACGGGGCCAGGAGGGTTTTAAGGGTTTTAACA
>CAUJNA010003320.1:244211-254211 GCA_963377175.1 Effrenium voratum
CACCCACGCACCCACGCACCCACGCACCCACGCACCCACGCACACACGCACACACGCACACACGCACACACGCACACACGCACGCACGCACGCACACACACACACACACACACACACACACACACACACACACACACACACACACAGACACACACACACACACACACACACACACACACACACACACACTTTGGTTACGCCTCCCGAGAGAGGATGCAGTCACGTTGCTTGTCGTACTCCTTGTGTATGAGATCGTCCGGCGCTTAGTGGGAGAGAAACAAAGAGGAAACAGACAGCTCCTTTTCAGGGACCAAAGGGAAGGGAAACGCCTCACGTGCAGGTACGTTTTCACAGGGTCAGGGGGGTGTCTTCGTTGGCCACCGACCCCCCTGACCCAGAGGCCCCTAGCATTGGCATTTCAGATGACACAATCTCATGCCCCAGAGAGTGCACACACACACTGCCACACCCACACACGCAGCACCACGCACCACGACCGCACGACGCCACCCGCACACGCACACGCACACGCACAGCACACGCACACGTCACACGCACACGCAACGACACGCACAGACACCCGCACCCGGCACGCGCCAGGCGCACACGCACGCGCACGCGCTTACGCGCACACGCGCCGGCACGCGCACGGCGCTACGCGACCGACATCTCACGCCGCACGCGACGCCGCACGCGAACGCGCACGCGCCCGCGCACCGCGCACGCGCACGCGCACGCGCACGCGCACGAGCACACGCACACACACGCACACACGCACGCGCACGTGCGCACGCGCGCACGCACGCACGAGCGCACGCGCGCACGCACGCACGCACGCACGCACGCACGCACGCACGCACGCACGCACGCACGCACCCACACGCACGCACCCACACGCACGCACGCACGCACGCACGCACGCACGCACGCACGCACGCACGCACGCACCCACACACACACACACACACCTGGAGAACCCTAAGTTGCATTTTATGCAACCGGTTGTGTTTCCTCAAGACCGGACGCAACCAGCCCGACCAAAATGCAACCAGTTGCATGAGGGTTGAGCGGTGGCTTTCTGAAGATGCACCACCTGGCGTGAACCTGCGCTCCAAACTATAGTTTCTTTACGCAGATACCTAGAACTTCATGCGGCGAAAATTTCTGCCGCAACGCATTGTGGCGGAAATTCCCGCCGGATTTGAGAAAATCAGCCGCAAACAAAAAAACGCCGCAACCAAAACAAAAACGCCGCAACACCGTTTGCTTTCCGGGAATTTCCGCCGCATTCCCGGCGATTTCCGACGCATTCCCGCCGATTTCCGCCGCAAATCGGGGGGAAGAAAAAAACTGAAAACAAGTTCTGCCGCAATTCCAAAAACAAACGCCGCAAATCAGGAAGAAATGCCGCAAATCCAAAAAGGCGCCTTGTTTGATTCGCGGCAGAATTTCTGCCGCAACGAATCTCTAGGTATGTCGGTGCGAGGAGGTAATGCGTGCAGTTGGCAGCAATGTGTGCGCGCGACTTATCTGAGGAAAGTTGAGATACACCCTGGAGCTACACCCTCTTTCCCTGACTAATTGGATCTAGCTAGTTTGATATATGTTTTAGTCATATTTAGTGTGCTTCATCAGTTGCAACCCATGCAAGAACTTCACAATCTCACACTTGCAGCTTTTTTGACTGCTGTGCCAAACTGTTTGCCTACTTTGAGGCTTTCTTGGATCGTTTCTTCTTGTCATCGATCAGGCATGCCGTTGGAAAGGATAGCAACCACATGCCGCAGTTTGGTCTCAACTTTGCCAAACAAGAAAATCACCCAAACAAGAAAATAATTCAAAATAAGTCGAAAACAGGGTGTAGTCTCAGGGTGTAGCTCAACTTGTCTCAGAACTTAGTAGTTCTCTCCACAAAAGAAGGGAATCCAGGTAACCCGCAAACAAATCACAACCAAAGAAAAATAAGTTGTCTTCCATTTGCATATCCATATCAACAAATATATATCTAGATATATATATATATATAGGTATAAGTATACATGATATGATATGCATCTATAAACACACATTATGTATGTACACATATATGTAGATATACATACGTGTTCTTATAGATAGACACATATATTTAAACCACATGGGTCATGCGGCTTGTTTGTACGGTTCCCGCTGTAATTCAAAAGACAAGTGGGCTGGCTCCATAACGCACGCACGCACGGCAAGTCCGCACACACACACACACACACACACACACACACACACCACCTCGGATCTCAGGAAACATGTACATAGGAGCGATGCTTCATGATCCATGCATACTGCGCAGCTGCATAGCTTTGCATTTTTACTGCGAACGAATCCGATGCCACACCATAAGCCGCTTCAGCACGTAACGCCGTGCCCAAGTGACCAGGAACGTGCGCGGGTGGCACGACAATGATATGGATCTGAGTTGTTTCATGTGATCCTCGTCCAAAAAGTTGCTTAGTTGCATTGGGTTAACTCTCGAGCGAGATGTCTCCCGAAGAAGGTGCATGAAGTAATGGGTCTTTGGCCTGATGTACCAAAGCAAGCGGCTTTGGT
This sequence comes from Effrenium voratum, assembly GCA_963377175.1. Taxonomy (NCBI): domain Eukaryota; class Dinophyceae; order Suessiales; family Symbiodiniaceae; genus Effrenium; species Effrenium voratum. The sequence goes on from CAUJNA010003320.1 coordinate 246,795, forward strand.
CCAGCGCGTCGTGAGCCAGCCACTGATAGCAAGTCAAATGTAGCTTGCCCAAACGCACACTCTGGGTTGCTTCAGGCTCAGAGAGAAACGGCCGAGATCCCTTGTACCAGGTTGATAGGCATAAACTCAGTGACCAACACATAGTGCCAATCACTTGCACGCGGAAGAGCTCTTCTGGCGGGGCATCAGCTGACATCTCGCGTTCCTCAGCTGTGTCACACATTTGTGCCTCACAAAGGTGCGTGATAAATTGCAGGCTTCAAGCAAAACACATGCGGGATGAACACAATACTGAGCAGACCTGTGAATACAGAGTTCTTTCAGGGGGCCAGGGCTTCGAACACATATAACTTTCACCCTAGTGTGTTAACATCATTGCAAAACTCGATTGCGCACACACACACATGATATTTCCAATTCGGGGCAGGTGGTGTAAACATGAGCAGGCAGTAAGAATGCATGAGAATTCTTCACCACCCTTTACTTCGAATCACTTGGTCTCCATTTGGAAAAATTGTCAAATAGTCATCCTTGTTGAATGATTTTCGCCGGCCCCGCCCGGGGTTCAAGTATGGGTTCCCTTTAAACGGACCTCAGCCATTGTGGGAAACTAATGCTCAAAAAGTCCTTGCCAGAAAGGCCCTTCCAATAAGGTTTGGCAGCACAAGAGGAAACTACCGCTGACTCGCAATCAAGGTGGTCATGTTTGGGGGTGTGGAAAAACATCCAAATGTTTTCGTGGGAGTTTTCCAGACAAAGTTCAGGGCCTTCCCAGGGAGACATCGAATGAGCACAACCAGCAACCAAATCACCTACATGTGCAGCAGCGGCCCTTCCCACAAATCCCCTACGCTGGCGCAATGCAGTTCTCGTGGATTCCTGCCACACAGCGGAGGCTGGCAAGGGGGGAATTTGTGAAAGACAAGTGTCGATATCCAGCGCCATTTTGGTGATGAACTCAAAGAGAACCCTTGTTCTTGCAGCCTTGACCCGCGAATCAAGTTCTGGAAACGTGCTGGCACTGTAGTTCAAGCGGGCCTCTGACAAGGGCTTGATTGACAGATCCATCTTGTGACTCCTGGCCCACCGCTGCGCCAGACCTGTTGCCCTGTGCAGCACCTCGTCGTTCGCCGTTCCACTTTCAAGGCCAACATATTCATGAAGTTGTCCTTAGATTGCAGAAACAATTTGGCGTGGTACTAGGGGTGGCCTTCAAAGATTGGATGATGGATTGCTCAGCATTATCTAGTTGAGTGTTTTCAACTTCTGAATTCAGTAGCCCTGTCTTGCAATGGCTCACATGTATAATCACTTCAGCCAGGACAAGCGACCGCTCTCCAGAAAGTAGATGACAACGCTAGCACAGACATCGCGAAGGGTGCCGAGGTGCAAGATGTGCATTCCTGAGCGGTGCAACGACTCCCCCGATAAGCCCTTTGTTAAAAAGATCACCGGGTTAACTGGCGCCACCCAGCACACAGTCATGGTGTATCCCGATCGTTGAAACACCAGAACTTTCCACAACAACGCACCCTAAGGCCCTTTTTCTGCAAGCTTTGAAACCGACTCCCAACTATTTTCCACTTTCATTTTTCCCCATAGCACCCGCCCAAAAAGGGACCTTCCAATACCCATGTAGAAACAGCCCACCAGGAATGCCTGTTGGCCGCTGTTTTTACTCTTGCAAACTCCATAGGGAATACACTCCTGCAGACCCAAGTCTCCATCCCACAACCTGCGAGTTCTCGAGTACCCCTCCACAGCGCACCAATCGGATGGGTCAGGTGCATCAACGCAACTTGTGTCAACCCAGTTTGCATTGTCTTGAAAATCGCCGTATGCCAAATAAGCAATTTTCTTTGACGCGTAGCACCAGTCACAGATGAAATTGCACCTATAGTGATTGCGCACTCGATGCGCTTCCACCACCGCCTCCTGGTCGCCCTTCCAGAAAGCAAACACCGCTCTCCAGGGCCCTGCAATTGGCTGGCCAGCGCGGCGGCCCCGCAGACTGTTAGGCGGGAACGGCATGCCAGTGTGGTCTGACGCAGGCCAAAGCCCTTGTCGGAGTGACTTCAGGTCCCACACCAGTATGTCCAGCACCGACTGTCTTGTAGCCCGACAAACCTTGCTGCTGGATACGCCTACAATGCAGCTGCGAGACACCAGACTCGCTGCAGTTGTCAGAGGTGTCATCCAAGACCAGAACACAGCACTTTCGTCATGCCATTTTGGCACCCCATCTTCATGAAATCCCATGGGGATAGTGAAGCGTAGCTGCTCCTCAGAAAGTCCGGTTCCCCTGACAAACGACTGGTCCTCCTCCAACCAATAGCGGGCAATGTCGTCAGCGCCGCCCGCCCCGAGCAAACACTGGTTCATCACTGAGTCGCCTTTGCGATACATTGCAGCAAGCATGTCCGAAGGGAGCACAAAGGCCACATCCTCAAGCACAATTCGCTTATCCAGATTCTCAGTTCCCCAAATTGGGATCCTTGTGCAGTACGGCTCCACCGGGGCACGCACCCATCGAAAAAAATCACGCTCCCTCCCAGAAGTGGCCATTTGGCCAAGCGCCGTGTTGTTTGCCCCGTCTTTGGCAAAGGCCGCCGCAATCGCTGCAGTTTTCCGCACAGACAGCCCCTGAGTTGACCAGACAGATCAAAGGTAGCCAAGCCATAAGCCGGGCTTACGCCTCAGGAATGTATGGTGGCTTTAAAACATCAGGACGGTCTCTGGAAAGTAAAACAACTGGCCAAAGGCTACACCTGCTTCACAAGCAAAAGCAAAAAGGGAAGCCATGTCGGGCAAGCGTCGCCACCTCCAACTTCTTCTGCAAGAATCTGGCAGCCATGCGAGTCAAGCTCGTCAGCCAACCTCGGCCCGGGGACAGCAAACAGCCACATAGTTGCCAGGGCACTTACACCGACCACCAGAGTTTCTGTTTCAAAAGCATTGGGCACCGTAGCGCGCATAAGCTGACACCATCCCTTGCAGGCCCAAGCCCTCCGCATCCGCTTCATCTCCCCAAAAAGGTTTTGCCTAGGGTGCCATTTCCCCAAAGATGGTTTTGCTGAATGCACCGGCTCCCAAACGGACCCCGTGTTATAAGAACTGCATTTATCTGTCATGATCCTTGGTACACTATAAGCAAAGCCTCAAAAACACATTGAATTTGGCCCTAGCTGAAATTCTTGATTTGGAGGGGTGTCAGTTTTTGGTGGTCCAACATACATAATTATCAGGGCATCTGCCCAGCCAAATTTATCGTGTCAGTTTTGTCAATTGCTCCGATGGAACCCTTTTTTGGCTGCCATGGGGCAGCGCGCGACGCCTCTTCCTGTCAGGCTTCTCGGCTCCCGAGTTGTACCTGGAGGCCGGATAGGGCAGGAGGGAGAAAACGCTGAATCAACTTCGCTTCCCTACATTTGATCAAAGGCATCAGCTCGGTCAGCAGCTTTTATCCGGATCTTCCTGAACAACAACCATATATGGCTGACTGGCTCAGGCTGTGTAACCCCAGCACGTAGTAACACTCGCGTATAGCACACACACACACAGCAAACCAGTCTGCCAGCCCCAGATCGAATTCCCGCCTATGTAGGCAGGCTCAAAACTGGCTCCCGTAAGCCAGCGTGGCTCCCAAGCTTGGTTTGACTGTTGCACCTTCCCCTCGGCGAGCATGTTTAGCTAAATCCAGGGGACCATATAACGTGACTAAACCAAAAAGGCATTCCCTAATTGAGACATTCCCTTTTGAACCTTCCAAACAATGGGTTTCATGTGTGTGTGTGTGCGCATGTTGGAGGGCATGTTGGAGGCGTGGGAGCTCACTATCTACGGATCCTACTCCTTTGGTTTCTTCGCGGATGCCTTCTTCTTGGGCTCCGACTTGCGTACCTTGATTGACTTTGTCATTCCCAAGGCCGCTTCTTTGGGAACTTCATAGTCAGTGAGCAACTGAAGGAACTGCTTTACATAGGGCACATAGGCGGATTCTTCATCGTTTTTGGCCCCCACAAGCTTCCGCACTGCGCCATAAAGATCTTCAAACTTGCCAACATACTTTTCAATGTTGGCCTTCAAATCTTGTCCGAATTGAAGTGTACTCAGCTGCGTGCACAGGGAGGACGCTTCAGTGGTTTTGCGCAAAATCTTGTCTGCAAGATCCGCGCCCTTCTGAAGCGGTGTGGTTGGGGTTACATCCTTAGGGGCCTTCGCCTTCTTTGCAGGCTTCTCAGACCCGGAGCCGGCGGGCCTTTCAGAGGCGCTGGGCGTCGGCGTGCTGGGCGCTGATGTTGGAGTAGGGCAGGCTGAAGGAACGGTCGGTGGAGGTGCCCTGAACTGGGTAAATGTCAAAACAGGGTCGTTTCGCAAAAAAACACCAACTCAACCTGAACGGTTTCTGTTTACATTGAGCCCGAACCCAACAGGAAAGGTGACTGCAAAACCGCAGCACCCCTACTCCCAATAATGCTATTGTTTTCTAGAGCGCAATGTAACAATTTGGTGTTTGCCCCAGAAAACTATGGCTTCCACAATGTACCAAAACATGGGTATTTGAGAAGGGGGGAGCAGCTTCTGATAGAATCGGGCCTGAGCCCAAATTGAAGTATCGAATTGGGCCTGTCTCTGAAGTGCATGCAAGGTGCATCAGGTTTGCCACCATGTCCACATTGTTGCTGTCAACCCTCATCTGGTCAGTGCACACTCGCTTTCCTCGGGACACATGCACAATTCCGAGACCGGGGCGAATAAACAAGAGTTCCAGGGATATCAGCCGTACTTTTGATAGATGTGGTATGATTTCACAGTGTTCTGTTACCCCGGTGTAGTCTCCTGCGCCCACGAAAAGGATTAATGTGTGTCCGTAAAAACAGCAAGGGACCCCCTTTCAAAAACAAGCCCCCAAAAAAAGGTACCTCATTTTGAGGCACACCCATACATGTTCTTTGTTTTGCCTGTGGTGCTCAAACCCACACAAGTGTGTCTGAAAATTGAGGATAATCGAAATGGAAAGGCGTGGGTAGGAAATTGATTTTGAACAAGGGGTCTATTGTTTTGAGAAACCTGCTTTGATGCGCCCCCTATTGTGGAAATGGATCCGTGGTACTCCTTGACCTCCCCTCATCCAGCGCCAGGGCGCGATCATCCGTGCGCTCCCCGGACTCCCTGGCGCAGGCCAGAGCTCATCGACCGGTCGGGTAAATGAGTGAAAAAGAACCCCTATCCTCCCAAACATGCTTATTGGAATATGTTGTACACCTCTACTGAAAAAGAAGGTGTTGGCCTGGCAAGTTTTCTTTGCTAAATGCGCAAAAGAAAGCATTGATGTTTGGAATAGGGAGGGAATGAGTGAGTGAAAGAAAAGAAAGCATTGATGTTTGGAATAGGGAGGGAATGAGTGAGTGAAAGAGTTGCGTGCGTGCGTGCGTGCGTGCGTGCGTGGGTGTGTGTGTGTGTGTGTGTGTGTGTGTGTGTGTGTGTGTGTGTGTGTGTGTGTGTGTTGTGGCCCTTGTTCAGGACTTATCCACAAACCAACCGGGATCTATCAAACGGGTTCTAGCATGCGGCAAAACAACATTGAGCCCACAAAGGTCATGCGCATGATTTCCCGAACCTGTTTGCTGAAAGGGGGATCTCCTACAAAACGTGGCGCCACCAGCCCAAAGACTTCAGGGTTCCTGATATACACCCAGCCTCTTGGTCTTGTGCATCAAGTACACCTTGAAGCCAGGGCAGTTTGGGTCATCTTGCTCCATGCCGATTGACCTTTTGTGCGTTATGATCTTCTTTGCGCCTTCCTCCCCGTAGCTCTGCACCAGCTCCTGCTCCGTCATCGGCTCCGTGGTGTTGTTGCTGCTGCTGCTGCTGCTGACCACGGTCTCCATCTGGAAGGTCGCGCTCAGAGCGTCGATGTCCCCGCCAATCTCGCACAGCGCGGAGATGAGCTCCGACTTCACACCCTCTTCGCCAGACAGCACTCTCCTCCGCAGCTCAGGATCCAAAGAAGCCATGCGTGCAGAGTTCTTCTTGATGCGGCCCAACAAGTTCGCGGCCGCGCGCCGACTATAGAGCTGCTTGTCGGGCGTGTTGGTGTCCCGCATGTACGGCCCAGCTAAATGTCCCTTCGTCGTTGGCCAGGAAACAGGCTGCCACACTTTCTCCGCCTGAGCAAGCCGATTAGGCGCTTGGACAAGCACATCCGTCGCAAGGGGCGGGCTCGCCGTTGCTGCCGATCGGTTCTGCTCTGCCTCAGTAGCGTCAGTATTTTTCACGGCCCTGTGACACTCGCACTACGTGCATCCTTTGGGGACCGCGCTGAACCACTTCAAGGATTTTACTGCGTTTGAACCCTTCGACACAAATGATGTTTCCACCCAAACCGCTGCAGTAGATGAAGCTGAAAAATCAACATAAACCCAGCTGACCCGATCATCCATTCAATAGTTGGCCCGCGGCCACGCTATGCATATTTCAATGGAGGAAACTCATGGCAACCCGTGGGTGGGAATTTAATGGCATCCATTTTGGGACCGGCGAACCATCTTTGTGCGTGTGTGAAGGGCACCCATTTGTGGGACCACCAAGAACTATGTTAGCATGGTGCTTAGGGGCATCCATTTTGGGACTGCATTGAACCACTTGAGGGAAGGGTGTCCATTTTGGGGTGAAGGGCATCCATTTTGGGAATGTGTTGAACCACTTCAAGGATCCGTTTGTTTGGCAAAATGTGTGTGTGTGCGAAGGGCATCCATTTTTGAGGTGAAGGGCATCATTTTTGGGATCTTCATTTCAGGGGTCTCAAGAGTGGCACTGGGAAACAAGAAGAGAAGGGAGGGACCACCTTGACCTTGTTCTACTCAGGGCAAATTGATTTGGGTGTAACAATATGTTGGGGCTGGCAGTTTGCGCGTTGGGGTCGCAATGACACAACATGATAAAGCGCATCCATTTGGGGGCCACATGCATTAAATTAGGGGAACCCACGCAGCTAGGGGTAAGATTGCATGTGTTTGGGATGGTTTGGGAAGTGAGGTAGATAACTCATGGTTAATGTTGGTCCCACGCATCAAGACCCCAAACAAAATAACCATCTGAAAACTGGGTTTTGTGAATGGACCGTAGTTGGTTTGGTTGGGGACACGTTCCCAGCTCTCTTCCATACCAGCCCGTGCTGCCGATGCGGCTGCCGCCTTTGCAGCCCCCTCCTCGCCCTGCTTCCGCTTCTCTTCTGCTTCGGCCTGCGCTGCCAGAGCCGCCGCCTTTGCAGCTTCTTCCTGCTTCCGCTTCTCTCCCGCTTCATCCTGTACTGCCAGCGCCGCCGCCTTTGCAACTTCTTCCTGCTTATGCTTCTCTTCCGCCTCAGCCTTTTGCTTCAGCTTCTCGCCCGCTTCCCCCTGATTCAGCTTCTCTT
>CAUJNA010003320.1:259211-326711 GCA_963377175.1 Effrenium voratum
GGAGAATGCACATAGCCACCTTGATGGCACACATGCGGTTGCCCCCTTAAACATCGCTGTGCAAGGAAACCCTTTGTAAAAGGTGATGTGTTCAACCTCAAACTGATGTCTGGCCGTGTCTATTAACATCCCCAAATCTGAAAGACCCGCAAGATTTGAACATGTTTTCCAACCACCTTGATGACACACATGTGTTTGCCCCCTTAAACATCGCTGTGCAAGGAAACCCTTTGTAAAAGGTGATGCGTTCAACCTCACCGAGTTAAGCACACAAGGTTGATACTCTCCCCGCACGATTTGAACATGTTTTCCAACAACCTTGATGACACACATGTGTTTGCCCCCCCTTAAACATCGCTGTGCAAGGAAACCCTTTGTAAAAGGTGATGTGTTCAACCTCAAACTGATGTCTGGCCTTTTGAAAGAGGGGACCGAGTTAAGCACACAAGGTTGATACTATCCCCGCACGATTTGAACATGTTTTCCAACCACCTTAATGACACACATGTGTGTGCCCCCCTTTGTAAAAGGTGATGTGTTCAACCTCAAACTGATGATACTTTCCCCACAAGAGCCCTTTGAAGCTCGCATCATTTGAACATGGTTTCCAGCCACCTTGATGGCACACATACGGCTGCCCCCTTAAACATCGATTTGTACAGGGAAACCCGTTGTAAAAACAAGGTGATGTGTTTGAAGCTCACATCATTTGAACATGTTTTCCAACCAAGGTGGTGTACACATGCTGTCTGGTTGGTCGACCCTTTTCTTTTAACATCCCCAAAACTGAAAGAGCTTTCCCCGCAAGAGCCCCTTGAAGCTCGCATCATTTGAAACTGTTTTCCAAACAAGGGTTGGCATGGTGACGCGGGGGATTGCAGGTGATCCTGGAGGTGTTGCCGGTGATGCTGGCGGGGAGGGGAGGTGGTGCTGGAAGTGTTGCTGATGAGGCCCAGAAGCCCTTTGAAGCTTGCCAGGCTTCCCTAGTGCCCTGACTATTAAACATCGCTCTGTAAAAGCATTTTGTAGCCCCGAAACCTTTTTTAAAAGGTGATACGGCCAACCACCCAAAGATGCAATATAGGTAGCCCCAAAGGAAAATGCAACACTACACGCACCACACACAGGGTTCCCTATGTTGCCCCCTTAAACATCGCTCTGTGCAGGGAAACCCTTTGTAAAAGGTGATGTGTTCAGCCTCACACAGAGGCAGTATAGCCCCAGCACACCCACAAACAATGAATAATGCTGCCTATGTTGCCCCCTTAAACATCGCTCTGTGCAGGGAAGCCCTTTGTAAAAGGTGATGTGTTCAACCTCACACACCCACAGACAATGAATAATGCTGCCTAGGTGCGGTCACAGCACAGAGATGGGACCCCAGGTTGACATAGGGCAAATCACGGCCAGCAGGGAACGAGATGCATCGATCATGAGTTCCTTTGTTTATCCACACGAAGCTTGTGCAAACAGTGCCAAAGTGTGCGATGGAGCCGGACCCCATGCGCATGATCAAAGTGGCTGTTGCCACTACACCAAGTGGTGTGCTCAAGTCGTGGTGTGAAGATCTGTCTATGTCCACTGCCCGAGCCCGATATCCGCGCCGTGCGAAGCTGGAAGCTATGACGGCGCGGCCTGCAAAGCACTCGAGGCACTGCAGGTCATCGCACGTGGCCTTGGCAGGATGCATGCTGTGCAGAGATAAAACGCAGCCACTGACCAAATGATAAACGAGGTGCGTCCTCTGCAGTGAGTGCGCTACCAAAGGACTTCAACAGGGTGCAGTAGAGCACGAGCTCGACAAGGACCTCGAGTAACATCGTGAGCTGGTGACACACGCTAGCCTGCAGGCAGGCTACCCAGGGAGCTCCCAGCTGAAGCAGCGCATGCAGCTGTCGCAGGCACATCGTCTCCGCCAGGTTGATGCGCCGAAGAAGCACATGCTCCCGCGCGGAAGTGGCCATAGGGCCGCCAGTGTGCTTGCCAGAGTCGAAGGTTAATGTTAACATGATGTGTGCTGATCATGCGTGCCTTGCGCGAGTTCGCATCCAGAGCCTCTATGGTCTACGGGTGTGTCAGGACGATCATGTGACACGCCATGCCCGCAGTTAGTGTACACACGCACAACAGGCAGGGCACGCGGCTGGAGCAGGCGCCGGACGAGGTGTGGCAAGCGCTTCGCTGGCCCGTCCTGCAAACACCGATGAATCACTTGCGCCCAAAGGATGGCAATTCGGACTCACATTTTTATGCCATCGCACACAAGTCCCAGATGCCATGAAAGTTGAGCTATGCACAGCTAGCCAGATCACATTCAGCCAGAGGCGCCCTTGCGCTTTGCAAGAGCGGCCGTTTTCACTGAAAGCAGCCGGCTGTGAACCTCCACCTCGGTCAGGCTCGACGAGTTCAGGCCGCCCACAATCTCCTCGACGATCCCCTTGGCGTCGACATCTCCCAGCGCCGTCGACAGCTGCAGGGGAGAGGGAGGGCGGGGCAAAGGGAAAGTGGTACCTGGAAGGAAAACTTGTGGATTGGGGAATTGTCACTGGTCTCAAGACTAGGCTGCAAAGGGGGATTGAACACTCAGCGCCTGCGCGACTTGCTTCTTCGCGGTCTTGGAGAAGATCGCGTAAGTTACGATCTCAACCCCTGCCGCGCTCTTCCTCCGATGAGCCCGCACCTGGTAGTTGGATCCTGATCCTTCTGCCTTCGCGCCGCTCTTCTTCGAAGCTCGGGCGGCCGCCTTCTTCTCAGCAGCCAGGTGGCGCTGGCCTCCGGCACGCACAAACAGTAAGTAGCCCCAGCAACGCGCATGTGTGGAAATAGCACCGTGCTCATGGCCAGAGCACTTGCAGGCACCACAGCCCGCGGAGGAGACTCACGTAGAAATTGCTCAATGTCCTCTGCGCAATTGCAAAGCATGGCATATACAAGTAAGGGTGCCAGTCCTTTGCGAAGTCTGGCTCCTCATGCAGTGCCTGGGCAGTGCAATCTTACGCAGTGACAACTGGCTGACGCACACTGGCAAGACACCAGCCCACGGCTGGAGCCAGCGCCATCCTGCCACGCCGTAATCAAGGGTCAGAGAAACAGAAGAACCTTCAAACCCAAGTCCTCTGTGTGGGCATCGTCCTGCAGGTCGGCCTCCTACACATGGAAAAGTGTGTGAGGCATCACTTCAGCGGCCGACGGCAAATGGGCAACATGGCCAGCCGGACAAACAGGATACGCGCCTGATTGGGCGGCGGAGACGGTGGAGCTGCCTCAGACCCACAGCGCGCCAGTGTTCATTTCAGCAAAACACCCGTCCCAGGTGGGAACTAAACTAGTTCCCACTTTGAGGGGATTGAAAACCAGACACGCAAACCCAACATCACCAGCAACACCCCCAGCATCACAAGGTCGGTGCGCTGTCAAATGAGGCAGCCACTGCCGGAGCACGCTCTGGGCGTTCAGTGTCAGGGTGGGCCTGACGAGCCAGTCTCTATCACAAGGTCGGTGCGCTGTCAAATGAGGCAGCCACTGCCGGAGCACGCTCTGGGCGTTCAGTGTCAGGGTGGGCCTGACGAGCCAGTCTCTGACCACATGGGCACTGCGTGCTTTTGATAAGGCACCAGCAGTGGGCTCATGCGTAGCTGGGTCTTCTGCGTGTGGAAGCAGTGGCATCTCCTGCAGCCAGTGTTTGCTCAGCGCAAAGGTGAAAGCTTGCTGACTCAGGCCTTGACCCGCTGGCCAGCCTGGCAATCGGATAGTTCAAAGGCGCCCTCCACAGGTGAAAGAACAGGACGGACCTGATGACATGTTCACCCATCCAACAGCCTGCTCTGGAGCATGATGGAGTCACTACGCAATGACAATGAGGCTGCCGCATCCTGCGCCTTCGCTGCGAGGATTTCGTGGAATGCCTGCCAGGTATGTTAGCGCAGTTGACTGATTGCAGGTGACTGGTCGCAACTTGACACGGTAGACACACACAGCTCAGTCTAGTGGTCGCGAAGCTCTTTCACAAACAACATGAGGCCAGCGCACGAGGAGAAGCCTCTTTTTCTGGGACCGTATCACGGCTTGCCTGCCAAGTATATTGCGCACAGCCTTTGTGTACTGACGCTTAGGAGTGACAAGGCATGGTGCTAGCCTGCTGCGAAAGCAAAGAGGATGCACTTCCAGCCTATCTGCGCTCCAAGCCAGAGCTGCAACATGAGCCCATACGTCAAACAGTCTGTTTCAGACTGAGGCCGCCGCACCAGGGAGCGCATGGCAAGCTTCTGCCTGGCAGTGTGTGCGCCATGGTTGCTTGTTGAGTAACACAGTGACACAAGGCCTGCTGTGAAGTCAGATCAGTCGCATTGCCAGCCTGAAGACGCATGCGAATTGCCAGAGTGCACAATGTGAGACCACGCAACGCTTAAGAGATATGGCAATGAGTCGCCCGCATTGGGGAGGGCATGATGGGCTGGATCTGCGATGACCTTGCCAGTCCGGAATGTGCACCCGGTCTCTGCAACTAACGAACTGACACAACGCCTGCTTCGATGTCAGATCAGGCCCATTGTCAGCCTGGATGCGCATGAAGCCAAAGCTCAAAACATGAGACCTTGCCAAAATAAAATCAAGCAGCTTATTGGACCGCTGCCACGAGGGTTTGAAAGAACGCCGGGCTGCCTCCCTTCACTTAACAGCAGTCCCCAGCTCTATTTTGTTTATCTCAGTGTTTTGGTAGTTTTTTCATTGTTTGGATAATGGTGAAACATGGAGTGGACTACCTTCTCCAACAGGACAGTTGAAGGAAACATGTGGTTGGACGATACGCAACTGCCACTATTATTTCTAAAAGGACAACCCTGAACCTGGAGGCGTCGTGCTGGTTTACACAGAGTTTTCTGGACAAAGGCAGCTCCAGCAAGGGTCTCCCATTTTGAAAGCAACTGCGTTAGTCTTCTGAATGCAGCCTCGTGAACCCCGCGAGCCCGTTCATGCTCCTCCCAAACCCATAAATAATTGTTGGAAACGGCTCTTTGTTGTTGAGCTGGTCTTTTTTTGGTGTTTGGATGTTGCCAAACCACAGCAGCCTGAAAGGAAACCCTGATACCTGCAACACTGGCCCCCTAGATGCCCTTTCCCAGTTCCGAGACGCCGCAGAAGCTCCCGGCCCAGCAGCGGGATCCTTGTCCTGCCATCGTGGCCAGGACACAGAAGGGCAACACGCGGCTCACCATGCTGTTCAAGGCAAGGGGCCCTTGGGAAGGTGGTTGCCCGAAAGCCTTTACACATGCCACGAATATTAAGTATGGCCAGTCACCGCATGTTGGAAAGGAGCCCCTGTTGAAAAGCATTTGCTTGGTTAACTTGGCAACTTGGGCTAGTTCCTTCTCCTTCTCCAAGCCAAGAAAACAGGGCATGCAGCTCAATGAGGATGGCCCTGAACACATAGATTGATGCAAACTGACACACACGCAGAAATCCTATAAATACAAATTGCCAGTAGAACCCAACACACACACCAAAGTGCAACGAAGTACAGACAGGTATACACATGTACCTCCTATTATGGCTAAGAGCCCCGACAAAGGGCCCTAATCAACCCGAAGTTAATTGCTTGTTAGTCTGTATACATATCTCTCACTGAGTGGTTTTGTGGGCCGGAATCAACCAGTTGTGGGCGGGCTTCAACCCTGGTTGTTTTCAAGAAAAAAAAAGCTCCACCCAAGGCTTGGGGAGTAGGACATAGTTTTCCTGGTTGTTTGCAAGGGGCAAGAAAAGGGGCCACCCTTGGCTTGGGGGTGGAGCCTTTTTTTCTTGAAAACAAATATGTTTCCTTGTTGTTTGCAAGGGGCAAGAAAAGGGCCACTCTTGGCTTGGGGGTGGCCATTTTTTTTGGGCGGGGGCAGGCCCCTATTTGAAGCAACTTGCGCGATAGTTCTCGGAGAGCGCTGAAGCGATTAGTATTTGTTTGGCTTGGGGGGGGGCTAAGTGGCCTTTAAAGATAAATGCCAAGTGGTGGTTCTATATATAAGCGTAGGCCGGCAACATCCCACGTCCCTGTCACCGTCCTCGTCAATCACAATTTCCATGCCCTGCAGCGCTCCAATGATCCGCCTCCGCTTTGCTGCGATCTGTTCCAACAGCTCCTCGCCACGCAAACGCGCAGTCACACCGATAGGAAGCACTTTGCGCAACAGGCTCCTGACGCGCCTCCTGCTCCGCTTTGACACGCGTGTGCCCTGCAAGCACTTCGTCCACCTCCTGAAAGCGATCGGTGCACGTTGCAGCAAACCACGAGCAGGCGCGAGATGCCATCAAGGCACTCTGTCAGGATCTGGCACAGACCACTGCTGCGCCAGGCCCTTCAACATGTCGTCGTCTTCACCGTCCGGCTCCACATCTTCATGCGCCGGCGGGTCCACCAGCACATCGACCAGCTCCCGGATGCCGGGCCAGGCGCCTTATTCTGGCTCAAGGCACAGCAACTGAAATCACGCGCTACTCTGACCAGGCACTGGCGCATGCCGGCCACTCCGCACCCTTGGATTGAAATTTCCAGCCCCTCCTGATCTTCCGTAGTGTCCTGAAAAATATGAATACGCCAGGCACACGCACACATGCGCACACACAATCACAATTGCGACCAACTACAGAAAGCTAAGAGGCTGAAGCATGCACTTCAGGTCCCACGCAAGCAGATCCAGGCAATTCGTGGTGATGTTCTGCGTGCGTGGTCGAAACAAACGACTCAGCAACTCCACCAGCCTGAGACACACATGGAATGAAGCGCAAGCGCACAGTAATAGCGCCAAGCCGAGAGAAGCCGAGAAACGAGCTGTGGCTCACCACGCTTGCAGGCGACACCCTGCACAGCGGCAGCAGCACCCAGCGGTGCTGCGTCAGCAGCGTCCGTGGCGCCTGCCCCTGCGCACGTCGAGCGCCGTCCCGGCCGGCCTGCTGCGCCGGCTGCGCTGGCTGAGCGCATGCCCCGAAGACAGCGGCCGCGTTCCGGACCAAGTGCTCGCTCACTTCCGATGGCATTTGGGCTATCATGTCAACGATCTGCGCAACTTGCGCCTCACTTAGCTTTACTTCCGCCAACGGAGGCATGGCGCTCGACCCCCAAGCTGTGCCGGCTACGGAACGAATATGTCTCAAGCCTTTCACTAATCCCTTCTCCCTAATGCACAGCTGTCCCCCCGAACACACCCCCCAGGTTTTTGTATTAGGGGTCGCCAGTTTTGCGCCTGGTCTAGTGGGCTGCTTGCTCTTTAGTATCGGGCTTGCGTGGGAAAACGGATCTCCTTTGAAAAAAAGCTAAGATTGCAGCTTTGAAGTAAGAACTTTGAAAGGGACTTTCTCGATGCCAGTTTCACAAAACTGCTGATGGATCCAAGCTAATTTCAATTTCTTGACCCCGGCTTCTATTAGGGGTAGGTTGAGCTGAAGTAAGAACTTTGAAAGGGGCTTTCTCGATGCCAGTTTCACAAAACTGCTGATGGATCCAAGCTAATTTCAAATTCTTGACCCCGGCTTCTATTAGGGGTAGGTTGAGCTGAAGTAAGAACTTTGAAAGGGACTTTCTCGATGCCAGTTTCACAAAATTGCTTGCTTGTTTAGGTTTCGCAGAGATCCGAATACTAAAGCGTGAGCCTTAGTGATTGAGGAGAGACCCCTAATACACATATTTGGGAAGCTCGGGCTGTCTCACGAGTTTAGTTGGATGGATCCCAGCTAATTTCAATTTCTTGACCCTGAGCAATAGGAACCCAAGCTGCACGCCCTGAACCCACAGTCCTGCCAGAGCCAGCGCGCGCTTGCCCATTGTCCTGCAACGGAGGGGCGCACGCACACACGTGTCTGCACAGATAAATCAAGCAGCTGCACATCTCTACTCTTGGTATGGTAGCATAAAACTTTGTTTTTGCAGACCCCCAGTAAAAATGAACAGAACCAAAAAACTAAAAAACCAACAAACATGCCAAGAACAGTGAAGTGCAGGCTCACAATGCGTTTGGATTTTGCTTTCTG
Source organism: Effrenium voratum (assembly GCA_963377175.1). NCBI lineage: Eukaryota > Dinophyceae > Suessiales > Symbiodiniaceae > Effrenium > Effrenium voratum. The sequence continues at coordinate 267,225 of CAUJNA010003320.1, forward strand.
CTCAAATACATGCCCATATCAACGGTGCTCCCTCCATAAGAGACATGGCATTGCTATTTTTTTCCACTCCATTTCTCCATCTAAAAATAGTCTACAGCAAAAGCTGTGGGGTCAAAGTCCAGGTCAGAGTCAGCGCATTCCGTTGGAGTGTAGTCTTGGTTGGAGTCGGAGCTCACTGATGAGTTGTCTGAGGACCGCGGGGAGTGCACCGCTGCTGCTGCTGCTTCCCCGATGCTGCTGCTGCTGCTGCTGATGCTGTGCACAGTATCTGGCTCACCTGCGCCGGTCTGCTGCCCCGGCTTTGCTAAAGCCGCTTTGCGCACATGCTCCGCCTGCACCCCCAGCGCTGTGCCCGGACACCCCGCTGCTTTTGCGCCGGTCTGCTGCCCCGACGTTGCAAGCACCTGCTCCGCCTGCACCCCCAGCGATGCGCCCTGCTCCGCCTGCACCCACAGCACTGTGCCCGTCTGCGGCGTAGGACACCCCGCTGCTTTTGCGCCGGTCTGATGCCCCGGATTTGCTTTCAAAGCCGATTGAAGCACCTGCCCCCGGGCCGCCTGCACCCCCATCGATGCACCCTCCGCCTGCACCCCCAGCGATGCGCCCATCATATAAGGACACTGATGCCCCGGATTTGCTTTCAAAGCCGCTTGGAGCACCTGCCCCCGGGCCACCTGCACCCCCATCGATGCGCCCTCCGCCTGCACCCCCAGAGCTGCGCCAGGACACCCCGCTGCTTTTGCGCCGGTCTGCTGCCCCGGCGTTGCAGGCTTTGCTTTCAAAGCCGCTTGGAGCACATGCCGGGCCGCCTGCACCCCCATCGCTGCGCCCTCCGCCTGCACCCCCAGCGATGCGCCACACCCCGCTGCTTTTGCGCCGGTCTGCTGCCCAGGCGTTGCAGGCTTTGCTTTTAAAGCCGCTTTGAGCACCTGCTCCGGGACCGCCTGCACCTCCATCGCTGCGCCCTGCTCCGCCTGCACCCCCAGCGCTGTGCCAGCTGTGCCCGCCTTTGCCCTACTCGCAGCTGCCGCCTTCGACATGAACCCGGGGCCCGCTTTCGCCTGCGCCGGACGCGGCATTGCCTTCGGCTGGATGTGCTGCTGCCTCGGCATGATCTTGGGCTGAGGCTTCTTGTTGGCGTCCTTGGCTTGCGAATCCACAAAACTCACAAAAACTGTGTTCACAGAATCAAACGTGTTCGCAGAATCCACAAAACTCACAAAAACTGTGTTCACAGAATCCAACGTGTTCACAGAATCCACAAAACTCACTAAAACAGTAAGGCTTCTCTCACCATCCATGCCGGAGGAGGATACGCCGGCGGCGTCGGCACGCGCCGACGCGGCCCATGGGCGGGCTCCATGCTTGAAGCTTTGAGCCGTGGGCAACAAACGTTCGACTCATCGCTCCACTCCAAGAAACCTCTATTGCCAACCAACTTCCCCGCGCAATCATCACTCAGTCAGTCCTCCACAAATCTCCAGGGCAAAGGGCAGCGGGCCATCAGTGCGAGCGTGGGCTATCTAGGCATTGATTGGGTTCCTTGATTCTTCAAGATGCCGTTTCTGATATGGTCGTGGTCTGTGCTGCTTCAACAGTCGTTGTAGTTGTGGATGTAGTTGTAGCCGCAGCTGTAGTTGTAGTTTGTTGGTTTTTCCCCTGCTGGGTGCCGTTGAGTTAGCGGTAGGGCTTTGTGATGTTGCTGCTGCTGTTGTTGTCGATGATATCTCCCCTGAACCAATTGGAAACCCTTCGTGGCACGCGTGGCCACATCGCCCCTGCTGCAGGCCATCCTGTGGCCATCCGTGCACGCGAGAAATCGGTGAAAATATGGCGCTGCTGTGGGAAACAACCAGGTTCTGTTAAATGGGGGTTCTTCTGATTGGCGCCCTTGGGAAACAAAAACATCATACCTTGATCATGTCGGATAGCAGATTTCCCTCGTGAATCTGTAGGGCGCATCCAAGGGTTTAATGACCGCCCTGCCTTCCCCAGCAGAGAATGCTAAACAGGAAGTGGATTCTGACCCCTTGCCATGTCCCCCCAAAAAAGGAGGTAGAAGGTTTGCTCTGTTTGTGTTGTTCAAAGGGGAAATCCATTGAAGCGCGCATCGCCTCTTTCTTTCTGAGCCCTGGGGACTTCTCAAAAGGGGAACGAATTGCGGTTGGATAGGTGTTGAAAGGGGGAAGCCAACATGAACTGGAGGGCTGTTGGATCAAAGAAAACAGCAACAGTTCGATGACATGTTCTCACTGCACGTTAGTTTCACTCCAATTGAAGAACTCATTCCGTGTGTCCTACTCGCCCTGCAAGTTTAGCTTCAAAGTCAGTCCCCTTCCCTTGCGTGGCCCCAACTGGCTTTTACAACCCCTAGCATATCTTAAAATGACAAAACTGGCCCGGTTCCAATCATGGTTAACCGGTTGAATGAAATCGTGACGGTGGTCGCACTACAACGATACAAAGGAATTGAACTGCTGCAATAATTTCAGTGATATTGAAAGTTGATACCCCCTGCCTTATTTCAGCGCCCAAATTAATTTCCACGAATTGAAAGAGAGTACGAACGTTTTCTCTTGGGGGTGGGGGTCAGTCAAAAAGCCACACGCAACTTCACATGTTGGTTGGCCATGAAAATATCATCTGGGAGTTGGGAAGTCGTCATGACAGTGTCAATTGGTTATACGAAGCTTCGTGTGATTTGTTTGATGACTACCAGCCTTGTTGCTGCATTCTGCAGCAGTGATAAGTTTCTGAGCCGAGGGGAAACAAATTCCAGGCGCCCGACAATCAAAGGGTGCTTCAGTCAGCAAATCTGGACATGCTTTTAATTGTGGTGCGGTGTACAGGCAATGCGCCCCTAAGTTTAAATTATTCTATGGGGGAGATTTGGGGACACAACATATTCAGTTTTAAGTTGGGCGTTGTTCAAACAACATGGATCCATGACAGCTACCTCCAAAGAATTAGATCGTTGCCAAATAATAATGCCTCTAAGAACATAGTTCACCTACTGCCAACGGGGTCCATTAAACACTCAAGGTCACCTGGAGTATGTTTTGCTTATTCTTTCGGGGGGCGCCCTTACCCTGACCCTCGCTCGCCTTCATATAAGAGAGTCGATCAGATTCCATTTTCATCGACGTCATTTTGTTGGGTCGCCGGCATTCCGTTCCAGAAAAAAGGGCCATGGTGTTGACAGAAAACAATAACGCTGAATTCAGGCGATGGCACTCCGAGCGAAAAAGTGCAGAAAAAGACAGGGCACAGGCTCAGCAGGAAGGTGCACCAGGGTGGACTCGAACCACCATCTTTGCCGCCAGTCACGATGGACAGTCCCCAGCGCATCCACAGTGCGATGCTCTTCGCACAGTGGATGCGCTGAGGGCTGTCGATCGGCCGAGGCAACGCCTTGCCCATAAGGCAACTGGTGCAGTCGCAACTTTCCGAGCACCGCAAAGTTAGGGTATGAAAGTTGAGCTTACGCAGCCGCTGGGCATGTTGACAGCAGTGTTAGCGCAGCACCACACCCAAAACACAAGACCATGGCAACTCCACTCGCCGCAACCGTGTGTCGCTGTTTTGACGTTTATTGGAAGTGGAGCAACGCTGAAACTGCAATAATATAGGAAAAACCAAAGAAACAGCTGGCGCCTGCGCACACACAGCTCACGCGGCGGTTTTTGAGCAGACACCCACGAAGCACAGCGAACACGCGCCCTCTGCCCCGACAGAAATGCAACCAGTCGCATTATTCAGGCGCCGATTTTGGCACATGCAACCAGCCCGACCAAAATGCAGCCAGTCGCATAAAATGCAACTTAGGGTTCTCCAGGCACACCCACGCACGCACGCACGCACGCACGCACGCACGCACGCACGCACGCACGCACGCACGCACGCACGCACGCACGCACGCACGCACGCACGCACGCACGCACGCACGCACGCACGCACGCACGCACGCACGCACGCACGCACGCACGCACGCACGCACGCACGCACGCGCGCACACAGGCACACACACACACACACCCACACACACACACGCACACACGCGCACACGCGCACAAACACACGCACGCACACACGCACACCCGCAAGCACACAGACACACACACACACACCCACCCACCCACCCACCCACCCACCCACCCACCCACCCACCCACCCACCCACCCACCCACCCACACACCCACACACCCACACACCCACACACACACACGCACACACGCGCACACACACACACACGCACACACGCGCACACACACACACACCCACACACGCACACACGCACACACGGACACGCGCACGCACACACGCGCACACACGCACACACACACACACACACACGCAGACACACACGCACACACGCACACACGCACACACGCACAAACGCACACACGCACGCACACACGCACAGACAGACACACACGCACAGACAGACACACACGCACACACAATTTGCTTGTTCCGGCGCAACAAGAACGGCCAAGAGGCAGTATTGAGATCCAACCAATTTTGGTTCGTCCGATCTTGGATGTCCTGCTCGATGACGGTCCGCTTCTCGTGATAGAACATAAACCTCAGCCCAGTAAAACTCACAGCAAATGGTCTGACTCAGTCCTACTTAGATGGGCCGGTGGCTTACTAACAGGTTAAGTTGATTATGATGTTTAGGCTGTAAATTATAAAGGGTTATAACTAGTTATGCTAAAAGTTATAACTAGTTATAACCCCCAAAAAATGTACGATTTGCAAGTGTTTTTTAAACATGTTTTCATGATTTTTTGATGTGAAAAACAGGCCAGAGGACATGCATAAGAGCCAACACTGGCTTGTATAGTTGCCAGCCACCAAGGCTTTGTTCAGCAGCCTCAAGGCTTCAATTTGCAAATCTTGCGCAAATCAATCTGCACCTGCCACTCCAAGTAGCCATCAGGCTTGGCTGGTGCATGCCCATGCCATGGCATCAAGCAACCAACAGCTGACAAGGGCTCCAGTGCATTTTCACCTGTAAGGCAGTGGTACCAGGGTGGTCATGCCATCTCTGCCTTGGGCATGGGTGACAGCCACCAAAACATCTTGCAAAGGCACTGCTAGCAGTGAAGAGCCATTTGGCTTCCACAAAGCATGGGCCATAGAAGGCCCTGCACTTTCAAATTCAAAGGGTCGCAGGACAGCACATGCCTGCACACCACAAGCTACAAAGCACTCCAACTGCCCACACATCCACTTTGCTTTGGAACTGTGGCTTTGGTACAAAACAACATCGCCAGCACTACAACTTCCAAACTTCAGCCTGGCAGCTTTGCTCGCTGCAAAGTCTTGGCTAAGCATGCCCAAGGGCCAGATCTGTTGGGCAATCCACAAGAGCTTGGCAGGCAAGGCAGTAGGCTTTTCCAGCACATAGCTGGGCAAAAAGACATTGGCCTTGCTCAGTTTGAGAAGCTCATGGCCAACAACGTCTTCCATCACAGCTTGCTCAAAGTAAGCAGTATTCTGCACAGGATTGCTGAATCTGGACAATGTTTTGTTCTTCCTTTCCATGCAGAAGCAGTTGACAATCATACCATGCTGCTTGAAGGCAGAGCTTAGGTGCAGCAGCCAATGGTGCTTTTTCATCATATTGTCTCTCCAGCCAGCTTGAATCCATAGTCTGAGAACTTCTTCAGCTGCATGCTGTATTTGCTGCCAGGAAATTGAAGTGCACCAGGTGGATTGCAGCAGCTCCACCAAGTATAGCAAGGAAGCTAGGCACTCAACTTGCTTTATGCATGCCTCCTTGCACACATTTTGGCAAAAATGCACCAGTATGGGGAGGACAGTAAGCAGCTCGGACGCAGTGGAATTGAACTTCATGGACCTCTTGTGCTTTTCCACCCTCTTGGCTTCAAACAAAGGTGCCACCTTGATGTTGCCAAAGCTGGCAGGGAGTGCCCAGCAAGAAGAATAGTTGCCAAATTCCTTCCAGCAGTCCATCTCTTCAAGGATGAAGAAGATACCCAGTGAAATTATGCCATTGGAACACAAACAGTGCATCCAGTCATGAACAAACTGCTTCACAGGGTCCACAACCGACCTGAGCTGAAGACAAGCCAGCATGGCTTCAGGGCTGAAAGATATGCCTGCTGCTTGCTGCCACAACTTCCACTGCTGCTGGTTACTGCAAGCTTGCCTTGCAGCCATCCTATCCCAAGAGCTAAAGATTTCTTGGCTTGTTGCTAGGTCCAGTCTGGAAGCTGAGACAAACTTTGAAACCTCACTGATTCCTTCCTCTTGGTCAGATGTGCTGAATACATTTTTGCACAAGCAGCAAAAGCGAGAACCACTGTCTCCTTTCACTGACCAAACATACTTGTGAGCAGCACCATCTTGGATGAAGAAGGACAAACAGCACCTGAATCTGCTGTGCTGCTTGGCAGAGCTTGGGGGCTCTTGGAGCAAGATGCCATGGCTCTCCACTTCAGCCCATGGGCTTCTGAAGATTGATAAGAGTAGTTGCTTGATGAGCTGGCTCATGTGGCCTGCAAGTTGCTGTACAACTGAAGACCTTACACAGCAGACAGTGACCCAAGCATCTTCAGATTGCAAGTGGTGGTTAAGCTGTTTGATGGAAATGTAAACACACCAGCATTTCCTGCTTGGGTGGTTTGCTAATGGGTTGCCAGGCACAATCTCATCAGTGTACACAAGCAAGCCCAAAGGCTCTGTAATATTGCAGAGCTGCTGATGCAAAGAGCCACCACTCTTGTAGCAGAAGTGCAAGAAGGACAAGAAGTTCAGGTAGCTGATCTTTACAGGGTTGCCTTGCAGGCAAGCAAATTCATCTTGCAGTATCACTTGTCCATAGGCGTTTGCTTGCCCAAGCAAGTTCCTTGTGGCCTCTCTCATATGCTTGGCACTTGACATGTCTGGAGCCCCTTGCTCCTTGACATGGTCCAAAATGGATGACAGAGCAGACTTGGACACAAAAGGGACTGAGTCCCTGAGGTGGTGCAGCTTTTGCAGCTTTTGGGCTCTGTCTGACATGGCCCCCTACAAAGCAAGGCACAAACTTCAGTGCTTTCTTACCATGGGATTTACACTGCTTTATAAGGGCCCTGAAAGGGGTGTGTGCAGCATGGATAGCTTGGGGCCTACAACTGTGGAGAAATTTAAAAGGTTGCCAAGGGCATGTGCTAGGATGCAGCTTGCTCTATAAACCAAATACAGCCATACTGTCCTTCTAAGCCAACATGCTCTGGCAACTCGGTGCAATGCATGCTACTTGCAGCAGCCAGTGCCATTCATCCAACAGAAAGGCTATTTGCTTGCATGAAAACCCTATAGTGGCATAAACAGCTACACAGCCACAAAGGCTTTGTTTACTCTCATGAAGGCAACTTACAGCCATGAAGGCTTCTCACAGCCACAAGCCTACTTACAGCCATGAAGGCTACTTACAGCATTACCTGCTTTGCAAGGATTAAGGGAAGGCATTTAATCCAGGCCCTACTGCTTTCTGCCACAAGGATGTAGGCTTCCAGCCACAAGGCTATATGGCCAGCCAAGGAAGGCTGCCAGCCACAAAGGCTAGCTGTGTGTAGCCATGCTACCTACAGCTACAAGTTTGGCTTGGCAATCAGTGCAATGCCTATGCTCTCCACAGCAAATTACACAGGGAAGGTGCATGTGTGCAAGCATGGTCTGGCAATGTGCTTTTTCCACACCTGGACGCCCCCATTGGCAGCAAAGCAAGAAGCCAGCTGAGCAGCTTCTTCTTCCCCAGCAACAAGCAACGGGCAACAGCAAGCCTTGCTCAGCAACAAATCTTTGTGACTGCTATGAGGCACAAACTTGCCATGAACAGTGGACTCAAAGCTTGCCATTCTCCCTGGCCCATTGAACCCAAGCTGCCCTTCCAGGCAATTTCAACCCACGAAATCTAGGCTTTCTACAAGTGTCACAGCCATTGCTGGAGCCTCTGCACCTGATACAGCCATAAACAACTTTCTTTGGCCAACCTGAAGAAGCTGATTGCTTCTTTGCACAAGTGGGTTTCGCTTTAGCCTTTTTGGCTGGCTGGCTCTTGGAAGCTGGCCTTTTTAAAAGTTTGCCACCCTTTTTGGATTCAAGCTTCTTGTATGCATCCAGTTCATAGTCTTCCAAGCTTTTGCCAGGGAGGCTGCCATCAGGTGAGCTTTTTTCTCCAAGCTTTGTAGCTTGGACAAGCAAAGGCTTCTCAGGGACAGAATCCTCCTTTGAGCTGCCTGGCTCTTGGTCACAAACTGCAGGTGGAGCCTTCTGGCTGTAGCTCTTTGGCTGACCATCACTTGGCTTCTGGATCTGGATGTGCACTGGGGCAGATGCATCCATTTCCCTGGCCTTGTGGAAAAGCATTGCCAAGCCATGCATGGCTTGCTCCATGAGGCTTCCAGGATTGGCATCGGTCTTGCCAACAGTGCTCTGAGGGCTTGACAAAGAGCCTGAACTTGGTGTCTTGGACCTCAGCCTTGTCAATTTGTTGCTCTGGACAAAGCTACTATTGCAGCTGTGGTCTGGAGATCAATCTGAATAGGCTGGTCATCCACACTGTAGACTGCAGATGTGAAATCCTCAGCTGTTTCAAACAAAGGCATTGTTTATCAAATGGCCTAGCTTGTGCTGGCATGAAAGGCAGCCAAGGCGCAGGGCCAACATCTGTGGGGCGCTGAGGGTAGGTGGCAAGCCCCGCAACCAATGCCTCTTGCCCACAAGCAAGAAAGGAGTCTTTCACATAGATTGCTAGCTGGTAGATTTCACCAGGAGGAGGTACTGGCTTAGACTTGGCAGTCTCCAAGTAGATCAGCATGGACACAATGCCCTTCTTGGTGTCCTCCTTGAGGGACTTGATTCCAGCCTTCCTCATCCTGGCCACAATCACCTGCACTGCCTCCATGGTGCTGACCTGCAACAGTTTTGCCCACTCACTGGTGCTCATGTAGTTCCATGGGGCAGTCATTGACTGCGGTGCACAATTGACCCTCAAAGGGCCAGCTGAAGATTCAGAGCAACTCTTCTCAACTTGGAGCACAAGCTTGCTCTTCAAGCCTTCTGGCAGCTGTGCAGCCTTGATGTTCTTGAACATGGCCAAGGCAAAGGCAGGGCCAGGCTGATGCAAGCTTTGAAGCTTCAAGCACAGCTGGTTGACTAACTCAAGCACCAAGCTTGACTCATTCCTGATTTGGTACAACTGCTCAATGTCACTCAGCTCCTTTGCAAAGTCTCCAATGCTCCAGTGACCCATGGGGCTGGCACTGAAGGAAGCTAGCACAAGCCAAGCCCACAACAAACTACAAATGCACTATGGGTGTCAGTTCAAGCCAAAAAGCCATGGGCTTCAATCATGGCCAGTGCAGTGCATGCTCTACAACAGCCACAAGGCTTCGTGCAACGCCCCAAGACTTGCAAGAGGTGATGAACATGCAGGGCAAGGGCATGCTGCATGGGCACCTGCATGCATGCACACCCTTGACAGCTTCATGGCTTGCTACAGTCAGCTATAGGCTGCAAAGCATGGCATGAGAGGTGTCAAAAGAATGGCACACTGAAAGCAAGCCAACAACAAGTGGAATGACAAACTGGCTGGGACATGGGAAGCCAACAATGGCTGGAATGACAGAGCCAACACTGGCTGTGTTGGAGAGCCAACAATGGCTGGAATACCAAAGCCAACAGTGGCTGGGTTGGGGAAATCTAGCAATGGCTAGAATTGAAGAGCCAACACTGGCTGTTTTGGTGAAAGCCAATAATGGCTGCATTGACAGGGCCAACAATGGCTGGGTTGGGGAAAGCCAACAATGGCTGAAATGACAGAGCCAACAATGCTGTTTTAGGAAACCCACCATCAGTGGAGTGACATAGCCAACAGCTGCTGGTGTATGGAAATCCAGCAATGGCTGGAATGACAGGGCCAGCAGGTGCTTATAGGGCACGAAAAGCCAACAATGGCTGGAATAACAGAGCCAACAGTGGCTGGGCTGAGGAAAGCTAACAATGGCTAGACTGACAGAGCCAACAATGGCTGTGTTGGGAAGACCATCAATGGCTGTTTTGGGAAAAACCAACAGTGGCTGGAAGGACCATGCCAACAGTGGCTGGGTTGTGAAAAGCTATCAGTGGCAGGCATGAGAAAGCCAACCATGGCTGGAATGACAGAGCCAACAATAGCTGTGTTGGGGCAAGCTAACAAAGGCTAGCATGACAGAGCCAACAATGGCTGAACTGAAATGGTCAACCTGTTTCAGAGCATAAAAGCCAACCATGGCTGAAGCATCAAAGCCAACATGGCTGCAACACACAAGCCCACAATGGCTGAGCTAGCCCAAAAAAAGAACCACCTGCATGGAACCACCCAGGGCAAAACAAATCAACTGCAAGTGGCAAAACATGCACAGCGCCCAACCAGCAGCCAACAGTGGCTCACACTGTAACATGAACCTATGTGGGCACATGAGCATTTGTTTTCTCACAATCCTCACATCTTCATGTCCAGCCTCATGGCTAGAAACCACCATCTTCTGATTGGTAGAAAAACTTGCAAACAAATGCCTGCTTTGCAGGATTGCTGTGGAAACCATCTGCCATACAAACATCACTCAGCACATGGAGTGGGATCCTGAGCATGGCACAGTCAGTGGGCCAAAGTGCAAACAAATCTCAATGGATCATGCACAGGATTTGCAATCCTTGCAATAATTGATGCCAAGTGTCCATGTATGCCAACCACTGCTGTACTCAAGCACTCTCCAGGGCTTCCGCCCACAGAGCTGGTAGAACGTGCACACAGGCCTGCAAGATATTTGGAACAAACAGAATTGACTCCAGCACAGGCAGTCCTTGGGTTGGAGTTGATCCAGTGTGAAGACAAGCAGCCAGTATGGATCCTGGGCACAAGCATCATGCCCAGCATGACAGAGTGTACAAATACAGTGCAAAAATAAGGGCCCAGCCAGGTAACCCACCCGTTGTTGTGGAACAAGCAAATGTACTCCTCGACGATCGCGTGGTCTTCAATCAGGTTTGCATATGGCATCCTGCACAAAAGCACAAGCCTGATGGCTGCACCAAGCAACTACCATGCCTGCACAAAGCACAAAATGTGCTACAAGCCCTTGATGGCTTGATGAGTCAGGCATGCAAATTCCTTGAACACAACCATGCACAGGTCACAAGCATTTCACAGAAGCAATCACTGACATGCAGCCCCAACATGCACAATGCAAGGCAAGTTGTGGGTGTGCAGTTTTTGTCCATAGCCATTCCATGGCTGTTTCGGATGAGCCCAAACAGTGGCTGACAAGCTAAGCTCTTGCCAAACAAGGACTATAACATACAGGTCATGTATCAATGTTTGACTTGATCAGTCTGACAAGCCTATGTGTTGGATAGCCAGTTTGGGTATAGAATTCTAAACTGAAATTCATGGTTTCTGAATTTGGGTTTAGAATTCTAAACTGAAATGCAGAAATTGTGAATTTCAATTTAGAATTCTAAACCCAACTGCAAAATGCTTGGGATTTAAGTATTAGTGCTGGCCATAATTGAAACTTGGAATTATCAAACATTGTTGCTGGAGTGGTCAAACATTTGTTAGATGGGGTTCCTAGCTGAGAGCAAGCTGTCAGCCACCTGGTAGCCAAGTAAGCCATTTGGCTACCATTGGTACCATCTCCTCTCATAGGAGTCAAGCACAGTCCTAAATCTGTTGGTGGATTCAAAGCTGTAGCACAATCTATCAGCTTCAGCCCAGTCGCCAGCTCTATAAGCTGCAACAAGCTGAATACACTTATTCATCCAACCTGAGGGTGTGCTGGCGCCAGCAGGCTCCAAATGGGAGGGGGTCACCATCGTAGACTTGTCCTGCAGACAAGCTCAATGATGTGCACAATGCATGTGATGTCCAGTCCTCAACCTCCAGCACAGTCTGGGTCTCCATGTCTGCCTGTGTCAAAAAAACAACACACACCAAGTTTCTCCAAATCTAAGCCCAGTGCAACATCAGCGCCGCGGCAAGCATCTGACATGGTGTCCTGCAAGCAATCCCAGGGTCACAACTTCAAGATGCTGAGTGGGCTAGTGCCTGCTCACCATGCATACCAACTGCTCAGTGAGGGCAGCAATTTTCCAATGTGCTAAGCCACTAGGCTGATGTATGTGTGGAAGCTAGACTTGCTTCCTGCAGGCACAACCATGCAATTGTCAACTACACAACCATAGTGACTGAGACAAACTGCTTCTAGTGGGGTATTGTGGTGCCTTCAAGGAAACAAGCTCAACTATCTATCTTAGCCTTCTTGGCTTCTGGCTCAACTACTACAGCCTCCTTGGCCAGGAATGTGCCAGCATGCAGTGCAACACAATTCTTGTACACACAGTATGACAATCCATGGTGGACAGCTGATGAGCAAGCCATGTTGACTTCCTTGTCATCAGTGGCATTCTTCAGCCAGAAAAAGTGGCAAAGCACCCCAGGCTGCTCATCCTGAGTGGAGCCACCAGGCTTGCCAAATCCAGTAAAGGCTTTGAACTGCTGGATGACAAACTGCACACCCTCATATGTGACAATCAGAGCAGGGTTCAGCTTGCTGGCACTCTTCTTGAGAACTGACAGTGTCCCAACAGGCACCAAGCTGATTGATCCTTTGGCCATCTTTTTGGTGGCAATCAAGCTGAGGCCTGGGTTGACCACAAAGCCCAGTGAGTCAAGTGATGCCTTCTTTGATGCCATGAATGCCTCCATCAGCAATGAAGTTGCAGATGCTCTCCTGTGCTCCATGATCACAATGGGATGCTGGAAAGCAACGAGGTGGCAAGCTTCATCAAATCGGCAAAGGGTAGGGAGGTCCCTCTTGGTGGGCCTCCACAGCTTCAAGGTGTCTGTTGGAGCAGCCACCTCTTCTGTGGGGCCAATCAAAGGCTTCCAATGGAAAATGCCACCACTCTCATTGATATTTGTCAGGATGAAGACCCGGTCACCATGGCCCTTGTTTACAAACCTGAGCTGGTGTGCAAGGATGCACAAAGAGGTGAGCCCACAAAGGAGCAAAACACTGCTTAACCATCGAGTTTGGGCAACGCTTGATCCAAGGGCACATGCAACAACAAGTGCTTGCTGATAAGGCAAGAAACTTTCCACCAACCACAAGATGAGGATGCTGGTGCAGAATGTTCTTGGCTGCATCATTTTGAGTCAAGTCTTGCACCTCACAAACCTCTTGTGGCTGGCTGGTAGCCACACTGGCTGAGTCATGGGCCCTTGTCTTGCCACCTGAAGCAAGCTCTTGGGCAAACACTTGCAGGATCTGAGTGAAGCTCTCAAAGGGGGCCTCCCTGCTGTGCTTTTGCTTCCCAAGCAATGTCAGTGTGAGCCTGACAGCAAGTCTCCCAAACAACAATGTCTTTGTGTCAGTGCTCAGGCTGGTGTCCGTTTGAAGCTTGTTCCAAGCTTCATGAAGCAAGTCTTCCATCTTGATGGCATTCTCCTGAAGAGACCCTTTCATTTTGTCCAGGTCAGACTTTGTCACCAATCTGCTGATGCCATCTGAATGCTTGCTGGATGTCAAAATTGTTGCCAACAAAGCCAGTCTGCAAAATGGCAATGGTGACAAAGCCTTGAAGTTGAACCACGTCAACTGCTGCATCATCTCTTCACCAACCATCAATGAGTGGCCAAACTTCTTGGCAAACAAATCCAGCCACAAAAGCAGTGGAAAATCTTTGCCACCTGTGTACTTGGCAGCAAAGGCCACAATGTCCTTGATGTAGCCCTTGCACCCAGGATCAGCCTGCAAGAGCTGGTGCATGGCTGCTTCATGGTGCAGCCCAGACTTGAGCAGGGTCATGAAATTCATCATGATCTCTAACTCAGTGGTGGGCTTGGAGTTGCTATTGACTGAGTTCAAGCTCATCTGGCACCAATGAGGAAGGTTAGGGTACTCATCATCAACCTCTGCCTTGATGATGGTCCACTCCCAGCCCTTGTCAATCAGCTGATGCAAGGGGCTGCCAGGCTGGACAACAATGGTGGCCCCTTGGGGTGATTGAATGCCAGCTGCAACAGCTCTCAGCCACTGAACCATATGGCTGCAACCACAAGTGAGAAACCTCTCACCGCCACCCCAGGCTGCAAGTAGCCCTTGGCTGGAAGCCACCATGGCTTTGTTTGCTTCAACCTGGGCAGCTTTCTTGGCCCCATTGCCAACTTCAATGGCAACACTGTTGGGTGGCAACAGGCTTGCTTTGATGCCAGCCTCAAGGACCTTGCTGCCTTTGTGCCAGCAATCATATGGGTTCACCATGGAGCTGCTTCGGTTTTGTGGGTGGCAACCAAGCACTGCAGGTGTAAGCACAGCATCATATGCAAAGCCATGCTCTTTGAGAGCAACCAGGATCTTGTCCATTCTCACATTGACACCTTCACTGCAATTGGGGTCCAAGTTGGCATCAATCAGCTGCTTCAACTCAGCAGGCAACACCATGGCACCAACAAGAGGCCCTAGGTACAAATGACAGCTGGAAGGTAGCCACACAGCTCTTCCACAGAGGGGATGCACAAGTGCTTGCTGGACAGCTGCATGCATGCACACCTGTGACAGCCTCATGGCTTGCTACAGTCAGCTATGGGTTGCAAAGCATGGCATGAGAGGTGTAAAAAGAATGCATACTGGAAGCAAGCCAACAACAAGTGGAAGGACAAAGCCAACAGTGGCTGGGATATGGGAAGCCAACAATGGCTGGAATGACAGAGCCAACACTGGCTGTGTTGGAGAAAACCAACAATGCATGGAATAGCAAAGCCAACACTGGCTGGGTTGGGGAAAGCCAACAATGGCTAGAATGTAAGAGCCAACACTGGCTGTTTTGGGGAAAGCCAACAATGGCTGCACTGACAAAGCCAACAGTGGCTGGGTTGGTGAAAGCCCACAATGGCTGGAATGGCAGGGCCAACACTGGCTAGATTGGGTGAAGCTAGAAATGGCTGGAATAACAAAGCCAACAGTGGCTAGGTTGGGGCAAGCCAACAATGGCTGGAATGACAGGGTCAACAATGGCTTGTTTTGGGGAAAGCAAGCAATGCCATCACACTACCCACCCAAAGCTTGCCAGTATGGCATGCAAACATGGCTGCATGCAAAGAAAAGTGTGGAAGGCACATGCTCCAAGATGCATGACAATGAAGGAATAAGATGCAGGAGTCCTGGTTGTCACCCTGGTGGTCTCCCCAAGCGCTTTCTTGAGGCTGGTCTTCCTGGTTGACAGCAAGTGGCAGCAACTCAAGCTTGCACATGGAGAGTTGGCTTGCCTCCCACTCCTCCCACTGGCGCCAGTTGGACCAGCCCTGCCAGCTCTCTTGCTTCCATCGTCTCCAGGATTCCTCAGACTGCCAGCTCTCCTGTGCAATGGGGCAAAGCAAGCTGGAAAATGAGGAGTGTGCCAACTGCCTTCTCCTCATCATGCTTGGCCCAATCCTGCCACCAGAAGCTATACAAGCTGTCATTCAGCCTTCAACCTTGCCAGGTCACCTCTTCTTTTGGTGCAGCCCAATCCCAATCCTGCACAAGAAGGTGCAATTGGGTTGCCCCAAACAGCAAGCTTCTGCAAGTGTCAAGCCAAACAGGGGCTGCCTCCCCTCCATAGACAGCTTCTTCACAAGCTTCCTGGCAGAAAATGAAAGATGCAAAGCTGGCCAACCAGAATCAAACAAATGTTCTGCTGCCCTGCCTTGCCCTCTTGGCTAGCCTGGCAGCCAAGTACAACAAATGCCCAACAAGTTCCAGATAAAAAGGTAAGCATTGCAGCCTCATCTTTTGCCACAACCTGCCAGCATTGGTGCAAACAAACCAATCTGCTCAGCCACAAGGCTTGCCTGATACCATTGAACAGGAGAATCCTTGTTAAGCAACCCTCCATGCCCCAAACAAGCCTCAAGGCTAATGAAGGGGAATGTTACACAAGCAAGAATGCAACTCAGCCATGCAAGCCATAAGCACACCTGCACAGAAACCAGTTCCACCCAAACACAAACCTGGCCTGCAGGTAATCTGGTGGCAAGTCTTCTTCTCGCGTCTGAAAAGCAGGGAGGATCACCAACAACTCAAAGTGCTTGAGTCAGGCCCCCACCCTTTTGACAAGGCCCTGGAAGGACATGTCTTCCTCCTGAACACAAGTGGGGGCAATTGCAAGACTGCTGTGTTTGAAGCCCTGCCTCTGCTTCACAAGCCCTCTTCATGGCTGATTGAATCGGAAAAAAGCTGCAAACCATGTGCATGAGAGCAAAGCAGCAGCCCAACATGAACACCCATCTCATGCTTAGCATGTCAAAATGTGTGTGAAAGCAGCCAACAAGGGCTCTATGGCAACCAATGCTGTCAAGCCAAAGCAGCCACATGGGCTGGGAACCCTTTCAACAGCGCACGCTGTATATATATATATATATTATTTATAGCAAAGCCCAACCTGAAGCCCATGTGCATCAAAACAAAGACAACAGGATCTTGCTTAGCATGGCACAAAACAGGAAGCGCAGCCCACTGGCTATGACAATAAGGTAACACAGCCCAAAGGCTACATGCTTATCATGGAACAAAAAAAGTAACACAGCCCACAGGCTGCTTATCATGACAAACAGAAAGGGAACACAGCCCAAAGGCTACTGCTTTATCATAGAACAAACAAAGTAACACAGCCCAAAGGCTACTACTCACCATGGCTAGCAAAAGATAACACAGCACAAGGCTACTGCTTATCATGGAACAAACAAGGCAACACAGCCCCAAGGCTATACTGACTACCATGGCACAAAAAAAGGCAACACAGCCCACAGGCTACTGCTTATCATGACAAACAGAAAGGCAACACAGCCCAAAGGCTACTGCTTATCATGGAGCAAGAAAGATAACACAGCCCACAGGCTACTGCTTACCATGGCACAGAGAAAGGAAACACAGCCCAAAGGCTACTGCCTTATCATGGAACAAACAAAGTAACACAGCCCAGAGGCTACTGCTTACCACGGCACACAAAAGATAACACAGCCCAAGGGCTACAGCTTATCATGAACAAAAAGCAACACAGCCCACAGGCTAGTGAATAACACTGGACAAAAAGGGGCAACACAGCCCATAGGCTATTGCTTATCAGGACAGAGCTGCTGGCTTCACAAGCACAAAGTTAATACCCAAAGTTTGCCACACATGTGCACAGCTGTGCACCAAGCACGGCCCCATGCAAGGCACCAAAGTCTGCGTATAGCACAAGTGTGTCACAAGGGAGTGCTGCAGCCCAAAGGCTTGACCAGCCCTAAGGCTTGAACAGCCCTAAGGCTTGGACACACCAAAAGTTTGATCACTTTGCATGCAACAGTTACATTGCGGCCCACAAGTTTCAACCTGCACCTTTTCCATTGGCTGATGTGCTCAGTCTTTTCTGTATTTGCCAGTCAAATTGTAAGACCTTTTGGTGGCAGTCGCCTCTTGGTCAATATCACCAGATCGCAGGTGCATCAAAGTGGCATACAACATGTCCTTGTCCAACTGCACCATGAGGTCAGAAATGCATGCCCTCTTGGCTGGGCACAAGATTGACACAGGCACACCAGCCACATTGACTTGCACAATCTGCTCCTTGAAGCAAACCTTCCTTTTCTTGTTGGCATGGCCATCTTCTTCTCCATCAAACAAGCTTGCAGAGCTTGCTTGCCCAGACTGCTCAAGCAATGCATTGTTCCTCATGGCTTTGAGGTCAGTGAGCTTCTGCAAGTTGGACAATGAAGCATTTCTCACAGACTTGCCACAAACCAAATGCACCACTGCAGGGCTGGTAGGCCGCAACTTGAGATACTGCCTGCCCAAAGAGTCCTGCATGCAGCCATTTACAAAGTGGCTTGCATGCTGGAAGGCATTTTTTTGCAACTTGCATGTCAGTCCTCCACTATCAGCTCATCAGGGATTGCTACAGGCCGCCCTTCATCAACTGTGATCTCCACCCTGTGGGTGATGGTCAAAGGCATTGCGCATAATCTTTGAGCCAGCTCATGAAAGCAGGGCCAATGGGTTCCAACAGCTGGTGCACTCAGCCATGTGGCTCCAAGTTTCAAATGTCAGCTTAGCCACAGGGGCTTGCCAGGATAGCTGGGATGTGCACACTGCATGTCTGCAACAGCATGGAAGCTCCTTGCAGGCCCACAAGCCAGCATCCTCCCAATGGCTGACTACAAAGGCATGCTCTGCATGATAGCTGCCAAAGCAAGCTGCTTGCAAGCTTTGCCTAACTGAAATGAACATGCACTCCAACAACAGTTTTTGCAACACCTAAAGTGTATAACTTCAGCTGAAAAAGATAGCTAACTGTTAGCTAACTTTCTTAATTGCTTGGCTAAGTGGTTAAGATAAAATAACACATTTATGATAGTTTACTAACAGTTACATTTGTTAGCTAAGCTTGTTAAGCATCTTAAAAAGTTAGACAGCTTATAAGAGGTTAAGACATACTTAACATATGGTTAGGATACCATTAACAAGCTGTTGGCTAAAGCTCTTAAGGCTGATAATGTGTTACTAAAGCCACAGCCCATCTAAGTAAGCGAATTGGTCAAACAACTCCAAACGTCCTTTTGAGCAAGGCTACAATTGTCTTCCACTAAAGAAAGCGTCCAGAAACTCAGGGATTGAGTTCTGACATTAGCCCGGGTGACTTACACTGGGTGTTCAGTCTTCAACAGTGGTCCGAAGAAAGAGAACACATTTCACCAAAGTTCATTCATTGGCTTAGGGCTCCAGCTGAAGGCTGAAGGTGCTGGTGCCACGCTGCTTCGGTGCATGTTTTCCCACTTGCGAGGGGCCAATCCTCTGGGTACAGCTCGCTCTTCAGAAAGCAAGTGGGCACCAGCTCCTGAGAAACTTTTGGGCCGTAATTGGCTTGCACGGCCTTTCTTCGCGCAAGTCTCGATCTCCAAGGCCCAAGTTTCTTGCTGGGCTTTCGGACATTTGGTTTCTCCCTAACGCCGATCCCCCCACCTACTGCTCGGAATTGGCGTGACCGGCCTATGTGCCAAAACTGGGACCAAAAAAAGTGAATTGCAGTGGGTGAGTTTTGGATGCGCTGAAGGCTTACTTACTTTCAAGAGCTGAATGCGCTTGGTTTTCATTTTGCGCTTCTGACCTGTTGATATTCCTTTTCTTCTTCCTGTTTTCAAAGTCTGCCCTGACACTTTTCCTGATTGCAAATATACCGTGGTGTCACTGAGTCATTCTTTCGACATACATCTTCAAATGTCTGCGTTGCGAAGATCTGCTTGCAGCTGCGGCAGATTGCGTGACGCCTGACCTGCGTTTTGCGCGTTGAGTTCAAGCCGTGTAACCTAAAACGTCACACGCTTCCATGCTGCCTTTCAAATTCGAGATGCGTGTGAGGAACTCATTGTTGCCTGTCCGAATGATTGAAAAAGCTGAGAACCCTGTGTAGGTAGACGTTCGCACCCCCCCTTGAGGAAAAACTTTCTCGGCTGGGCTTCTCATTGTCCAGAAACTTGCGGCACATGAGTGCTCATTTGAAAAACTTGCTTTTGAGACAGTCATCAACAAGCTCCTCGTATCGAAGCCAGCCTGCGCGTCCATCAAACAATGGCGGCAACTTGGCAGTCACTGAAGGTTGAGTGATTTGGTGAGGCATAGGCTTCAGGAAAAGGCTCTCCATCTGACAACGTAATGTCTGTTCAGAAAAAACAAGGCGCTACCACACTTGCGCAGTTCACGCAGGTCCATGTATGAGTGTGTGCCTGTCGGGAACACACAGCAGGTCCTCTTTTTGGTCGCAATGGATATAAAGGAAACAGCCTTGAGCTGATGGCCAAGGTGCAAGTTCAATCACTTTTCGGCAGAACAGGGGCATTGGGGGGGTGGTAGGCACACTTGCTCAAGCCCCACCACCTTCAGAGTTCCTGGCCCTCGGCGAGCCCTTTGCGGAGACTTTTGTTGCTCGCAAAACGGTCTTTGGAAATTGTCTCGTGCTTTGCGTCTGCTTTTGCAAGCGCGTGGTCGCGGGTTCGATCCCTGTCTGCGGCAGGCCTGGCTTCGAAAATCGCAACGGTCTTTCTGACAGGAACCTGGCGTTCCAAGGCATAAAGTCGCCATGGCAATCTCATATGGGTATGTCTCTTTTTCTGGATTGTTCGATGCTTCCAACAAGGGAAGCGAACAGGAAAGTCGCCATTCGCGCGGACCCAGACATTTGTGTTGGTATCAGTTTGCCGGATGCAAGAACTGTGTTGTTCCCTTGGGTTTTTTGGAAAACAACACATGTTATTGCTGAAGTGCGCCTTCGAACAGGTGTCTTTGCGCTTGTTTGTGGAGAGGGTTTGGAGCTCAACGCACTTTCGCACGCCACAGCGGGAGCACTTCGACACGATCTCCAGCACAAGGACGATGAACCGAGTGGCAGGAAAAGGCGCACGCATGCTTACAGTAGTGTAGCGTCGCACACGCAGTCTCTGCAGCGTGCTGTTCGCAGGTTCAAATCCTGGATCTGGGCAGTGGCTCTTTGGTGGGTTCTTCAGAGAGATGATGCTGCAAATACGTTGCGCGCGCTTGGTTTCTAGAAAGAAGCGTGCTTGTTAACATCCTCGGCGCGCATTGCCTGCAGCTGCTCTTCCGAAATCGGACGGCAGTTTGCTTCCAGCGTTCCCCGACACATCCTCAGCCTTGCCTGTGTGTGCGTTCTCCAAAGCCGAAGCTCAAGGGCTGTCTCCAAATTGCGGCGTTGCCGCGCGCGCAATCCATAAGCGCTCGACGGGCAAGCGCCAGCCTTATAACAACTTGCGCATCTGCTCTGCTACACCGCCGGCGGCTGATAGCAACGCAAAACGGTCGGGTTGCTGGGCTTTACCGCCACGGCTGGTGAGTGCCTTTGTTTTGGCAAAATATCACACCAAGAAAGAATATGAAACTGCTAGATTCAAACCCAAAGCGTGCCCCTGCATGTGCATGGTCGCGACTTCCTGAAATTTATGCCTGAGCGCACGGGGACCGCAATCCCAAGCAAGCCAGTGAGAGTCACCTTCTCTGAAAAGTTGGGGCGGGCTTGAGCGCCTGTCCTTGTAGAAGGTCCCAGTGTTGCAGGGCTGCTCTATGCTGTGCCACCGCCGAAGCCGCACGGCGCCCACCACCTGTCCAACAGTGGCCAAGCTCCATCACGAGTGAAAAAAATAAAGCAAGCTCAAGAGAGTACCCTCCAAAAACCTCTCTATACCTATGTTGTTTCATTCCTGTATGTATATGTATATATGTATATTCATACATATCTATATATATATATATATATGTATGAAGATATATATATATATATATATTCAGTGCTGTATGTATGTGGCTATGATTTTTCTGAGGGTCTGTGACGTGCGACGTGCCACGAATCTTGTTACGGAGGTCTGTAACGGAGGTCCTTGTTCTGAAACAAGAAAACATTTCGTGACAAGCATCAGTATCAGTAGCGCAATGTAGCGCAGAACAACGAAGAGCAGGGTTCTACTCCTGCTGGAAAGTCGCAACTCTTCGGTACGAAGGAAGTGCGCAAAGCACGCCTCGGCAGCTCCAGCTACTAGAAATTTGCAACTGCCAAAAGCCGAGCGATGGCAAAAAGGGGGTCGCTGGCCATGGGCTTGGGTCTGTAACGAAGTATGTAACGGTTATGTATATAACGAGGTCTGGAATGAGGCAAGGCAAAGCGCGGTACGCAAAGCGCTCCGCAGCTCCAGCTTGATTGCAGCTCAAGCAAAAAAAGTGGCATCGATGGCCCGGGCTAGGGTTGGGTCTGTAAAGAGGTATGCAACGGCTACGTAACGAGGTCTGCAACGAGGCAAGCAAAGCGCAGTATAGCTCCAGCAGCCAAACACCGGCAAAACGGGGGTCTGGGGATGGGGTCTGTGTCAGCAAAAGCATGCTCTGCAAAGTCTGATCTTCAGGCACCCATGGGAAATCACTGAGAGTCTGTGCATGCATTTGGGTATGACGGAGGTCTGTAACAAGGTCTGTAACGCATGTCCGCCGCGGCTCTGTTGCAGACCCCTCAAACAAATCACAGCCATATATCTTTATATACATATTATGTACACATTCATATCTAGTATTTATGCATCGTTCAACCACTATTGTCTGAGCAACCTCCTTGTGGCTTTTGGCTGGAAAATAGAGGTCTCAACAACTGTTTGGGCACAAAGTGTGGTGCACAGTTGCCGTAGTCTGCAGTCGGTGCGGTCAGTGCGTTCACGGAATGTCCGACTGCCTGGGGAACACGTAAGATTGCCCATGGCCGAACCTGGCTGTCAACGGCTTCGTGCTATCCTGGGACTTGGCGATTCGCACGCCGAAGGTCAAAACTTTGCAAGTTAACTGCCTGGATCTGGAGACGCCTTGTCATTCCCGAATGCCCAAAGAGCTGCGCATTGCTTTGACGCTTGGGGGTGGGCGAATGCACCTTCAAACCAATACAACACCGCTACACCATCGGAACACAACCCGCATAACACCGGCAAAACGCCAAAACACCACCAAGAACACCGGGACGCCGCTGGACAACACCACAAATCAACGAAACCACCACTGGCACCGCCCAAACACGCGAACAGCACGCCAGGGACACCACCACGAAGAACCAAAACGCAACAGGGAGACAGGGACACCACCAAAGCACCAGCGAAACACCGCCGGGCACATCCACCACCAGGACATTAGCAAAACGAATACGGGACAACCCCGGGACACCAACGAAACACCGCCGGGGCACCGGCTGCGTAACAGGCGGACGCGGTAGAGTGGAAGACTCCACAGCTGGACACTATCTCACTTCCTGCGTGAGTTGACCAAAACAAAGTCTACCCTTCCACCAGCTAACATGGAAGTGCACAGACCCCTGTAGAAAGACGACTTTCCTCTTGTTGGCGTTTTCGCACAAACCCATGTTAGGTGGGAGGGCAAGCTTTGATTTACCAAAATAATCTTCCCAAAAAGATGGAAGCCCAGGAACTAGGGGAGTAAGCTATTGGGGCATCAAACCTTGAGCTTGTGGTTTCCCTTGATGGGAATTTCCTAGAGCCTCAGATGCGTGGCCTGACCTCTGGTTCGTTGCAGGAAACATTCTTTCATGGTTTTCACCGGGCCTCCTATTTTTGACTTGGGGGAACTGACCTCCCCAAAGAATATTGAAAAAAGCTCGTTTGCTTTTGCTCCCCTGCTAAAAGAAAAAAACAAAAACTTTTAGTGGTCGACATATCCCGCCTGACCCTCCTGCAAGACTCGCCCGGGGAAAGGATTTGAAACCAGCGGGTCCTCAGTGACATGTGGGCTGGCGGGCAACGAAGTCGGAGTCGCGAGAATCCGACGTTCGAAGGCTTGGGCTACAGGAAAATCCGGCCCCAAAACACATCAAACACACACGAAATCGGCTGTTTTCCTGTAGATTGTCATGTAACCCAGGCCTTTGGGGCATAAAACCTTCACAGCTCGAAACTTCGGAAACCTTACTCTGTTTTAGTGGGGTATTTGTCCAATGTCCTGTGCCAGAATTTGCTGGCATCTTAGCAAGCAAGCACGCCACCCTCTTGGGTAAGACATAGTGCACACGAGTGTTTGACAGATTCACGTGAGACACCAGTCAGAATGATTTTGCTGGAGGTCCCTGTTTTTAGGCCTTTGACGCCAGCCGCTAGCTCGCCACCGAACCTCCAACGGGTAATTTTTCTGGGGTCATTATTTTGACGGTTTCTGGTGGTTATCAAAGTCACAAAATGGGGGTGTTTCCCTTTAACCCGCCACTTACTAACTGACTTTGATCATGGTAGAATAATGAAGCCAGTTTTTCTGCCGGAGTGGACAAAACCTTCGCGCCAGGTCTCGGAAGCCTCTTCCGGTTGCGCTAGCCAGGAGATCATGTCTTGCCGTAAGACGTTGCGCAGGAAGGCTTGCTCCAGCCAAAGCATCAAGGTGGACACATCCACCACCCACCACTGCAAATAATCACCTCACTTCGGGTTGTGACGGCTTATGGAGGAAGATTTGAAGCAAGATCACTGCAAATAATCACCGCACTTCGGACTTCGGGGTGTGACGGCTTATGGAGGAAGATTTGAAAATGGTTCGCCGTGGCTGGTGGCTCACACTCTTGAAGAATCCAACTGGCTCTTTTGGGGAAAAAACGAGAGGAGTGGTACTTTGTCGCTTTAACGGGATTTCCTTGGTGTCACAAAAGATGGTTGATTCCCAAAACCGAACTCATTTCCCGCTTTCAGTTTCGCGCAAGGCAAGGGAACCCGCTTTTGGGGGCAGGCTTAGCCTTTTGGCTTCCTGAGCTCGCCACAAATCGGCGAGCTGGAAACAGGTTTCTCCCGATTCGTCATTCCCTGTGGTTCCTGAACGGCCTCTGACTTCTTCAAGGCCCGCCTGCAAAAAAAAAGAAAGAAGAAATGGATCGGCCCTTGGCTGAAACCTTTCTTCCGGACCGTCTGGAACGAGCACTCTGTTCCGGACGCTTGAGTCAAACACTCTTGATCAGGACACCTGGAATTTGATGGAGGTATCAATCTTTCTCTCTATCTATCTCTATCTCTCTTTCTCCGTCTCCCCTCCTTTTCCCTCTCTTTCTGTTCGTTCGTTCCTTGCTTCTTCCTTTCCCATGCTGGACTAAGGGCCTGGATCGGAGCTTCCAGGTGATCCGAACCTTCGGACCGTCTGGAGGGTCCCCCAAAAAAACCAACCATGGCTTCCGAACCTTTGCTTCGGACACGCGAAGCTGAAGCCAAACAATGGAAGAAAGCCGTGGCCGGTTCGGGTTGGATGTCAGGCGAAGTTTTTCTTCTCAGCGCCGTTCCAGAAGAGCCAGGAGGAGTGGGTCCCTCCGTGTAGGAGCTTCGCTGGCAGAGCCATACGGTTTTTTGCTATCAGAAGGCCGAGCACAAAAGGTGCTCACCCGTGTTCAATCGCCCAACCCCGAATCGGAAAACTCGGCAATAAGATCTGCTAGAACTCCCATTTAGATACCCAAAATGCTAGTCCACTCCCCTTCAAGGTTTGCTTTGCCAGGTTTCACTAAGCCTCGCACATGTTGCCCCTTATTCTTTCAGCAGCCTGATTCGGCCTACCATGGAATCCAAAGAGACAGGCGCCTTTGAATCTGGGACATCCTTCGCTGGCCCGGGTTTGGGAGATTGAATGGAAGGCAAGCTCACTTGCCCAAAGGACCCAGAAGTAAACGGTTAACCCTTTAGGGCTATGACTCAAATTGGACAAAATCATGGAAAACCAAAAGGTCACAAGGTCGGCTTTGGGCAAGTGAGCAAAAGAAAAGCAACAAGTTGTAGTAGTAGTCCTCATTCTAGTGCTGGATACGAAGCTATTTCTGCTGGCAAAAGCTCGGCCACTCGTGGTCCTCCCTCGAAATTGGAAAAGACATATCGGTGGAACACTTGGATGCAAATGGGTGCCAGCTTTTATCACAAGGAAACTGATTGGATTGGGTGTATTCCTCTTAGGGATTTCTCGAAGTGGGCCCTTGGGTTTCTGTGAAGACCCTATCCAGAAAAGCGGGGCCCTTTAATCCCCTAACATGGGTGTGGGTCAAAATTCAGAAAGCAGGGGACCGCAGGTTTTGGTCCATGTTTCCAAAAAACCTGGGTTCCATTTTGGGTAACTATTCTTGACCCACAGCCACATGGACCCCGCCACAAGGTCAACTGGACCCGACCGGTTCGTTTTCTCCCGAGGGCCTTTTCTTCGATCATCTCTCTACTGGAGATGATCGAATAAGGGTACTATTTCTTGTCTGTCTATTTTAGTAGGGGAACCCTCCCAACCACAAAAGAAACGGTAAAAGTTGGCACCTAGCTGGGGGACCCAGACGTTGAACAACTGCAAAACAAAAAGACGCAAACGCGCCCTTCACCTTCCGAGAGGCCCTGCGACATCACCGTGGTCCAAACTCGCGTCAGCTTGTAGGCCTCCCAAACGTTGAGATGCAGCGCAGAAGCCATCACAAAGACGGAGAAGAGGACCAACGTCTGGGGCAGGGACCACAGGTTGCTGTTTTTCTCCTCGAACAGCGGGGCTGCGCTGGATTTTTTGTTAAACAGAAGAATCGCAAAAAAAACAAGTACCAGCTGCTTTGCGGATCTTGGAAAGAGGGTGGTCTTGGGATGTACTCAGGAACCCTGAGGAACTGGTGCTTATATGGCCATGGGCCCAGTGAACGTCCCAATCCCCACTAAAAAAACTAAATGGGTGGTGCACCTACCCCAAAATGGGCTCCCATTGGTTTTGACAACCACAGCCAACTCTGTTCAGGAACACCGGGTTCCCATTGGGACTAGGGGAACGCACCCAATACCTACCGTTTATTTAAGATGAATGCCAAGGGAAAAATACCTTAAGACAGGCTTGGCGGATGGGCTTAGGAATCCCAATGTCCAACGGGTTGGTAACTTCCAATGGGCAGGTGATTTGATCAGAACTCCTGTGGGCTATAAACCAAATTCGGGCCAAAGCGTGTCTCATGGCACAACTGGGTACGTCTTTGGAGGGTCTCTTTTTTTGTCCGGATTCAATGCGAACAACGAAGCCCATGTTTGGCGCCTCACTGGTCGAGTCCGCAATATCAACCCAAACCCAAAAACGTGGTCCCACAAGCCACTCGGAGGCGTTTCTTGAGCTGGCTAGAATTCTGAATGGCCCTCCGGTGGTGGAGACTATCTTCTTTACTCGGCAAGGCCCATCAAAAATTGCCCCCAGGGGCGTCCAATCCATTCGTTGCAATCAGGCCATGCACTGAGGCTTTTTTTTTATGTGGCTGGTCGTCTTATTTGAGGCAGCCCCTATCTTGATGTGTTCAAAGGGAAACTCGAAGGAACATGTCAAAACCATTGCGCCATTCTGGGGGTTCCAATTCCTTAAAGGAACCACGCCCGCTTGGTCGTTTCCATATTCTTTTTTCAGGCCTACACCCAGCTTGGATCCGCCAGCCGAACCCATCGAGTTGCCTCAGATATTCCGGAAGTGAGGCGGCGAACAAACCCTACGGCTGGCAGAAGTCCACCATGAGTTCCTGGACTTGATACTTTGTGACGACCAGGTTGGGTCGTTTCTTTGACAGTTCAGACTGCGGCGCGGACTCAAACTTTGGGGACATCAGCGCGCCCTTTGAGGATTCAAGTCTAGCTCAGTCGTAATGGCTCTACCCAAAGAATATGGGTGTGAGTTAACAATTGGTACCCAAAGTGGGTTGCCCCTGGTAAATGGAAACAAGAACTGAAACCTGCGGTCTGGTCGGTCGATCAAGTTTGACCCATACCCATATAAGGAATTCCATCGACGCCGTGGAATTCTCAGCCTCACCTTGGCGGGAATGGCCATCGACCCATCTTGTTCCCAGTCTGCAGGTATCGAAATCTGAGCCCTAAAACAAGAGGAGGGGTGCGGCAGATCTTATTTTGGATATGGATTTTGGATGGCATTTACTGGATTTCATTTTTTCTGGGCAGTCAATCTTTCAATCTTCCAATCCGTCAATGCCACAATGATCTTCTTGGTAAATCACGATTTTGTCTTCTCCTTTTAACGCTTCAAATGTTCCCATGTGTGTCATAATCATAACCTGGTATTAAGATGGTCTATGTAAGGAACTAAGAAGGCGGATATCCGCACCCATTTATGGCAAGGGGATTCTCCCTTACTAAGCGGTTCTGATTGCGGCTCATGTCACCCACTGATTAGGTCTTTGAGCCGAGGGTCGTACTCATAATGCAGCCACTTCAGGATTTCATCGAGACTGCACTCTGTGAGCTTGTGCTCCTGGCGAGCGAACGGCCCGGATGCGCAGCCCAGCCAACTTGTCAACACCCGTCAGCTAAGTCCCAGACTTTCGGACAGCGGATCCAACGTCATGCGCTCCACGAAAGTCAAGACACAAAAACACACACACACACACACACACACACACACACACACACACACACACACACACACACACACACACACACACACACACACACACACACACACACACACACACACACACACACACACACACACACACACACACACACACACACACACACACACACACACACACACACACACACACACACACACACACACACACACACACACACACACACACACACACACACACACACACACACACACACACACACACACACACACACACACACACACACACACACACACACACACAGACACACACACACAGACACACACACACACACACACACACACACACAGACACACACACAGACACACACACAGACACAGACACACACAGACACACAGACACACAGACACACAGACACACACACACAGACACACACACACAGACACACACACACACACACACACACAGACACACACACACACACACACACACACACACACACACACACACACACACACACACACACACACACACACACACACACACACACACACACACACACACACCTAACAACAACATGTTCAACGTAAACCCAACTCCCGAAAGCCGTCGTTGGGGGTCGTGGAATGCACCCTTTCTTCTGACCCGTTTCAGTTTCATGTTGTCTTGCGGCCTTCTTGGAGGG
This sequence comes from Effrenium voratum, assembly GCA_963377175.1. Taxonomy (NCBI): domain Eukaryota; class Dinophyceae; order Suessiales; family Symbiodiniaceae; genus Effrenium; species Effrenium voratum. Next base: position 295,861 of record CAUJNA010003320.1, read on the forward strand.
TTCGCAAATAACACAACCGAGGTGTGCCTTCTTCGAACATACCATACCCTTGTTGCGGATGATACAAAAGACAACATTCCTGAAAGCAAAGCTGCCTGCGCCGGGCCAGTCCTGCTCCTTCCCAAACATCGCCTTTTTGACCAGCGAGAAGGCGACGCTGCCTTTGGTGATCGCACGGTGGAGATCTTCCGCGGTCACCCGGCCCAGCCCGTCTTTGTCTGCATCCTGAACGCGCAACGCGCAACTTGGAACCTTGTGCTAAACAAACCACGTTGATGGTCCAAGTATAGGCTCTCAGGATATCATTCGAGGAGTTTGAATGGGTCAGCGTGTGAAGATACTTGGCATGTGTCAACCTAGGGGTGCCGCCACAAAAAAGTGGTTCCCTTTTGGGTTCCCTTTCAGCCTGCCTTAGCAGGGCACTGACCGGACGAGTGGCGTCGAAGCACAGCGCAGAATGACCGGCATGATTTACTCAACGAAGCCGAGGCTGACAGGAAACTTACGTGGGTGACGTCGCGGTATTGGGACAGCGTCTAGCACTCGCCGTTAAATAGTACATTCAAGGCAGCCACAATTTGACACTTTCCGCCGTCCATATAGCAAGCGTCCTTATCCATCGATCGCTCTGAGGGTGGCTCTGCTGCCCAAAATCAGTTATGCACCATGGAGCGATTGATGGAGACGAGTGCTTCTCCGTTGATGGCACGCACTTTCACTCCAGGAACGTCGCTTTGGGCATTGCAGAGACCCTTACAGCGATCGAGGGACGAGCGCTGGTCCATGGGTAGATCTCGCCCGCAGGGCCAGACGATGACAATTTCTGCCATCGATGGACAAGCGCTCTTATGAATCGATTGCTACACAATTGGTCGTCCTGATACCCCAAATCACGCTCAGGGAGCCAAATTCTTACAATCCCTGCCATAGATGGATGAGCCGTTTTCAATCGCCCCAAGCTTGGGGCGGTCCAGAGTGGAATCGACCCCGCGAACGCGGGCGACGCGAGGCTGTTGGACTCTGAAAAGCGACTGGTGATTTCGTCTTACACGCACGAACCACGAAGAGGGTTGCGGCTTTGTTCAAATAAGGACCCTACACAGCGCTTCCGGGAAAACACGCACTGTGCTTAGGCTGGATATCCTGAGATTATCCTGTCGCGCCTGGGTCCAGGACAGGAACATGTGAATTGTAAGAATCCTAAAAAGGCCGCCCGACAGAGATGTGCAAAAGGGAGCCATAGGTTTATCTCCCGGATGATTTGATTTCAGCGAAAGCCTCCTGTATCAATCGAGAACATGACTGGAGGCCGGGGGGGCCAGAGACACCTATAGCTGCGCTTCGGGATTCATCTCCTGCCTTCCTTCAAAGGCCCAGGTTTTACTTGGGGAAACCGAGCAGCCAATTCGGGCAAAGAGGTTGAACTTCAGAACTCATTGACTAGGCCCTCCAGTAGAGAGGTTAGACTAAGGAACTCTTCAGCCTTTTTTCGGTAGTCTATTTTAGTAGGGGAGCCCTCCCAACCAAAAAAAGGGGCGAGAGGTCGGGCACTACTGGGCCAAGTTGACTCAGAGGGTTGTGGCCACACAGGGGAAGATCCGAACGAACAAGCGGGGCCAAGCCTCCCGTATCTCTTGTTCCCCCGGTATCCCTGCTAGTTGGTTTCCCTGAGATCCGGCTTTGGTAAAATTTCAAGGGACACCTCCAAACAAAGGAACCTTCGTCGCAGGTTTGGGCAAGCCAGCCATTCGACTTGGACTCCTAGGTCCCAGCGTCGTTGCGTCTATCGACACCCCTACGAAACAAGTAGCACAACAGCACAACAAGGAGACTTAACTGCTAGACGCACCCGAAACCAAAAAACAAGTGGCTGTGGGTCAAAAATAGGCACCCAACATGGAACCCTGGTAAATGAACACATTGACTAAAACCTGTGGTCCTCTACTCTGGTTGTTTAATTCTGACCCATACCCACTTCACGAAACCGGCAACTGACCGAGCCCAAAACACTCAACTAACTCACCAAAACTACCAGCCCAAAATCATGCAAAAACAACCACTGATGTTCCCCAACAACCTATCCATCACAACTTGAAACACAAACAAGTGATATCTTCCAACATGCTTTCAAACCCAACCGCCGACACTGCTTCTGAAAACGGGGGGATCCCTATTTTCCAGAAGTCACAATCCGTAGTGGGGCAAACCAAGGAATTCACGTCCCGCCGATCGAACTTGAACCACGGCCCCGCAACCACAACCCGACTTTTGGTCCCTCCCAAAGTCCCAAAGTCTCCTTGATCCAGTCCCGGATCTCCTCGCTGGTGAGGTAGGTGCCTGGCGCTGCGGGGGAGCGGAATGCCCTCTGCATGTCAGAGAAGACGACTTCAACCAGCGTTGGCCGTCTGTTTTACACGATGGCTCAAGAAACAAAACGTGCGCGCCCGCTGTTTCAGCGCGTTGGCCGTTTCCAAATCGGCTCACAGGTCCTTAGGTCTTTGGAGTTTGAAGGCAGACCGGCAAACCGGCAAACCCACCCCTCTGCCTCACAAAAAAAAAGAGACAAGGCCAGGCACATCCCAAAAGATAAAGGAAACCAACAAAAACGAAGAAACAAGCAGAAAAGCCCCAAAGACGACAAGGGAACAAACCAGCCCGAAACACAAGAGAGAGAAGAAGCACTAAAGAAGACAGTAAAGCAAAGCAAAAACACGCCCCTTCCAAGAAGGCACTCCGCCAAAAAAACCACAGCGATAAAAGCGACGGAACACGAGCAACAAAATCTTCGGCGATGCCAAGACATGGAAAGCTGGGGCCCCGGCCGTCCAGCCCCGCCAGCCTCACCAGCTCTAAGGTGGACACATGTCCGCTGGCCTCGTGCTCCTGAATCGATCTGCCCCACCAAAGGGGGGTTTAGGGTTAAGGGCATGTGCGGTAAGGGGGGGGGTCTATGGAGGGATAATTGAACTACAAATGGAGATATTCAGAAGTCGACCCCCCACCCGAATTTTCTCAGTTCCATTTCCCTTCCTAGCAAATGAAACCAGCAACCGCCCTTTAAAGCGCCAACCGGAAATGCTGGTTACGTAACTAGGATCCACTGGGTGTGATACATCTGATACCACAAAAGTGGGCCATCCCTTTGACTTTGTCATTTTCAAAGGGATTGCCTTAGCATCACAGAAAACGGGCCATCACTTAGTTTCCACATGTTATTGCCCATGTGTCTTCGTCAGTTTATTGACGGTCGGACCAACCCATATATTTTTAACTGGATCCTGGGATTTTGGCAACGTCCGCCTCAGCAGGAAACAACGATTGCGCTTTGAAGGCAACCCAGCCCCCAACACAAGACTCAAGGGAACCATGTTTTTGAAGGAATCCCCGCCGTTCAACACGAGGGCTTTCCTCACTGTTGCGTTTTACTTCACCGGGCTGCTTATAATTCTCCCCGTAAGCATCCGGCCAAGAGGAAAACCAGCCACAAGTGTGTGTGTGTGTGTGTGTCAGAATAGGGGGCCCCAAAATGACTGGTTTTCAGTTGGTCTCCCTTGTCCGGACATCCTCGAAACGGGTAGCCTCAAAAACGCGGCGTGCAAAATTCAAACACCGCAGGCTCCTCGAAGTTGAGCAGCACATTCTCAACGTCCTCCTGGGTGATGAGGTGCACGTGGCCTGAATCTCCGGAGAGACCCCCCCGCTGGGCCAAACGACAGACCCGACAAACGTTCACTTGACTGCGTCTTGAGGCTCTTCGACGTGTTTGCTTGGATATCGAAAGGACGCAGCATCTGAAGTTCCCATTTGTCAAATGGAAAAACACCCCGCCCTTCTGAGCTGCACGGTACTAGTCCTCTTCCACGTTTCTGGGCTACGTTCTTCAACGCAAAGGAATTGCAGAGAGCCCTGAAAGAAATCCGGACTATCCGTTCAGAAGCGCTCTTCAAACACAGAAAGGACCTGGACCCTTTCAAAGGAAACAAGACAAACTTGTAGCTCAGTTCAGGCTGGTTGAATGTAAGGCGTCGCAGTTCCCTCGCAGCAAGGCAAATAGCCATGTACACTTTCAAGCCTCGCTAACACGTCTGCCTACAGCGCAACTCATTGTCTCACGGACAATCAAAGCCTACGCGATCATCTGCGGTTGGTGGAATGCTTGACTTGTGGCGTGGCAGCCTGAAACATGACCCTTCTTTTTTGTTTGACTTCCAAGGTTTTCAAGAAACCTTCATCATCTGGCTGTCGTGCATTCAAACAAACACAGCTACGCCAAGAACGCAATGCGCTGGTTGAGGCGTGCGAAAATAGGTGGCAGGTGTTGGCTCCTCGGTTTGACGCACACTGGCCACACCCTACCCATTCGCTCCCTATCACAGGCTCACCTCCCTCCCAACCACCTGTTCTGCTTTCGCATGTCTTTGGACTTGCTTACACATTTTGGCTCAAGCAATCCAACCGCAATACCGGGACATCCATCTTCGATTCCTGTTTGTATCAAGTGGCGTTCTCATACCTCGAGGTTCCTTCCCCCTGGTAATGGTCCACAATTGTGGTAGCGGAGCTACTCGGCTTTCCGAAGGAAGGAGAGGTGTCGTCAGACGGAGGATTATTTCCTGAAGTCTGCCGCGTCTGATGGCTGACAATCAATGACCGCCAAGTTGCCACCATTGTTGGACGTGCTTGTTAGCTTGTTTTGATATGAAGATGACTGGTTGAACATCCCCCAAATAAATCTAACGAGACATGGGCCGCTTCTCAAGAGAAGGTGGAATGGAGAAGCACTTCTCCACCGCGAGCTGCTGGACGACGGTCAGCTCAAGGATCTCGTGGACGGCGTTACATATTTCAAGAATACACTTCGGAAGTTGCTCCTCAAAGGAAACACCTATGTCCGAATTCTCAGTTTCTTCAACCATCGAAGACACAACACTGAGTTCTCCGCTTCATCTCCAAGATCGAGTTCAAAAGATTGTGAGCGGCGCGGAATGATCTGATGCCAAAATGACGGCTCGATCACCACAATATCTGCAAGCAGTGCAAGAGATCAAGGTGAGAACACTCTGGCTCAGCCATCCGCTGCACCTGGGCTCTTATTTTGCAGATGACATGAAAGTTCCAACTCCCGAAATCTGCAGAAAGCATGAACCAAGACCAGGGTATCCAATCCGACTTCAACATGAAATCAGAGAGCTTGGGCGAAGCGACTCGCCAGAGAACATCATGTCCTACATTGGAGTTAGCAACTGTTGAAGAACCCAACGTTCATATTCAAGAGAAGAAGCTTTGCCACTCAGAGTCATTGAATGCCCTCGGTGCAATTTGGAGAGACATTGCACGATCGCCGCAGTTGTCGGACATGAACGTGATCACAACCTAGTGTGCCAGGCAGCACTACCAGGCCAGGCCAGACATAGTTGCTGATCTCGCAAAACAACATCAGAGCCAAATTCCAATTAATCGCGATCCGACAAAAGGGTGCGAAAGCGATCGGATGCTTCGCCAAGAAAGGTAGGAAGACAAGCAGAGTAGACCTGATTACCCGACATGCAACAACAATAACATCGTGTTGGGGAACTACAATGGGCATCTTTCGATGTTTTTGGTATGTTGGCGGAGAGCACAACAATCTGAAACCACGACGTGAGTGCGTCGCATCGACTGATGGGAATTTCATGAAGACGACTGACTACCTGCCACCAGGAGCTATCGTTCAGTACTATGGTGATCACAAACACAACTAGGAGTTCAAGAGCCCAGTCATGGCCGGCCGCAATGATCCGAGCCTGTATCACTAGAAGCATGTTGACCGCTCAGGCCGACCGGTTGGTTGCCGTTCTACATGTTGATCGGACGCGAGCCGGGAAACCTCATGCAGCTGCCAAAGCAATGCAAGAGGAGCTTATACCCTTCGTGTGCAAATATCACTGCGACTTTGTGACCGGCGATTTCAACAAGGCAGCAAAACCGCTGCATCATGTCAGGAAACAGGTCACCCGACACAGAGACCCATGTGTGCCCTCTTTCAGCATCTCAAGGACAAGATGATCAACCAACACGCTCAACATTCTTTCCAACAAGGCCGACGTTAGATCAGCATCGAGTCCACCTTAACACTCAAGGATACGGCACTATGCACGCGCTGCAAGAAGACGGTTGCACTTGCTTGACTGCGCGATGACCATTGTCCTGAGTTGGACAAAGACGAGGACGCGGAGGAAGTTGAACGCGCTTGCGTGTGAAACCAAGTACCCCAACGGTGAGATGCTCAGGAATGGCAGGCAAAACAGAGATTGGCACCTGCCTCTCATGGCCAATATCAAAAGGCCCAGAATGGCGAGGCTGAGAAAGCGCAAGCAAAGGACACACCCTTCCATAGTGATGAGCGGACGGGCTGGAACTCAGATCAATGGTACGGCAAGAACAGCAAGTCCCACAACAGCAGTGATTGCAGACGTCCTCCACAGGTATGATCCCAATTCGATTACGATGATTTCCAACCAGATACCACCTCGACGACCTTTTCCTCATAGATACGATTTCCTTTTCATGTCTGAGAGCGAGGTAGGACATCCGCTTCACACCGACGACACATTGCATAGCGTGTCTGTTGCAAACTAGATCGGAGCTAGAAATGTGTCTGTTTTTGCTCTGCTTCTGCATGACGATGGCCTCCTTGCACTCTCAACTTTTGGGTCCAGGCCTATTAGTCTTACATCATGACATGGGAGTGCCAGCTACAACACCAGGACGTCCACCTTGGATTCCTAGTTATGCCATCAAGTGGCACTCTTTAGTGTGAAACAAATTCCTTTTTCCTCAAAAGAGGAAAAAAGTAAGGCAATTCAACTAGGCCCTTCTGTAGGTTTCTGCTCTTTGCAAGCCTTCAATCATCCCACTCTTAATCGCAGACTCCTGGTAACTCCTTAGCTCCCAAGGCGGATTCGGATACTGGCTGCGCACGACAAGTAAACAGCTTTCTGTGATCGGACAAAACACACACACACACACATTTCCCAAGTCAAAGGTTTGAAGATCTCACCAAATACTTCATCCGGCCCATAAAAGCACGCGACCATGGCGGTTTGAGCGCCAAACGTGCACTTGAGCGACAAGCGCGCTAGCGCGCGCCATTTTCTTTGCTGCCTTGGGATGAACTATCTGAGCTCGCGCAGCTGCTGCTTTCGCTTTCAGATTGGCTTTATGTCGGTTGAAGAGCTTTGGCAGACCCAGTAACTACGCAACCTGACTTACAACCACAATCTAGAAACATGCAGGTGCTCGTTTGGTGTTGCCTCCAAGGAGGCTCATGCTCTTGCATTCAGTTTGGCAAACTGCCTGCTGGCGCGGTGCGCCGAGCTAGCGAGCGGCTGGCGCGCGAAATTGAGTGTGCCTTCAGTCTATTGCCGGCCACCCGAGTGCTATCGCAGAAGGGGCCACTGCGCAGGATGCAAGAAACAGGCGTATCTCACATCCCGTGTGCCTCCCGGACTTGACTATAGCCTCTGCACACTTCCATGCCACTTTTAGCTGACAAGCTTTTGAAAGAAGCCTCAGGTTTCCTCACCCAAGTACGGCCCTCTTGACACGGGTCCCGATTTCTTCGATTCTCGCGCGGCCTGCCTTGAGATCGAGACCAAGCAAGCAAACGGCAACACTTGGTTGGAAGGGGAGCAAAAACATAAATTTTAGCAGTTAATTGGGGATTTCCCACTAAACCACAATAAGCAAAAAACGTAAAAAACAATTCCCAACAACAACCATGAACAAGCAGTTCCGAATACGCGGCGTTCGACAAAGAAGGCTTCGGATGCTCTCCGCGCCTTCTCGGACCTTCTCCCACATCGCGCATTGCGCCACGCGCTGGTTGAAGGGGTTCGCCCCCATCATCGCCATAGCGCGGAACAGTTCCTCTTCGCAATGTGGGTGTGGGTCAAAATTAAACCACCAGGAATTGGACCCATGTTGCCAATTACCAGGGAAACCCATTTTGGCTACCTATTTTTGACCCAATGTGTCCAAAAGGGGATCCAAAATATACATCTGGTGCTTTTCTTTCCCTTGGAACCAGCCTTGAAAACGGCCCCCTTACCCCCCACCCATCCAGCTCCAACCAAAGAGGAAGTCCAGGTTCTCACTTGATCAGCTTGTGGGTTGCCGAGCTGGCCAAAAGGGCCAGAAACCAGGAAGGCAACTCAAGAAATTCGCGAAACACCTGCAGAAATTCCCGGAAAAAGCGGCTTCTCAGACACAACAAACGCTGGAACTACTCCAGCTAAAGAACCTGCTTGAGTAAAAGGTGGTTTCTTTTTGGGTTGCCATGACTTCAAGAAGCAACACCACACGCGTCATGGCGCCCTTGAGAGCGAGGCAAAAACACACCAAAGCAAGGAACAGTCCGTGCACATGTCAGAACAAAGCCCCGACTCTTCTCAAGTGAAGAAAATTCGTTGCATACAGCCATGATGTTTTCTCCGATGGGCGTCGGTGTCCGCTGCATTCCGCTGTGCGCGCTCTGCATCTGTGGCAGGCTGAATTCTCTTTGGCGCCAAGCGTTCTGGCTAAACGTGAGACCGCCCAAGATGTGATTGCAACAGTCTCGAAGAAAGCAGGATCTGATCCACGGAAGAAAAAACCCAACGCAACTCATTGCAAAGATTTGCAAAGTAGTCAGCACGGAATGGGCAATGCGGGGCGCGCCGTCTGACAACGCTTCAACGGTTGTCAACGGCTACGTTCACCCTGCGCACTTTGTCGCTGGGCCAGCTACCTACTGCTTAGTGTCACAAACTCACAAACACTTTCAAGGATGCCTCGCAATATCCTGAACGTGGTTCTGTGAGCATCATTGATCGCTTGGCCAGAAACATGTCCCCCTCAAAAAAGGCAAAGTCAGGTTGGCTAAGAAGTGTATGGACGGATACATAATTCGCTGTCCACCAGCTCCAAGCATGTTGCTGCCTGCCACAAAAGGGTACATAATGATGAATTTGCGAGTTCGTTGCGGAGAATGTGCTTTTCCTGAAATGTGTTTGCGCCCTGAAGGATGTAGAGTCCTTTTGGACCAGGATATCCAGGATGGAAGTTGGAACCCTTTGGGAACTCATATGTGTCTGACAAGCCAATGGTGTCCCAGTGTCATTGGTACACACAAACAAAATAGCCGGGGAAGTTGCTGCCTGTGTTCAATTATTCAGCGATGTAGGATAGCGGCTCGCGAAGCGATGCCTCTGATTGTTACTCACGTGCTAAAGCACCTTGCACACTAGTTCATTCGGGAAATTCCCGTCACGTAGTGTCTGGGCAAATTGCAACTCGCCAAGCCCAAATAAGGGACGCCCAAGAAAGACAACGTCGCAGCCCAGCCCCCTGGTGACGTTACTGATGGTCCGATTCCGCTTCACCATTTGTATATTTCGGCTAGGCTGGCTGGATCAATTCCCTCTCAGACATATCAAACCTTGCCGTACAAATTGGTTCTGAGATGGGCCCCTGATGTTGCTTCCCCAAATCACCCTTTTGGGCGCAATCGAAACCGTGGCATGCAATTGGGACATCGGGGTCAATGTCCTCACAGAATGCCACTGCACCAGAGTCAGCCTTGAAATTGGATGCTCCCCCACTTTGGTAATCTTAATACAAACACATGAGACATGTGTACATGTCGAGAGTATGTCTTTACGTGTACATGTATATATGTGTGCTCGCTGGATATGCCTTGCTGTGTGGGGATGACCTATGAACTGTCCACCTAAATTCCTGCTCAATATGGGCTTTCCCTCATGCGACACAGCATTTTCCATTGCGGATGCCGGTGTCAGAAGCTAACTCTCTGCTCAGGCAGGGCCTTCAGTTTTCTACCTCGGACGGATGGGACACCCCGCTTTCCGAGAGTAGGGTTTGCCCCTGGGTTTGTACGCGCCAAATCCAAAATTCAGAAGCCCAGAAATTCCCGCAAAGAAATCCGCCAATAAATGCATGCGATCAAGTTGCTTTGATGGGCCCCGTGTTCTTCAGTGGAACCCATGTGAACACACACATATATATATATATATATTAATATATATTTTAAGTTTGCGAGTTTCATGAGCCCTATCGCAAGCCAGGGCTGACATGCAGTAAAGCACAAAAAGCGGCAACCACTTCGCTGAAGCGAGCCGGATGCCACCAACCTCATGCTTTCCTGCAGGAAGATCTGGTCCGTGCCTCTGTCTTGGATCTTTGAGAGATGACCTTTTTTGAATGTGGCAAGCAACCCTTCCAAAGTTCATCTGGCTCTGGCGGCGTTTTCACACACCCAAATCGGTCAAAGCCGTTTTGCTTCAACCTGAGACCAACATTGAGAGGGGAAACCCAAAAAACCCAAACCAGGCCAAACTTCCCCCGCAATCGTTTACATGTCCACCGACCGAACTCCCAAACCAATAGACCTGAGAGCCTCGCAGACCTGAGAGCCCCCCCCCCCCAACGTCTCCCCCCGCGATAGCCTGCCCTGTCCAAAGCGCGAATCTCGGTGGGTTCTAGCCATGGACATTGGCATTCGGGGACCCGAAATGCCAGGGATACTCCAAATTGCTAGAACGCTAGAGGTGGTGTTGTTTTGGGGCCCCTAACTCAAAACATGAAGCAGAACCGGAAAACCAAGATGTCAAAAGGTCCATTGGGCGGCAATAACATAAGCCCTCGATTTGTCCCCACACATCGGCTTCCAAGCGCCCAGATGCGCTTCTCAAACGCCCGGTGGCCAGGGAAAAAAAACAACATCCGCATCCTTTTTTGGTTGGTTGACTTTCAAGGAATCTCGGAACCCTTCCAAAAAGGAAAGAAAGAAAAAGGCGGAATCCACTGGGCAACTCAGAAGAAAAGGGGGGACAACAAGGGGCGGAATCCACTGGTTGCCACTTGGCCATGGGTCAAAATCCAAATCGTACCCCCAATAAACATCGCAATCCAACCACTAAAATAGGTTCTAAAACGGGTGGTGAATTCACCTACCAACCAAAATGGGATGCCATTGGTATTGACCCACAGCCCCTTGGAGTCCAACATGGTTATATGTTTTCAGCGGCTGAGTGGCACTTGATGGTGAGGTCCCACAGGGTGGGCTGGCAGTCCGTCAAGCTTCGGAACTCCTCCGAGACGTCCTCGAGTCGAGTCATGGCGCCAAAAACCGCGGAGGGGAGGGACCCGTTTCGTGGGAGACATGTGGTGACTCAAAATTAAACAGGAGGGGCAAACCGCAGGTTGTGGTCCATGGTTCCACTTACCAGGGTTCCATTTTGGTACCTTTTTTTTGAGCCACAGCCATGTCCTGGTCCAACGAAAACCGACCTGAGCTACCCCTTGGCAACAAGGAACATCGACATCGTACAAAAAGACACAGGCCGCCAACCCAGTAAGGTCCCCCCCCCCCCCCGCATCATCGGCATCATGAGAAAGATGCCGGCAATGCTGGGGATGCTTTCCAGTACCGTGGCCCTGCAGCTCCAGTTCCAGACTCCCACCCCGTGAACCAAGCCGCACCCAGCACCCCACGAAGCCAACCCTAAACCACAACCCTGAACCAACCTGAAGCCAACCCTAAACCAGCACAACCCCTAAACCAACCCACCCTACAACCCTCGCCCTAAACCCCAACCCTAACCCTAAATCAACCCTTTCCAGCCCTACCGGGGGGGGTTGGGCGGGGGGGGGGGATTCACGGCCTGTAACATATATGAGTCACAATGAAAATACCCGTATTAACATGGTGTTATTCCCGGAATCATGCTTCAAGAATTAAGAAGGCGGATATCCGCAACTATTTCTGGCTGGGACTGCCCCGTACTAACCTTCATCTACCCGAGTTTTGACTGTGGCTCACCTCGGGTTGGGCCTTGATGTCCCCGAACAAACCTGCCCAAGATAGCCCAGGGAGCCGCTGACTCCTGTTCACCGTGATACTCCACAGAGAAAGTGAGTCTTGAACAATACATCATAATACCACCATAGTAGGGTTCAAGCATGATTGCACAGGTTTCCTGGGACCCCCTCGAACATTTGAACAACTTGTGGAGACCGAAAATCCGGTGGATGGACCAAATCGAGTTTGCACCAGTTGGGATTGATAACACGCTCTAAGTCGGGGATGAGCCATCTACCAATCGGCGAGATTATTTTGCTTCTTCGTAGTTCCAAGAGTCGCACTGAAGAGCAATGGGTCCACATGAACAAAAAGGTTGAAGGGAAGGGATCAGGTTGCAGTGTAAACAAGTGGCTCTCTCACACTTTGGGCTCAGCTATCGGACCCTCAACCTGCCCCCTTTTTCTCAATGGATCACGCATGAGCAACTATGAAAACTCATCCTCTTGCATTCTATTACGATTCCGTATGGGTATATGTCCAAAAGGCTTCTCGTTGAGCCAACCCCAAAAACAAGGGTTCTCCCACAAAAGCACACCCTCACCAACACCTCCCCGACTACTGCTTTCTGGAAAGCAGTAAAAAACGGCTACATGGGAAAAAAACAGTCGGTGGGGGTGGCAGTTTCTTGATTGCTGTTGACCCCCCGGCCCCCTGCAAAAAGTTTCACTTTTTGGGACTTTAGTGGAAAACCCCTTGATTTCCCAAAAGGTTCAAGTCTAAAGATCCAACCCACTAGGGGTGGCAGTTTGTTCTGATTCAGAAAATCCACTCTTCGACGCTGCTCGGAGCTGCCGAAAACGCTTCACGCTTCTTCGCCCGCCTGAAGCTGCTGCTGGATCTCGCGACATTGGCGCTCCAACATGTTCACCTGAGCAAAGGCGACCCTTTGTTAGAGGGGAACGAAAGGCGCCTGGCATCTTCTGGGCCCTCCAGATTTGAGAGGTGCTCGAATAAGGGTACCCGACTTTTTCCGGTGTTGTCTATTTTAGTAGGGGAACCCTCCCCCCAAAAAGGGGCGAGAGGTCGGGCACTGGGGCACCTCGTCTTGTTTTGAGACATACTCAGTGACTCTTTCAGGCTAAAGAAAGAGAGAGAATTTGAAAACCCGACCAACCCAACCAACCCACCCCCCAAAACGGTTGAGCCCCCACGGTTTTGCCAACTGCTTGCATGGCTTCCAGCAGAGTTGGATGGCGTTCAAAGGGAAGCAACGGAACCCATCCGTGTTTTTTGGGCTGCCCTAGTTTTGGACATTCCCAGAAAGAAACCGACCCCAAAAATCCAAACAAGGAGCGACCGTTTGGTGGACATCATTTTACGTGACATCTTTTACACCAAAAATATAGGAGAGGTTCCCGTGTATCACAGAAAACAGGGAGACCCAGAAATAACAGGTGAAGCCTTTGGCGCTAAAAATGGTTGCCCGAACTTGAAACCCAGAAGGTCAAAAGGTCGATTCGCCCTGGCACCCCTTATGAACCAGCTTTGCGAGCGCGCTCCCTTTGCATCGCTATCGCCAGGGAATCCAAATGCGTTACAGTTTCCTGAAAGGGGTTTTAGTTTCCCCATGTGGGGCATGATCTTTTGTGCGATACCCAAACCAGGCCATCCACATGACCATCTTATCACTATTTGGGCAAGTGAGTTCTTTGAAAGACCGCCGATCAGTAGAGCACGCCTGACTGGGCTGCAGCATCTCTCGCGCCAGCGCCGGCCGCGAGCCGAAGCACCGCATCAGGTCCTTCGATTCGATTCGTGTGCGTCGAAATCGGGATATGTTGACACCCACATGGCCATGGGTCATAACCTATGCCTCTATTTTGGGGCGAATGAACACCCATTTACCACCTATTTTGATGTTCACCATGGGTACAGGGTTTTGACCCACAGCCACATGGGTAGGTTTTGTTGTTGGTTCACCTCAAGGGTGAAACGACACCTCAACACGCACACAAACACGCAAACACGCAAACACGCAAACATGCAAAACACAAACACACAAACAAAGCACACAAACACACAAACACACAAACACAAACACACCACCACACAATCAGAACCACAAACAACAACACACAAGCAAAAACACCACTAACACAAGCACACATGCGCACACACAAACATGATAAACACAACGGTAATTACAAACCAAAAACCACAAAAGCGCAAACATAAACACAAACACAAGTGCAAACACAAAGACAAACATCAACTCAACCTGCCACATCCCCACACAAATACAAAACAACACAAACACAGGTACAAGCACAAATGCAAACACAAGCACAATCCCACAAGTACAAGCACAAACACAAACACACAAACACGCCACACACGCCACACTCACAGACACAGCGCACACACACACACATGCACCTGGAAACGAAGCCCCTGCCCGATGGGTCCCCTGTAAAAAGTGGCCCAGGGGAATCACTTGAGGTGGGATTCGATGGGAACGGGCCTGGCAGTAGTTCCGAGGTTTCAAGCTGGGAATTGGCTTGGGGAGTCATCCCTTGGGGGGCTTGTTTTAGAGATATAATTTAGAAGGATGTGGAAGACCTTAGAATAATGTGATTTAGAAGGACATAGAAGGATTTAGAATGAGATGATTCAGAGATATGATTTAGAGATAAGATTCAGGCCGAAAAACCTCATCTCCGAGGGACTCTTTGCTTGAAGACTCAGCTTGGACGCTTTAAACGGCCCTTGATTCATACGCGGCCGGCATATCCCAAGTTGCTCAGCCCCCAATGCTGCTGCAACGCTACCCGCAAAGGGATGTTTGTCAAGGTGCGCGCAAATTTGGGAGCTGCACTCAAATTGGAACAACCAGAGATTCTGCCAGGACATCATTCCTCTCTTCCGCGCCGAACAGCTCCGCAATTACAAAAAAAAACATGATGTGAGTGATACTAGGATGCTGCACACCTTGTCTTTTTCTGGGCTGTCCTCAGATCCCCCGCTAAAAGTGTAACTTTTAGTGGGTCAAATGGAAACTACCACTAAACACAAAAGGCTAAAAGGCTAAGGGGGCATGGCTGGGAGCCACCAAGTTTTGAGTGCAAGCTGGAACCTACCCGTGGCTCCGATATCATGCAATCTGGACAGGCAAGGCTCTGGCTCGGACAATGGGGCAATCGTTAAGATCCGCCCTACGAGGATGGATCTCCGACTGGAGCTTTACGGGTCAACACATGAGACCGATTTGAGGCTCACGGGGAAAACCAAAAACGACCACAGCTCGCATTGAATACGTCTTGTTGGAGTTTGTCGTCAACGTGTTGCTTTTCATTCTGTGCATTCACCCTTTCCTCTTGTGAATCTGGCAGGGAGAGAGTAGCGGAGCGAAGAGATAGTGCATCGAAGACTGGATCATACACGCCCAGTGTCAACAGATTCATCCAAAGGGTTTAATCATGTTTAATCCTTGACATGGTGTTGTCGGCCAATTTTTAAAGGTTGCCGTGCGCCAGCTAAGCGAAATCTCTCCGATAGGTGAGCTTTTGATCGCTGACATGGCTGTGGGTCAAAAATAGGTACCCAAAATTGAACCCTGCAAGTGGTAACATGGACTAAAACCTGCGGTCCCCTGGTGGTTTAATTTTGACCCATATCCACATACGTTGTGTAGAAGTCTATTCAATATCTGCCCTCTGTGCGCTATGGAAGCTGAGCGCGCAGAAAGTTCGGAGGCTTGGAGCTCCGTGCTGCTGAGCATCGTTCTCCATCTGCTCAGGGATATGCTGGATGCTGGCAAAGTCCGCCGCGCCTAAGCCAAAAACAACTGCACCGGCGCTGCACCGGCCAGCCGATGGGCAGCTGAGTCACCCACCAACTCAAAGCAATGGCACGCCGCCAACTGGTGGTGGGATACATCTTTGGCAACCCTGTGCTCGTTTTTCGGACCGCGATGGACTGCCCTAATTGCGGTATAAACACCAGAGTTGTTTCAGACCAAAGGGCCTGAGGCAAGGTGGCCGGTTTCCAAACATAGGTGTCCTTTTTTGGAAAATCGATGGCCCTGGTAGATGATTGATCCGCCAGAAAAACCAGGAATCGCCCTCCTTTTTGGCCACACTGACCAAAACTCAGTTGCCCAAAGGACCTCGAAATAAAAGGTTAACCTGTTGGGGCAATGACTAAATATGGACCAAAACGGCAAAACCAAAAAGGTCAAAAGGTCGGCTTAACTGACCAAAAAGGACACCAATGGTTCCAAACTGCCGCCCAGGGCGCCCATAAAGGATTTCAGCCTCGAGATGCCCCGCTGGCCCCGCACCAGCCGGCCCTTGAACTCCTCTAGCAGGCCCTGCAGCCTTGCGCCGCCGGGAGTCCTTCCTCCCTCTCTGCTCCCCAAACGATGGCCTTTTGCGGGGGGTCCAGGCCTTTTTCCAACCCTTGGTGTGAAAAAACTTGCCTTCAGCTGTGAAGAGTAACCCAGAAAGTCTGATGTCATGTTGGATTTGCTGTGGACGTCCTGCCAGTTTTGCCCTGCCATCAAGGCGCAAGCCTCCGCTGAGCACCTCTCTAAGGCCTTTCTAAGTGCTCAGGGCTTACCAAGCGCGCGTCAAAGCGCTGCATTAACCGAGCAGGCACTCTGGCCGGTTGTTTTTGGCTGAGGGGGGGGGGAATAGCTGTCATGTCCTGGAAAGGAAATGACAGTTTGATTTGTATGGACTCCATTCAAGTCCTTCCAGGATTCCAAGCTGGCCAAGGCGTGTTTCAATTCAATGATAAAATGTTAGGGAAGCTGTCCCCGCCGCATTCCTCCAAGCCCTCAAACATATCGTTTTGCCACAAAAAAGCCCAGTTGCAGGAACCCCAGGCTAGGGCTCCATATGCTTTTAAGCATTAACCCAGGCGAACCGCGAACCTTTGATGACTGTTTGCTGACTTTGGGCATAGAGAACAAACTTCATCAAAGAGGGCTTCTACGCTTGTTTGGGGTGCCTTACTTTTCTCAAAACGGGGGACAAAAGGCCAGTCCTGGCTTGAGCATCGCAAGTGTCATGCCTTGCCAATGGCAGCTTTCGCGAAGGAGTGGCATGCATGGGCCAGCTGTGCTGTGTCTGACGGTTTGCCCACACTACCTCTTTCCCCAATGTCAAGACTTTGTATTCCAAACCGCACGCGGCCAGTGGGCTTGTGCACATATGAGCCCATGACTTGCTAGTGGCTCACTTGGGTAGTCACGCCCCTTTCGAAGGCAGGAGGGAAGATTCGGTCGTCCGGTAATCCCTCCGAGCCATTGACTGCTCGCATTTTCACGACCACGAGAAACCTGAAAGATATAAGGGGCTGAATAGTTAGAATCCGGTCCTGGGGCACTTGGAAACCCATGTTCGTCGTGAATATGGTGCTATACCATTGGTCATTCTTTCGACCCCATTTTACCTGCAATATATAGGGCAAACCTTGAGCCTTGCTTTTCCAACACATTCTTAGGATAATGGAAAAACCTCTGAACCTCGAAGTAATCACATAGATCTGCACTAACAATGCGTCGCCAAGGGGGATCCCCAAACCTGCTGGTTCCCCTTGCAACCAACCTTTTGAAGTGGCACACACAAAACAAGGCCCAGCGGTATCTCCAAAAGCCCCCCCCCCCCCCCGAAGCGCTGGAGCCGAATCGCTTATCTGGGAGGCCCTAAGCTGTCTGGGCAAAAACACGCCGGATGGAACAGAAACCATTGGCAACTAGTTCCTCCAGACAGCTTAGAATAAGGGTACCCTTTTTGCTGTAGTCTATCTTAGTAGGGGAACCCTCCCCCAAAAAAGTGGTGAGAAAGGGCAATACTGGGGGATCTAGGCAAGGACCAAAATCACCCTCGCCTGTGATGACGCGCCAGGGTTGCGTGCCGCTCCTCTTCCAGCTTGGTGGAGATGATCTGAATCGTTCTCTCCTGCGATTTCAAGGGCCCCCTTTTGTCACGTCGGAGTTTTTTTTCGGGAAATCTGCCCGGGGACAGTCCGGGGGTTGACTGGGGTCACCAAAACCCGGGAAAAAGGGCACTCTGGGAGAAAAAAAGGACCAGGGTCACTGGGCAACTGGGGGAAATATGTGCAGCGGTGCTTCCAACAACCTCCCTTGGCTTCCGGAAGAAAAGAAGAAGAGGAAAAACGGCCGTGTCTGATTGCGCAAACAACATTTGCCTGGCCTTGGTCTCTGATCAGACAAGTTTCGGTCAGATCACCCCATTTCCACTTGGTCTGAGGTTGGTCTCTGATCAGACCGCTCTTCTCCGTTTTGGTGTGACCGACCAAGCTACTTTCGCTCCGTTTTGGTTTCGCTCCGTTTGGGTCTAGCATGTTCGCTTTGTGTTGGTCTGCCCAGAATTGTTATTGTTGTTCTGTTTTGGTTTGATCAGACCAGTTTTGGTTCGTTTTGGTCTGATCAGTCAAGTTTCGCTCCGTTTTGGTCTGATCAGACCAGTGTCCGCCGCTCTGTTTTGGTCTGATCAGACCAGTTTAGACCATGTTCGTTCCCTTTAAGTCAGATCAAACCAGTGGTCTGGTTTGGTCTGATCAGACCACTTTCGCTCCGCTCTAATCAGACCATGTTTGTTCCCTTAAAATCCGGCCAAACCATTTTCCTGATCAGACTATGTTCGTTTTGTTTTAGTTTGGTCTGACCATTTTCGATCAGTTTTGGTCTGATCAGACGTTTGCTCTGATCAGAACAGCTTTGGTCGGATCAAAACAGTTTTGGTCTGGTCAAGCCATTTTCGGTCCGCTTTGGTCTTGATAAGACCAAATTTGTCCGAAATAAGTGTGCAAAGTTTTGAAAATGCTAACCAATAAGAGTGCAAAGGATTAAACATAAGGTACTAAGGTACTAAGTTTTGAATATGGTCAGATCAGACCAACTTGGTCTGATCAGACCAAGACAAACCAAAAATGGTCCGATCAGACCATAACGGAGCAGAGATGGTCTGCTCAGACAAAACTGAAACAAACATGTGGTCAAACCAAAATTAGTCCAAACCAGTCTAATCAAATTCCAAAACATACCAAAGTAAAATGGTGTGATCAGACCCAAAATGACAGAAGTTGGCCGGAGCAGGGACCAAACTGGTCTGATCGTTTCACCGAAACGGGTCTGATCAAACCAAAACGGAACGAACATGGTCTCAGACCAAAACGGAGAAAACATAGAACCGGTCTGCCAAAAGCTGGACCCAGATCAGACCAAAACGGGTCTGAGTCAGACCAAACCGACCAAAACGGACCAAAATCAGACCTTTCGGATCACCAAAATCAGTCTGATCAAACCAAAAACAGACCAGACCAAAGCTGGTCCGATGACAAAAACAAAGGCACCCAACAAACTGATTACCTGATACTAATTAACAAAAAGTCAGCCATCTAAAAGGGGTCACCAAGCAGCCACCGAGTTTTGCCAAACTCACCATCGCACCATCATTCTCAGTCATGGGTCTCACAGAAGGCTGTCCGGTGTATCCGGACGTATTCCAAACAGTTTTTTTGGTGTCAGCCTGAAACTTTGTACAGCCATGTACAGCCTTGCTTTTGCCGGGCCAAGCAAACCTGTGCACACATATCCACTCCTTATTTGTTGGTCGGACTTAAGCCAGACCTCGTGCAATTTAAGAGTACCATATCAAATTGACATAGCCACTATTGCCCGTAGGGAGAAAACAAGCTGACAAAAAAACCAAACAAATCAGCATGATGGGCATTGAAGCGGACTCCTGCGAGTACTTGAGGTCGGCCAGCATCTCATCGAGGTTTTCCACACCTAGCGGAAAAGTTGTGGAAGAAATCCTCCAAGTACAAGAACACAAATGCGTGTGCACGTGTGTGTGTGTGTGGGTGTGTGTGTGTGGGTGTGTCCAAGTTGCGAGATTTGGAGCGAGTAAATCGCAGCTTTCCTTATTTTGCTTCCCCTTTAGCCACCTCAAAAAAGCTGCCGTCAATATAGACACACCCATACGAGCTGATTCCCATGACTACTTTGTCACTTGCAAGGACATCGCACTGGTATGCCACAAAGCCTCTGGGGCCGTTGACAACATCTCTATGCACCCCCTTTGCTCCAACTCTTGTCGCCGAATCAACTTCTTCGCACCCATTGCAATGGATGAAGTTCTGGGACGAAGCACAACTCCCAACTGGTAAGCGCCATCCACATGGGATAGAGTGTCGGGTTGTCTCTGCATAAGCGAGGCTGAAAATTGGAGCTGGGTTCTTTGGTTTCCCTTCAAGCGGCCCCACGCTTGAATATCAGTGTCATGCTTTTAGTTTCCCTTTCAAGCCAGCACCGCAAAATGTGGTATTCCTCTTCAAACGACCCAACATCGGAAAACTTGTATGAACTACTTCGGTTTCCATTTTTAAACGACACAACACCGGAAAACTGCTTCCGCTCAATCGACACAACACTGGAAAGCGTGTGATGAATTCTTTGTTGTGATCCTTTTAACCGTCCCAACATTGAAAACTTGGGATGCATTCTTCGGTGTTCCTCTCAAACGTCCCAACATCGGAACGCTTGTGATGAATTCTTCTGTTTTCTTTTCGAACGTCCCAACATCGGCAGTTTTGTGACACATTCTCCCCTTCTCGCTTCAAACGTCCCAACTTCGGACAACTTGTGATGAATTATTTGGCTATTTTGCCTTGCAACGCCCCGAGCAACCTTTCAACCGTCCCAAAATCCGGATTAAAAAAAAAAAAAAAACCAAAAAAAAAACTTGCCATGAACTCCTCGGTGTTCCTTTCACACGCCTTCTTTCTGGGCTACCCTCCAAGCCCTCGGCACGGCCTTTCTCCAGGATCTCCAGCGAAGTCTTCGGCGCGGTGGGCTCCTATCGGAGAGATCCCCTTCCGACTTGGTTGCTCAAAGGGATGGGGACACAGGGCTGTGGGAAATGGAATCCACTTCTGTGATACAACAAAAAGGGGAGATTCCCTTACGGAAGCGGGGAAAAAACCCTTCCCACAACCCTGGATGGGGATACATGGCCATGGGTCAAAAAGCCAAAACCGGAAACCCCCAGTGAACATTTCAATCCAACCACTAAAATAGTTCTAAAATGGGTGGTGAATTCACCAACCCCAACATGGGATGCCATTGGTTTTGACCCACAGCCACATGGATGACACTTTAAAGGTTCTTTGCCAAAAAGATGACCAAGGTTGATCAAAAGGTCGCGAACACCAAAACGATGAGACTTCCCACTAAATTGGACAAGTAAGCCTTGGCCACTTGGGGTCCAGCATTACTGATCACCCCCCAATTCCCGCCCGCCTGACTCGATGTTCCAGCCCTAATCACTGGCATCCGCCCCGAGCTTACCACAGCCACCCCCTCAAGAGGTCCGCTGGCTTTTTGCGGGTTTTCCGCGCCGGAATCACCGCGTCAAGCAAACCAACATGATCCGCTCTACGGGGCACAGTCCAATGAGGAACCAGCCTGTCTACATATGGCTGTGGTTGTCAAAACCCAGGAAACCCCTGGTGAACATAGGTGGCAAATGGATGTTCATCCACCCCAAAATGGAGCCATAGGTTATGCCCCATGGCTAAATGCCCGAGTTCGGGTTCCAATTTCGCCACAATCTCGGCCACGGCCAGCCAGTCAGAGAGTGAAACAGATCGGCCAACTGGCGCCGTTTTACGCCCCATGCAAAGTTCATGTGCGGAAGCTGTCAGCCACTTAGAGTGAAATCTAAGGGAGAGTGCTCCGCGTGGTTACCCTCTGTAAGCATGAAAGTACCCAACACCCCGCCTGAAAAAGAAAAACGGCTGTCTTCCGAGGCACGCTCATGCAGGAGGGAGGTGGTACCCCCGAATCGGTCAGATTGCTTGCCTTGAAGCATGCTTGGTGGAAGGATATTTGCCTGAAGTTCAATCCTGAAACGGGTATTTTTGCCCCGGCCTGTGTCCTGGCCCGCCGCTCTTGCTTGCGCATGCCCACCAGCAGACCTTAGTCCCAGATGGCACGAGGTACCCTCCTGCCCACTAACATGGAACCCACCAGAGGGTGCCTTTCAAAGGAAAACAGTCTTCCAGGATCCCCCCGGCAAGTTCCAAGTTAGTGGACGGGAAGGTAAAGTTAAACATTTGCTTTGGGGCCTGGATTCTACCTGCTCTGTCTGCAATCGAGTGCACTGTCACTGCCCACACTCTTCTGCAAGAGGATGGCAGATTGCTCCAGAGTCTCCTCATTTTTCCTGAGGCAGTGGCACAAAGTACTGCTCACGTACGTGTCAATAGAGATTCAGCTCTCCATGGGTCAAACGAACCTATCCAAATGCTGAAGTGAACCTCGGGGTCGTGTAGAAAGGTATCCAAGTGAAGGCAATCCTGTGGCTTCCAAAAACCTCCTCGCTGCGAGCCCGTCATCCTGCCATTGAGCTCACCAATTTTTAGGGAAGCTTCGGGCGGGTGGAAGAGCTTTTGAGTCAACCCCCAAAATGCACCACCCCTGAATAATGCGCCATCAGGTTCCTGGTTCAGGCCTCGCGCTCAGCCCGATGCTTCAGAGCCAGTGCGGCCAAGCATCTGCATGACATTGAAACCTCGGGGCAAAGGTGCAAACAAAAGCTGTGCCAAATGTCTAGGGCTACCTTCCATTTCCATTCTTTCCAGGGATCCGAATCTTTTCAGGAAACCATCCAAAACCCGGGGAAACAGCTGGTTTTTGAAAAGAACGATGGTTGAACAAAAATGGGGAGGCCCCTAAAAATGGGGGACTGAAGTTGGAGGACCCGTCTGGATTGTGGCTAGGAAACCAAAAGAAACACATTTCAACCCCGCTCCAAAATCCCAAGTAAATCTCAAGTACTGTCCAAAAAGCAGTTTTTTTGTTGGGGGGGGGGGGGGTGCTGGTTGTGGGTTCCTTGCAGGAAACACCGAAATCTGAACTCCTGGCAGCATCCTAACACAAAATCCAATTCCAACGGCATGGATGGCTACGCATGTTACAAGGCACACCCTCAAACAATTGTTCGGACGTTTAATACGTGGCAAATTGTGCCCACTACCTGCAACTACTGTTTTTGTTTACCATCATGAGCCAAGGGCAAAGAAGTAAGATGCTCCCAAAGCTTGACCAGGACGAAAGAGTCCAGAAGTAGACTTCTCATCTTTCGAGATGTTTTGTTTTGCTCAGGCCGCTGTTGCCGATGATTTTCACCGCGTCAGGCAAGTCAAGCACAGGCTGCTCCAGGCGATCCTGCAAGCCCAGGTGTCCAGAATGGGCTTGCGGGGTTGCGGGGTACAGCACTGGTAGACCAATTATTTATCTCATTGCTTTTGGAAGAATCATCAATCTTGCCCTATTCTGCTATTCGATGTTAATTTGCCCTTACAATATTGTCGATCAAATACGAAGGGTCTTTAAAACTCCCTTCAAAGCGGCTAGTGTCAGCTACAAGTGTCCCCTGCTTGATTCATAGTCCGAACTAATGTCGGATGGCTTGCAATCCTGTTGGATCTACCCGAGTAAGGCTCCCACAGGCTTGCGATAGGGCGTATCGGGGGTGCCAGCCAAAATCCTAGAAGGCCTCTGGGTATTTGTCAGAATAGTGACTATGTGGCACCCGCAGTCGGTGTCCTTTTTAGCCTCCCTTTAAACCAAATGTAGGGGTACAGTAAACAACGCAATGAGGCAATTGGCCACGAAAGGAAGCACTTTCGAAACCAGCTGAGTTTGAGTGGGTGATAATCACAAAAACAAGTGAGTGTCCCCTCTGCAAAACCATCACCCCCCTCAAGGGAAACTCGATTAACATCAAACATTCGTGACCCCTTCCTTGCCTTTTCACCCCTCTTTCAACCAAGGGTCCCCCTTCAGGGATGGTTTTCACTAGGCTGGGTCTTAGCTTTCCTCAAAATAAGGTTTCAAGGATGTTTCAAGGTACTCTCTGACCCTTTCTGACGTGGTCGCCGAAAATAAACGCCTTTCCGTGATACCAAAGTGCATGACCTTGCACGGGATTCCGTTGGCATCATACAAAGTCAGTTCCCACCATGCTGACGAGGAATCTGTATCTCGCTCCCTCGCCGGCCTTGGCATACTCTACAGTCTTCCGGAGCAAATACTCAGCGTTCCTCAGCCCAGCTTTCTTCGCAAAATCCCAGCGCCCGAACATCACGAATCAAGTACTTTGATCCATCAAAATCGAGCCTATCCGAAATACAGGCGAAATCGATGCGCGATTGTGCTATGGTCTTGGGGACTTGGTATATCTCGTCTTACACGTCTGACCTGCTCATTTCCAATCGCCAAATCAAGAAGACGCAAACATCACGTTGAAGTCCGCCTACTTGACGCTAGACCTGGAACGTTAAATGGTTGCACTAGATAGGGACGTTCTAGCTGAACCCCTTCTGGCACAATGTCTGAGACGAACCTGACGCCAAATAACCAACCAACGCCAACATGTCTAACGTCACCGGCTACAAATGACAGAAAATACAGATCCTTACTCATACGTTGTTGCTCAAACCGCTTCTACAGGCAGAGTTTTTGCGGGTGCTTCCGTTCCTTCACACTGAGACCCCTACACAGGAGTCTCCGCCAGCCCCCGGCTGCAAAGGGCGCCAACGTGTGGGAAAAAAAACTCAGCCCGATGCAAACATGTATCCAAGCAGCCCACGAGTTACATTTACATGAACCACAAACGGCAAAACCACTGAGCTCGGGTCTGTCTTGACATTTTCTCCTTCTCGAAGGCCTTCTTCAAGGACAACGCCGTCACCGTCTTCTGTGGGTGGGCCGGGTAGTCCTCAGGCCCCGCCGATTAGAACCAGGTGGCAAATCCCAGTGGCCGCACCAACCTAAGCCAACGGACGCTCAAATTCGCGCTTGCAAATTGATTGTCATACGGCCTGTCCCTGGCCGAATTGGTCATCCGCATAATTTTCAGCTTGCAAAGGCTCTTGCCTGTTCACCTGGAAAGCGTGCCTTTGCTTTGACTCCATTTTTTGATCTTAAATCTGCGTGTTCCATGTTGCATGCTGCAAATTGATTTGTGTGGTCATGTTCCATGTCAAAAGTGCTCCATTCAGCTTGCGACATTCCGAGACAGCATAACTTGTTTTTCTGTGTGTGTGTGTGTGTTCAAGTGGTCAGCCTACATGCGGGAATCACTGGGACAAGCGCTTTCTGACAAACATCGTTCCGTTCTTCCAATAGTTTGGTCGACACATTCCAAGGCATGACGGCTATGGTGATAAGTAGGACACACAAATGAAGCTTGACGGTGTTCTGATACAGCAGCGTGGCATCAAATCTAGTTTGAGTAATTACTGTACAAAAACCAACAAATCACCAAGGCGGTGAATCAGCACTCGGAGGAGCGTCTTCCACACACACAAACGCACACCGACACACACTTAAACTCCAAATGGAGAGTGCTAATCTTTCGAGTACAACTGATGAGTCTCGAGTACAACTGATAAGTCTCGAGTATGATGAGGTTCGACTCGCATAACGCTTGGCTTCCCTGTAGTTACTTTAACAGGGACACACAGAAGCAACGGCAGTTCAGGGGGGGACCAAAAGGACATTCAGAACAACACAACCATCTCGGCAGGTACGTCTGACTGATCAGGTCAGATATCAGCGCAGGTCACGACCCTCTTCGTTGGGTCACCGGTCGTGACTGCGGGTGACCCCCCTGCTGAGAAACCGAAAGGGTGGTGACAGGGCATTCTGTCACTCCGCACACACACGCCCCTCAATGAGGGGCGAGAAGTCTCCTTTTCCGCAGGAAGATCACATGCTCAACCCCGTGTCCCTATCGTTGACCAAAAAATCCACCGCGGCGAGGGGAACGAGAAACAGCCCTAAACCGCTCAGAAGACGGGAACGAGAGATCACCACGTTGAGCATTACGAGTGTCGCCATAGAGGACTGAAGCGAGTTGTGAAGCAGTCGAGCGATCACCATGAGAAAACGGAGTAGCATAGGTGAACGTCTCCTCAACTGGAATGGCATCGGAATTCCGAACTTCACCAAGAGATTGATCATGCGAATGATGAGTTGTGAAGGACTCCATTCGAGACAGAATGCGCTGGTATCCCTGATGCTGCCAGTCGCGGATGGTCCATGCCTGACCGTGCTCACCAGTGCGCCCATTGGGATCAGTCACCCGCTGCCATTCCCGAAAAGAATTGTCTGGTAGATCAGGTACAGTTTCTCCGTGGTGCCATCGCTGAGGCTGTCCTGCAGTGTAGATCCGCACCCACTCCTGATCCTGCCAGACCGAGTATTCGAGCCATGGGTGCTGCTTCGAATCCTCGATGTCCATGTCGAAGTAAGAGGCAAGGCGTATCGCGGGCTCCGATCCAGCTGATAGAGGAACAGGCACCATGCACAACCATGTACAAGCAACAACCAAGCAAGGTAATGCAAGTGTGGAAACCACCCTTATTTTGTATGCTACCCCACTCGCGTGCGTCTAGTCCTCATTTAGCTCGAAGATAGGTCTCGCCTTGGCTTTGCAGCTGTCGGGAGGATTAACAGGCCGGTATGGGTCGGAGACCCCAACAGTCTCCGATGGTGTGATTCCACGTGATGCACGTACAGGTTGATGAAGTTGGGAAGCGTGACGTGCGCGAGCTGTCAGTTGTTGAGAAATCCCCTCTTGGAGACGAGTCAGTTCTTCGGTAGAGAAATCCGCCGCATCCGAGGATCTAAGGATCGCTTCTAACATCTGCGGTGACATACTCAATGCCGCGGATTGCGTGGCCACGCTGTGATGATCAGGAAAAGACATAGAATCAAAGTCATGACCAGCTTGAGGGGCAGCGACTCTCCGATAGCCCTCTGTGGCCCAGTCTCTTTTGTACCACATGGTGACATTGAGCTGCTCACCGTCTTGGTCCGGGTTGGGAGCATAGAACTCCCTCCACTCTCTATACGTGTGCGGTGGAGGTGGAGCATCATGTTCTTCATGTGGAGTCCATGATCCCGGATGAAAGATCTTGACCCACTGGGCATCTGGTTGTTGAGGATCCGGACACCATTCCAGCCACGGCATGACAACGCAAACCCGGAAAGACAAATTGATAGGTACGGCTGCAGACAACAATTACTGAAAGAGACACAACTACCACAGTGCAAGAAATCACTTTTGCAGCAATGCACGGCTCCGGTATCGAAGTCAATCTCCCGAATCGAATTGAACTGAACAGACTCCCCAGGAAGGCGAGGATGAGCATCAGCCACCATCCGAGTTGGAGGATGCCGATGAAGAGGTCAATCCAGCGTACATGAGGTCCGGTGCGCCCGAAGCGAAAACTGGCCGCGCAATGCTAGGGTGTGGGCGACCCAGCCGTTGGTATCCCCTGGTGACCCAGTCTCTATAATGCCAAGTATAGAAGGATGCATAAGATACCGGCTGCGAAACAGCACCTGTATTGGTGCCGCCTGTGCTATCCCTCGGCCAATACACTTCGAAGTGGTAAACCTTGCGCCATTCCCGATAGGTGGTTGAGTCATCCGGGGCTGGTCCCAAGGTGTTCTCGGCGACTGGATGCCACGGACCCGGTACATAGATCCGAATCCATTCTACACTCGTATTCGCGGGGCCATTGACGATGTCGTAGTCAAAGTAGCGAGGCAGGACCCATCGTGCTGCGCTATACATTGTACAATTGAACATATCAACCAGGAAAACCGCTCAGAGTCAAATGAAAGCGGCGAACAACTGGAGACGGAACGCACAACACCAAGCAAGACAACTCAACATGGAATCGCACACAAAGCAAGCACAACCGCGTCATTTTATCCGACATGTTGCTCAAGTATCACTCCGAATCGTTCCAAGGATCATAGAATGGTGGTGGTGACGGCTCTCGCCACGCCCCATCCGGAACCGATGAGTCCACCGAGGAATTGGCGTCTGCATTCACGAGCATCGCGAGTCCAATGGCTGGTAAAGGAGCTCCAAGTCGTTGATACCCTCGTGTTTGCCAGTCTCGGTACTCCCACACGTGGTAGGACACATACGAACTGGGCGTGACAATGGGATCCGCTGTTGTTCCTCCGGTGCTGTCTTCGGACCAGTACACTTGGAAGCGATATGACCTGCGCCACTCCCGATACGTGGAAGCGTAGACCGGGGCGAGCACTGGAGCATCATCGGGAACGGGTCGCCACGTGCCCGGTGAGTAAATTCGAATCCATTCCACTCCTCTCTCGATCTGGTACTCGAAATATTGAGGGTTCATAGCGGCAAGACAGGCTATCGCGCGGCCGCTAAAAGCAATCGAAAATCTGCGGCGAAGACACACATGCAATGACAACCGCGCGCAGCTGAAGTGTCAACCAAAGCAATGCAAGGCAACTTTTCAAACTCAAGGTGAGACACAGCAGCGAGGTTTGTAATATACGACTTATACGACGCCTAAGCTTCACCGCCGTTGATGCCGCGCACACCTGCAATGATAATGTCCTGGTCGTCTACGAGCACAAGGGGAAAGACATTTCCGCCCATGGCGCAGGAAGGCATGACAGTAATGCTTGCAATTTGCCGATGGGGACAGCGATGGACGGTCAGCACGTTTGGAGGGGAACACGGTAAAGGGCCGCCGAGATCTCCGCGGTGCAGAAGCGGATGCTGTCCGAGATCGTTTGGATGAACGCCCTGGACTGCGTAGCTCTTCATCACGGGAATTGTCAGTGCTGTAGATCGATCGGCGTGTGCGCTGCGATTTCGATGTGGCAGGGCAGGATTGTCCGCGAGGAGCTGAGATCGAGGGGCTCCGTACTGAGGGCATAAACTGTGGGTGTAGAATCACCGGTGGTGGTGGCGGTGGAGGAGGCGGAGGTGGAAGAAGCAGTGGGAAACTTGGTGGGGGCGGAGGTGACGTAGTCTGCCGAATGGGTCTGTCAAGCAGGGCACCAGGTCCGTGAAACTGTAACCACGTCGGCTGCGCTCCATGGGTCCAAGTAATGTACGTCTGTACGACTTGTTCCGACATGATTTGAGCAACTCAGTCATGCATTCAATTCACGTCAGCGGCAACACCCACAACGGCACGCAATATTACCCTGGTAAAATGCCAGTCAAGTGCAAGCAAGCAAATTTCATGTGATCAATAATGACTGCAATCCGAACCGTCGCAACAACCTGCAGCGCTAACCGAACACACCGCCACGGCCTACCATTTAGTCCTCCAGTGGTCGCTGTTGCATTTGATGACCGGGTTCCTAGCCGCGAGCCTCAAGTTGCTGATAGACCTTCCATGCCTGCTTGACTTCCTCAATGGGCTTCTGAAGGAACCGAGCAATGGTTTTGTAGGTGGGCCTGGAATCCTTGTCTTTCTTCCGTCGC
Source organism: Effrenium voratum (assembly GCA_963377175.1). NCBI lineage: Eukaryota > Dinophyceae > Suessiales > Symbiodiniaceae > Effrenium > Effrenium voratum. The sequence continues at coordinate 325,075 of CAUJNA010003320.1, forward strand.
ACCATCTCATCCAGCTCACCCTGTGTCCATGCCGTGAAAGGTTCACGGTGTGCATTGCGAAGTGCAATGGTGAATTCTTGTAGAAGTTCCCGAGGTCCATGAACCACCGTAGGAGACGGTCGGAACGACGAGGCACCTGGATGTGGACGCACTGAACCATCAGAATCCGAGTCAGGTGTCGTAGGCGTCATCTGTCCCGGTTCTCGTCCGCCGTGTGGGGCTAAGGGAGCAAGCGGCCGTGGTGGTGGCAGGTGATCCAACATCGATTCAGGCCGACGACCAGAATTGTTGTCAGCGGCATCCCGATGTGCCGCACGAGGCGGGGATAAGGCCGGTATATACCAGGTGGATGAAGTGTCCAAAGGTCGGGTTCGAATTCGAGCGGGAGAGCGGGATCGGTCAGACGAAATGCGCTCTGGGATGATGCGAGGGCGCAGCCCGTGCCTGGAGTTCCGTGGTGCCCTGGGAGACACTCTAGTGTCTGACGGATGGCTTCGCTCGGTCATCAGGGCAAAGTTCAGGGTGTCCAGAGCTGTCGCAACTTGGGATGCAAGGACATTGAGTACCGCCACCACTTGAAGGAGCTGCGTCGCCATGGAATCTAATGACTTGTTGCCGTTGAGCCGGGACGGGTGATTGGCCCACTTGACCAGTGACGTCAAAGTTGTGGTTGTGGGCGATTGCTTGAGATAAAGGCGTGGCTGGTCACTGGTCCATGTGTAGTACTTGACAACTTCTTCCGGCGTGCTGTGCATGGTGAGCAATTGTGACGCCGCCGGCTTGGACGGCGGTGAAGACACTCCGTGAAGAGACTGAATGATCCGGGGTTGCACCGCGCTATCAAACGACTTGCCATCAAGGGCCGCTGCGCTGACTGTAGGGAGGGAGCTGGCAGGTGACGAGGATTGTGTGTGGTTGACCGGTGGCGGTGTAACCAACTCTGCATCATCTTTCTGGCTTGCCATCGTGGGAGAGGTCGAAGTGCGCAGCGATGCTGAATACTGAGCCTGGAGCAGCTCATGCGCACGATTTAGATCATTGTACTTCTTGACCATGTCATCTGTCTGGGTGGAAGGTGTGAGAGAAGCGTGGTGTTGCTGAAGAAATTGAAGTACCAAGCTGGCCAAATGGTCATGAACCTTGATCCGCTGATTGAAGTCATCGATGTTGAGACCCAGCGAGTTGGCAAGGTCCTTTTCCAGGGTGAGCAGGTTGATCGACTGTGATCGTCGTAGTAGTTTGGAACAGGTACTCCAAAGTAAGGCCTCGGTGCGAGTGCGAAAGCCTTCCCATGTCACGAATCTGCCGTGAGCGAACGGTCGGAGCAGCCAGTTGGTGAGGCCCCCATGAATAACCTGAACCAGGCGAACGTCACGAATATCCATGCCTGACATGTCGCGCAGGTTGCCATGCGGAGTGTTGGCAACGGTCATGGGCAGGCTGAAGTTGTAGAGCTGATTGACATCAAACATGCCCTCTCCAGGTGTCCAGTCAGGCGATGGTGTAAGCCAGGCTTTCTGAGGACGAACCGGTAGAGCCGCAGGAGGTCCAGGTGGCGGTGTAGGTTGCGGGGTAGTGACCGGTGGTGGCATCACGGGTGGCATGAACTTCGTTGGCGTGGGGTCTGGAGGGATCGG
>CAUJNA010003320.1:331711-336711 GCA_963377175.1 Effrenium voratum
TGTCTCTCTATCCCCCTTCACTGGCCCAAGCCGTGGCACTTCCAGAGACCCCAAGCGCCCAAAAGCCGGGCATCAACCCGAAGGAGCTCATCAACCCCATGCTGAGCTTCAGAAGCCTAGCCGTGGTTCCATTCATGGCGACCAAATCGTGTCTTACTTGGAATCAGGCGCAGATCAACTGAGTCATAGAGTCATAATCAAAACACGGGCATTCAAACGGTCGTAATCCCAGAACCATGCTTCAAGAATTAAGAAGGCGGACATCCGCAGCTATTTATGGTTCCGAGTGTCCCTTACTAACCTTCATCTACCCATGTTTTGGTTGTGGGTCAACTGAAAGTGGAACATATTCCATGAGTTCTGGATGATGTTCATGGCGACCAACAAAAGTCAAAGGTGAACTCTTGTTCAAAACGCTGGTTTACGGGTCAGCTAGTCACTTATCTTGTATCTTAGGTTAGCATGGGATACCCTACTTCCCTCTGAGAGGCACTAGCTCCACGTCTCATCCACAAATACATCCCCTCGTCCAGACCCCCAGAATCCCATACAAAAAATCAACATACGGGAACCCTGAACTGGCTTGGGTTTTCCCGTTGGTTTCGATTTTTTTCAGCCAACCCGCAAGTCTCCATCAGCCAAGGTCACCGCCGAACAAGTTTGCAGCGCAGGCGCCCAGCTGTAGCCCAACACCTGGCGAAGCCGGAGGACCACCAAGCTGCGCCCAGAATCGACCCATCACTCAGATAGGTGGCCTTTTTGGACAAACAGATGGCCCTGGTAAATGGGAACAAACCCCATCTAAACCAGGAATCGCCCTCTACTTCTTAAGCAAACCAAAAAGGACACCTATGATCTCTCAGCTGCTCGCACCCCATTTGTTCCTCGAGAAACATGCCTGGGCTTTAATGCTCTTCCTGTCCGAGGCAGAAACCCTAGCACTTGCTTTGAAAAATCTTACATCCAACAATCAGATATCACAGTCCTCGTCGGGAGTGTTGGCATTGGTGGAGGGAGTGACATTTCAGCCAACATCTTAGGCGCTGACGTTGCTACTTGCCCAAAGGCCGAGGGTGGTTGATCTTAAAGGGGTCCCTGCGAGAGTCGGCCCGCATCTTCAAGTGCAAACTCGCTGGAAACGACCTTCAGAAGAGGGTCTGGGTGAAGCTCCCCCTGCAGGTGTCGTTTTCTCAACAAAAGCAGCATGGCAGTGGGATTCGGTGTGTCGAAACTGCTTCTCCCCTAATCGTCTTCTTGCCATTGTTTCTCTTGCTCGTCCTCTAGCAGGTTGCAGCATGTTGTAGTGAGGCATGCAAGCAACGGCACAGCGAGGCAGTGATCTAAGGGCATTATGAAATTAGGAATCGCTTCTGGATGATGTAAAGAGTGAAAACAACATGAACCAACTGATTTTAAGGAGTCATCCATTTTAGTAATCGCTCATCACCCGCATCGTTTGATCTTCTCAACGAGCTACGTGTCTTTCGACTTCCGGGCTGCGCGAAGAAGTCAAGAACAACGAGCATCTGTTGGCTGGATTCTTGTTTTCACTTCAGACCACCCAATGGCAAGCTCTAGGGGCAAGGGTGCTGTCCCATTTGAAAGATTGGCATGAGAAAAGACTTTTGCCTGTTTCAAGCCGACTGGTTTTGAACCCATGCTGATCAGTCAGAACACGTAATCTTCTGCAAGGTAAGCCCATTGAAGGTCACGCAAACGGGCTCCAGTGCCCAGACGCACAGAAACTGAAAGGTGGCAGGTCTCCGGACTTCCGTACTCACTATATTTAGGGAAGCAACCGAGAAATCTACCCCTCCAACTAACATGGCAACTGACAGGGGCTCCCTTCAAAAGGAAATGAATCTTCCAGATACCTCCCCACAGGTGCCATGTTGGTTGGAGGAAATCTCGGCAAGTAGCGGCACTTTTCCGCTGCCGATCATGCCTCTCCGGTGCCGTTTCGAGTCCCATGGGCGATCACTTTCAAGAGCCGGTCACAATGACTTCCCCCAAAGCTCCCCACCATGTCCCTCCCAAATACTGAAATCGCTTCCCTAGCTGAAAGTCACCAATCAAGTCCCCTGCTTTATGCCTACAAAACTAGCGTCGCAAAATATCCAAGGGGCGGAGTCTCAGAGCCCTAGAGGACAACAAGAAAAACCAAGCGAGCCGTTTCCTTGACAAGCAGTTGGACCAAACGGGAAACCCAACAGCTTAACAGGGCGGCCTTGGGCGGCCTTTGATGAAGTAACATCTTGCCAAATCCTTTCACCCATCGTTTCTCACTGAATGGGTGTGTCTTCTGGTTTGAGGGCACCCTTCTTGCGCTTCCGAGGGATCCCGAAGGGAAACTGCGCATTTTGAGGGTGAGACAAACCCACATTGGCAGGCACCGCAGCGCGCTTTTCTTGTGCGCTAGCCAACGGAGCATTTCCAACACATAGGCGTCCCCTAGTCATCCTACCCATGGTTGGCGTCTGTTTGCTTCTCGCAGACCATACCTTGCCCCTAGCGAAGGCTCAGCCGAAGCTTCAGTCCAAAGAAGGCCAACTCCAGCCGCGGGAAGCGGAAAAGGGGGGAAGTTCGACAACTTTGGAGTTCAGAGTGGACCACCGGTTAAACATGACACCTCTTGTTTAAAGCTCCTCCTTTGGGTTCTCCTTAGGTGGGTTCTGCAGGATACACGAAGCAATACCAAGGTCCAACCCGCCGAGCAAGCCTGTTCGCCCACCGGCATCTCTTTGAGCACGTCGAAGCCCACAGAGCCCCGGTAGCAGAAGAAGAGAGAGGCCAGCACCGTGGAATAGCCTGTGGAAAGGCTATTAAACTGTTCTTCTCCCTTTTGAGGGACCTTTTCGCGATTCAAGGGAAATCAGTTGGACAACCACCAGCTTGACCATCAGTTTTGAGACAAAAAATAAAAATCCCGTGGAATTGTCTGATCGGGTGGGGAAATCCCCTGTCCTAATCCGCGATCTGTAGCCAGGAGAAAGGACGCCATTACAGGAGAAACGCTTACCTGGCACAAGGCATCGGGATTCATTTCGAGCAACCCGAGGTTGAGCTAGCGAGTTCGCTAGGAGCGGCTCAGGCTTATGATCTCGGAGGTGGCAAGGCACTGGGCGACCCTGAGCGATGGAGAGGACCGGAGAGGTTTCGAGCAAAGGCAGTGCCGGGCGTTGCCTTGAGAAGTTGAGAAGTTGAGGCGTCAGCACCCTGATCCATGAGAAGACTTGTGGAGAAGCTAGAGGGCTACGTGCATGCGAAGAAATGGCCGGCTTGGGCGGAGCAACTTTTGTGTGCGTGGCCAGGCGGAGCACCCGAAAGCCGGGCAAAGAGCCGACTGCTGGCACCTATGCAGCGGCATCACTTCCATGGCGTCCGCAGGTGAGGTGAGTGCGGCCGCGTGCGGCCGCATGAGGATGGCTGGCAAATAGCCGTCGCCGGGGATTCGAAGGATCATCAACGATTCGTTGAGACCAGGTCGTCCCAAGAGCCGTAGGTGGCAGGGGCCCATGGGCTCACGAAGGGGGGTTGATTTGAAGCCTGGAAGGAAAAGAACCTGAGACCTCCGAAATCCGAAGCTCTTCAAGCTATTGGGTATGTCGAGCATTGAGGATCGGGAGAGGATAGGCTTTAGGGAGGCAACGAGACGACGTGGAGATGGAGATGCACAGCTGACGGGTGACTGCAGGAGTACCACTGGTCTGATGCGGACTGGACACGTGGAACGCCCTTCGAGGTGTGTTTGGTGAAGGACCGGCAGATCAGAACACCTGCCGGGGTACTGGGTCGCAAATGGCTCCAGGCGGTTCAAGGGTGGTTCGCTGGGCATGGCATGAGGCCGTGCAGAAGGAGAGTGTGAGCAAAGAAGGCAGCGCGTTTCCTTGTGACCCACAAGGGCATGCAAGGGCCGGAAGCCGAAGACTTGAGGCATGCTCTTCATCCTGGTTCTGGTTGTCTTCTAGATGGTGAAGGCTTTGCTTGCTTGACGTTGGAAGGGGAGCAAAAAGCGAAACTTTAGCAGCTAAGTGGTTGGATTTCAACCACTAGACCACCACAAGCAAAAACGGAAAAAAGGAGAAACAACAACAACAACAACAACAACAACAACAACAACAACAACAACAACAACAACAACAAACCAACCAACCAACCAACCAACAAACAAAGAAACAAACAAACAAACAAACAAACAAACGAACGAACAAAGAAACAAAGAAACAAACAAACAAACAAACGAACGAACGAACGAACAAACAACAAACAACAAACAACAAACCAACCAACCAACCAACCAACAAACAAAGAAACAAACAAACAAACAAACAAACGAACGAACAAAGAAACAAACAAACAAACAAACAAAAAAACGAACGAACGAACGAACGAACAAACAACAAACAACAAACAACAAACAACAAACAGCACACAACAAACAACACACAACAAACAACAAACAACAAACAACAAACAACAAACAACAAACAACAACGCTTCGATGGGCTCTCACCGCGCGGTTTTTCGGTCCAGAGTTTTCTGTCTGTTCAATGCGTCTTGGGGTTTTTACGCCCACAGACGCTGCTTGTTTTCATCGATGTTCAAATATGCCCTTGGGGCAATGATGATAATGTGTGCGTGAACGTGGATGCTGATCAAGTGGCAGGCATGCACGCAATGATGATATATAATGTGTGCAATGATGATAATGCGCGCATGCACGCAACGATGATAATGTGTGCAATGATGATAATGTGTGCGTGAACGTGGATGCTGATCATGTGGCAGGCACGCACGCAATGATGATAATGTGTGCAATGATGATAATGTGTGCATGCACGCATGCGTGCGTGAACGTGGATGCTGATCATGTGATGCACGCAATGATGATAATGCGTGCGTGAACGTGGATGCTGATCATGTGGCAGACATGCACGCAACGATGATAATGTGTGCGTGAACGTGGATGCTGATCATGTGGCAGGCATGCACGCAACGAT
>CAUJNA010003320.1:339211-379211 GCA_963377175.1 Effrenium voratum
CATGATGCCGCCGAAGAGGAAGTGGCCCGCGAAGGCGTAGCAAGTGAAAATCGCGGAGAACACGATGAAGAAGTGCGCCTCGGGCCAGCCCACAAAAAAAAAACACGGTCCCCTGCCGGTGTTCGCGAGCCCTATTCAAGGTGGGCTAAGGAAAACACAAGGAACACCCAACCATTTTTGAGGTCCACTTCCGCATACTTCCAACCTCAAACGCGTGACCTGAGCAGAAAACCAACTTTACATTCAAATGCAAATCCAACGCGCAAGGAGACAATTCGGGACCCTGCCTTGGCCAAACTCACTGAGTTTTAGGCCCCAAACTCTGTCCAAGCTTGGTATGGTAGCAACAAACCTAAAGTTGTTTGCAGCCCCCCGCATCTAAAAATGAGCGGAAACAACATCCCAGAAAAACCTGCAAACACAACTGAGAAGAAGTCTCTGAGTCTTTCTTTCAGCCAGTGCAACAAGTAGAATTTTCTTGGTCGGTGAGTGGGACACAACACTTGCATGGACGAAAGAGCAGCCCACGAAACGGGGCACCGTCGAGCGCAACGTTTGCGCCAAACCAAAACAGCTCCACATTTGTTTCTTCGGGCCTTGCCCCCCGCCCTCCCACCTCCCTACTGTTTAAATCCCAACCATTCACCTAAAGCCAGAACCTGTCTTGAGCAACGCCCAAGAAAAGGACCTACGTCATCATGGAGCTTTGGTTCCATTTACAGAGGCCTTCTGGGAGCTTCCGTGTTAGCCTGAATTGCCAGGTGTCGCGAAAAGAATCGCCGAATCCCATTCCTCAGCGCGAGTTGCCACGTTGGGCGTACAGTCCACCAGCGTCTGCACCACAATATCCAGTCGGGGGTTGGCCTGGAAGGACAAGAAGAACCGGAAGATCAAGGCCTCAGACACATTGTCTCAAAATCACCCCACTTCCTGTGATACCAACGTAGGATTCCCCACTTCCAGTAAGAACCTAGGATTCCCGTCCCCATACCTTGTCACTTCAAGAAGAACTGTTGTTTACAGATCTTTATTTGGGGAGCCCATCGTTTATATTCGAGTTGATGACCCTCTAGAGAACTTCTTTGAGGCGGTTGGGCGTTATTTGTTGCGAAGATGGGGAGGGCTTGTAGGGGCAATTGGCTGCTCAGCTAGACTTGCAGAGATGCGTGGCTTGAAAAGACGCCAGATATTGTGGGTGTTTTACCAGCATTTTCGTCGGGATCGAAGCAGCCACAGCTAGAGCGAGCATGCCAAGCTTTGCCTTGGGTTCCACATGAGTGAACATGATCTGGAGTCTCCTGGCTTGGGTGGGACACTGCAGTCCCTCCATGTCCCAAAATGGAAAATTCATTGGGGGAACTCTTGACCGAACGTTGTATGCCCGTCTCAGTGCCGCCCAAAGGCAATGAAGTTCACTGCAAACATAGTCCTCATCAACTCGTGCTCGTCGCGGATTTTCGAGCCAACCTCAGTGGTGAGCTGCAAACCTACACAAGACGCGCTAACTTCGGCTCAAGTCAATGCGTAGAAGTCAAGCATGGCGCAGCAATGTTGTCGTGGAAAAAGAACCCTTTTCCTTCCCGGTATGTTCTCAAGTCCTTGAGATTCCTGGAGCAAGCCCAGAAACCCTTGCTCCCAAAATGGTCGCCGATATGGTGAGGCATCTGTCCTCGGATCCAGGTGAAGACCCCATGAAAGCTCCTCCTACATGTCTGGCCCGGGCCCCGAACGGGACGAAACGAATCACAGGCGAGCGACCGGCTGCGCTGGTGAAAGCCCCCCAGCTTCTGAAAGAGAAATCGCGCTTGAGTTTGGCTCGCATGACACGCGCTTGAACATGACAACCAAAAGGGGTTGCTCAAAAACCACCTGCGAGAGGTGATGTTACCCGCGAACGGTGATATCTAAACTGCCTACCAGGGAACATGCACTTGCATTGAAATTGGGCCCATTGCAACCCTGAACAAGGACCCACGAGTCTGGGCAATTGCTCTTGACAAACCTGAAATAAGGAAACCCCCAAGTCAAACACCTTCATGGGCAACCTGAGATAAGGAAACCCTTTCATGGGAAGCTCTCCCACCCCCCCCCTGCCCGGCCGCGCCGGTGAGCTCGTTCGCAGAGCCCCTTATGGGTGTGGGTCAAACTTAAAGCCAAGGGACCGCAGGTTTTAGTCCTTGGTTCCATTTACTAGGGTTCCAAAATGGATACCCATTTTGGACCCACAGCCGTATGGCAGCAGACCGAGTAACTCTCATCACGTCTCCGCAGAGACGCACCAGATCTTCCATGCTCACCGTCTCCTGTGAGCGATGCGCACGCAACATTTGGCAGCCGGGGATCCATAAACGCACTCACATGTTGAGGCTGGAAGTAGGACCCCAGCAAAAAAAATGCACTTTTCTGTTTTTTGCCTGGTCGTGGAAGCAAAACAAAAAAGGGGAACTAATTCTGGGGAAGACATGTTGGCGGCCAAAGTCAATGCGCATTAACCTTGCGCAGCTCCCACTGCGACACATTTCAACCTCAGCTCCGTGAAACAGCTGCCATTCCACGCAACCCCAGAGGTTTGTCCCAAGGCAAACGGCCGCTGTGCATTTAATATACGTTGGAGAAGTTTTACGAGGCGCGGTACAACTCTTGAACAGGCGATGTTTGTTCAACACTGGGGGCACGGCGCTTCATCACGGTTCGACCCCACCAAAGCGCTGACTCACTTGAGCCCACGAGAACATTCCCCGGCGCACCCGCCCAGGCTTGGACTCTCTTGGGACCGCCCTTGGTTCTACACGTGCTACTAGTGGGTCGCCCAGCATCACACACAGCTCACATGTCACTTAACAGTTCTCACAAGAGTGCTTGGGTTTTCCGCGGTGGCATCGGGGTCGCGGCGGAGGGGCAGCGCCCGCGCCCTGCGCGCTAGACTGGGCGCTGGCATCCAAAGTTCGGGGGCGGATGTGTGACCGAGTCATTTATGAAGGTGCCGAGCCACAAAGTCGAGCGACCCTACTTTCTCTCATACGGTCAACCGGATTGAGGGGCCTTTCCAATTTATTCGGAAGCGGGTTGTCGAGCTCGGTTCATTTGTCGCTGCAACCCGTTGCCGGCTTGCTTTTGGGTGTTCTTAGCGGATGGCTGACCAGGAGCTTGACTCGCTCGAGCGTGAGCTGGCAAACCTCAGCAAGTAGACAAGCACCTGCTCAGCGATTGCAAGCGTGGGCCCGCCCTAGGACTGACAAGAACTTGCTTGCTTTGGCAAGGGCGTCGCGCTTATCAGGCTCTCGAGGGCATTCTCAACTGGGGTCGTCCTCGACGTCCCATGGACGATGGGTTCGACGGCAAACGGCAGTGGAGCCCTCCGCCGAAGTCAGTGTCAAACTGGGCCCATGTACAGGGCCATCCGGGATATTGACGTCTGTGCGCAGTAGGACGGGCTCGGGGCAACGCAGTCGGCGTTCAAGACGCCCTCAGGCATCCAGATTTGGAGGAACGTTGAGGGTCCAGCCTCAATCTCAAGCACCGCAGCCGTCAGTTGAGGTTCGCCCTCATCACGTCTCGTCAAGGGCAGGCGGAGCATGGCGGAGCCACCGCATCCTAAGCGCGCACATCATGATGGCTTCACTGTTCGCGATGCCCGGGACTCGGTGTGAATCCCCAAATGACCAGAAAAGAAAGTAGGCGATGAGGAGCAGGAACGCCGGGTCATGGACCGCGGCTGGGTCACTAGCCACAGCTCTTCATGCAGCTGATTTCCTTTGGACCTCAGCGACGTCCACGATCAACAGACAAGGTTAACGTGAATGTTGAAGCAAAGTATATGTCCATGGGTCAACACCCCGTACCCGCAGTGAACATCCCAATCCCCACTAAAATAGGTTCTAAAATGGGTGGTGAATTCACCTGCCCCAAAATCGGATCCCACTGGCTTTGACCCATAGCCATATTGTCATTGAAGTGACCTTTCAGCCGCCAGGGAAAGATCTTGAGCCAACATGGCTTGAGCCACACGACAGAAAGAAAACTAAATAAAACAAATAAAACATCACCAACTGAACAAAAACAAAGAAACAAATAACACACATCGCAAACTGAACGGAGATGGCGCCTCCAGCTCATCCAGACTCAGGTAGTGGCCCTTCTCTCGGATAGCTGCATCAAGTTCTCCTCGGCTAACTTCGCGCGGCTGGGAAACTTGTCTTCCGTTTATGTCTGCCCCGGCTCATGGCCCCTACAACGCGCTGCGGTTTTCGGAAGAACCCGGACCAATTCCTCAAGGGCCCTCAAAAACAGCCTATGAGGGCCCAAAAACCACCGGGAGCCTTACCCCAAACCCCATGCCTCGAGGCCCAGACGAATTTGGACCCTGAAAAGGAGATTCGAAGAAACTACCATCCAGGAAAATCACTCGAAGTTTGAAGGTCACGCAGCCCAAAAGGAAGACATCGGCTGAATTTTGTTTGGGTTTTCCGAAAGATGAGTCAGTCTGGAGGAATGGGTCATCCACACAGGTGCGGAAACTAGAGCTGTTGGACCATATGGCCATGGGTCAAAATCCCGTTCCCCAGTGAACTTCCCAATCTCCGATAAATTCACTAAAATGGCTGGTGCACCTCAAAATGGTACCATCGGTTTTGACCCACAGCCATATGGGAAATGAAGGGGCCCCAAAATGTGTAGAAACCCTCTTCTTGACAGGGGTCTGTTTTTTTTTACCTTACGTGGCGGTCAAAACGGGGGCAAATGTGACATTGCAATTTGCCCGCCAGCAGTCCCATGTTCGCCACGAGCCGCCAAGTTTCATGGTACCTCAGAAAGTGTTCGATGGGTATGGGTACCAACAGTCTCTCATGTTCCCCGCTTCCCAGAGCCCACCAACCAGTCCATAACTTGGCTGGAATTAGGACCCCACCAAAAAAAATATTTTTGCCCGGTAATTCTGGGGAAGAACACGTTTCAAGCCACAAGTTTCCAGACCCAAGCCGAACCCAACCTGAACTCCCGTGTCTGTCCTTTGGGATACGCGGCGATGACCCTGGGCAGATCTACGCTGAGCTCCATGTTGATGCTCATCCTGAGGACAAAAATGATCGAAGGCCTTGTGGCAGGAAAACTTCGTGTTGTCTGCTAATGTGTGGTGCCCTGCAAGTGGCTGTTGTCAAAACCGTTTTGGGATCCCATTTTGGTTGGTAGGTAAATTCACCACCCATTCTAGAACCTATTCTTGTGGGGATTGGGATGTTCACTGGGGGTACGGGAATTTGACCCATGGCCAATTGTTTTCGGTCTTCGTTGTGGTTGCTTTGTTGCTTGTGGTGGTCTTTCTTGTTTGCATTGGTCTTGGTCTTGCTTGTTTTCGTGCTTTGTTTGTTTTGGTCTTGGTTGTGTTGCTTTGTTGTTTGTCTTGGGTTTGGTTTTGTCTTGTTACTCTCTGCTTTGGTGCTGGTGTTAGTTACATTCTTCTTGTGTTGGTGTTGGTGTCGTTGCATTTTTGTTTGAGCTGTTGTTTTTGTTGTTGTGGTCTTGTCGGTGTTGCTTTGTCGTTTGCTTTCGACTTGGTGTTGTTGCTTGTTTGCTGGTTTGGGCTGGTTTGGTCTTCTTGTTGTAGTTGCTGTTGTTGTTGTTGTTGCTGCTGCTGCTGTTGTTGCTGTTGTTGCCTTGCTGTGTGTGGTTTGCTGTTAGTTGTGTTGCTGTTGTTTGCTTTGGCCTTGGTTGTGTTGCTTTGGTATTCGTGTTGATCAGTCTTGCTTGTTTGCTGTGTGTGTGTGTGGGTGGGTGCGTGCGTGCGTGCGTGCGTGCGTGTGTCTGTGTGTGTGTGGGTGCTAGTGTGTGTGTGTGTGCGTGGGTGCTAGTGTGCGTGTGTGTGTGCGCGCGTGTTTGTTGATGCTTTCTTGCTTGTGTGTGTGCTTTGGTACTTTTTGGCTTGTGTGTGCTGATGCTTTGTTGTTTGTGTTTGTGTGCTTTGATGTTTTGTTTCTTGTGTTTGTCTTGGTCTTGTTGCTTTGTTGTTTGCTTTGGCGTTGGTTTTGTTGCGTTGTTGTTTGCCATGGTGGTGGTGCTGCGTTGCTCTTCTTTCGGTGTTGGTTCTTTTTTTCTATGATTTGTTGGTTGTGTTGCTTTGCCTTTGTCGTGTGATTGCCAAATCCGTGGAACTGCGATGACAGCAATCAATAGATGGCGAACACTCCTTCCTGTCCATAGGAATCCCATGACCAACATAGTGATTTTGCCCTCTTTTGGGAGGGCGGATGCTACATCACCAGTGCAATTGGCCTGGCCCGTGACACGAGCACGCTTGCACGTGCCCACACAGGTGTGCGACTGCGCTTGCGAGCGTATCTTGGGCTTCGCGTGATACAAATGTGTAGAGTAAATACCACAGAACGGAGTAGAATGCATTTGAGAAGGCGGGATGCGAGCTGACAAGGCCGGCTGTAGCCCCTTGGACCCGCCCCTGGACCAGCGCTTGGAGTTTTCCATACTTGTTTCAGAGGCGCCAAAAGCCGAAGCAGGCCATCGAGAAGATGATGGAAGTCCACTCCACCACCTCAGTGTCCGTTTTTTTGTTGTCATTTTACGCGTGTTTGTTCCCCCTTCTTTTTCCCGAGGGGTGGGGTGGAGCAGGCGGAGGCGGTCAAAGCTTGTTACCCCTGTTGGGATCCTTATTGGGAGGCGGCTCATGTCGAAAACCGCCCATGTCAATGCGTGCAAACATGGGGGAACTCCTCACGGCTGCAATGCAAAGTACCGGGTAGCCTGACATGCCAGCATTAATTGGTCGGACTCTCCGGGCTTTGCTGAAGGGAAATCCTCATGCTCCTTTTCACCCCAAAGGGCTAACTTCCGGAATCCGTAGTGGGACACCACAGAAAGCCACAACCATCTGGCCATGAGGAGCCTGCGCCCATCGGCTTTTCCAAAGCGACCTCAACTCGCAGAAGAAGAGGACCCGCTCTTTAAGCGGGTCCTAGTTGATATGGCCGTGGGTCAAAAATGGGCATCCATTCTGGAATCCTAGTAAATGGGACCCAGGACTAGACCCATACCCCTGTACCCAACTGTTAGGATTGATTTTGACACTAGGCACAACTGCTGCCAGGAAACTTTCCAACCAGTCATGTAGGTCAGGAAGCCGTCCAGGCCAGCCATCACAGCCTTGGCTCCCCGTCCGGCAAGAAAGTGGCGCGCTCAAAAAAAACACTTCCGGGATCTCTGCAACCCAAGCATCAGAACCAGCTACTTGCTGAATGCGTAGGTGTCCTTTTCAGGGAACTAGATGGATGTCCCTGGTAGATGATTAAACCACCAGGTAAACCAGGAATTGCCGTCTATGTTTCGAGCAACACAACTGAAAAGGACACCTACTTGCTGAATGATGATCTCTGAGGCCTCTGCAGCTTGAACATACAAAGACCCAGGCTACTTGTCGGGCGCCTGCCTCATACCTGAGATCTCTGCTACTTAAAGAGCAAGGACCCAGGCTACTTGCCGGGTGCCGCTCAAGACATCTAGGCCTTCAGAGCCTCAGCTGCTTCGTTGCAAGACGTACCAAGGGATTTTTTCTCAAGGAGAGCACCCATGCCGCGGAGCGAAGGAGTACCGCTAAGCTCAAAGCTGCCGGGTGGCTGGTAAGAGCTCCTTGAGATTCAGGTACACAGACCTGCAAGCTCGCCCGGCGAAAGCCACGGCTCTCCATAGCGCCCATTTGCCCTGAGTGTCTCCGAAACTGAGCTGCTCAAACATGAAAACGCTACATTGGGGGAATCTCGCAATAAACGTTTCCGCTTGGTTTTCCTTTTTCAACCAACCCCTAAAGGGTACAGTACCCTCAAAAAGAACAACCCAAATGATTGGCCAGGAAACACTCCGAATCAATACGCTCGTCAATCCATCCTTGCCCGGGTAGGAAACCCTGAACGAAGCCAATGTTGTGGAGCACCCCAATGAGTCTATTTCACCCCGGCCAGTGACGCAACGGCCCCTAGAAGGTTGTACGCGTGGATGCAAGCAGGTTCCAAAGATGGACACCCAACATTGACTCGGAGGCAGGGAGGATGCCGGAGCATGCCTGTGTTTGTGTGTGTGGCTGGCAAAATGCGGCTTCTCTGGGCACGCAGCGAATTTCATTTTGACCGCATGGAGGGTCACAGGGTCTCGCAGACATGACAGGCTTCGCAGCTCCTTGTAGGTGTTTTGTAGACACAAATATGTACATGATATATTCAACAATTGTGCATCCGCTGTACCACGGCAATTATCATGCATAACCTTCAAATTGGAAGACATTCAAGTCCAGAAAGCAGCTTTGATTCGTGCTGTTTTGCGGATTCCATCTGTTCTGCCCCTTGTTGGTCCTTAAGTTCCGGACAAATCCATCGATCCGCATCCACCCGGCCTGAGGCACAGCAGGAGCAAGAGCACATCCGGGATGAAGCTCGCACCCTGCCGCCAAGTCCCTGTGCTTCCAGCTACCACTAGAGGTGAGGTGAGTCATACTCAAAGCCCAGCAGTAACATGGTCCAAGCCCAGAACCATGTCAAGAACTAAGGCGGCCGGACCCATGTTTCTGGCTGGGAGTGCCCCTTGCTACCCGGCAACTACCCGTGTTTTGATTGTGACTCAGGGGAATGTATCTCTTGGTTTTACATGATGGTTTCCCCTGATAGTGGTATCTGGAAGCACTAGCCACAGGACGTCATCCGACACATGGTCCTAAAGGTGTCACTGATCACGAGCTGAGGTTCCTGTCGATCGACAAAAAGCTCTGGGTAAGTGGTTGATCCGCATGAGCAGCGTGGCCGCGTTAGAGTTTTTTTTTAGTGGGTATGGGTCAAAAAAAACCACCAGGGGACCGCAGGTTTTAGTGCTTGTTGCCATTTACAAGGGTTCCATTTGGGGTTGGCTTGGAGCTGATTTGTGTTGGGTGTGCTGCTGCTGGAAAACACGGTGCCTTTAGGGTTGCTTTAGGAATGTTGTTGCGTGAGTTGTGGGCGAGTTTTGGTGGTTTGGGGCAACGCTCCAAAACCAATCTTAAACGAGACCAAAACTCACCAAAAACAACCATAAAGGCACCGTTTTTCCAGCAGCACACAGCTCCAAGCCAACCCCAAATCCACCAATGCCAATCCTAAACCCGCCCAACAACAGCCTGGATATTAGCCCTCAATCAACCCCAAACCACCACAAGACTCACTCTAACGAAGATCCAAGCCAGCCTAAACTCCCCTTAACTTAAACCAGCAGCCCCCAGCAACTCCCAACTGCCTTCCGATCAGAGCCAATAAACAACTCCCGGGCCAATTGAGGCTGGTGATGCTGGGAATGCGGCAAGCCAACCAACCAACCAACCAACCAACCCAACCCAACCCAACCCAACCCAACCCACCAACCAACCAACCCAGCCCTAGGAAATAAAAAAACACCGATCTGCGTGGCCGCCTCCGAATCAAAAAAAAGAAGATTCATGTTGATTACCAGCAATTCAGACCCCCAGTAAGACCCCTAACAAGACCTTTTTCCGGGAATACTGGAGGGGACCAGGAGAGGGTGATAAATTAAGCAGAGCGGGTTGGGTTCTTATGAAAGGAGTCATTTCATTGAAGAAAGGCTCTTCGTTGAGGTACGAGCACTCCGGACCTGTTCATGCATTCTGGTGAAAACTGACTTGGAGTCGTCGCGTTCTTGGTTCAGAACCGTCCCCCGGATTTGACGCACAGCGAGATTCTTGGAATTGATCCACCTGCTTACTCCCTACCTCAGACTTTCCGCCACTGGTACAGCCATCCAACACAGCCAACATGGACACTTAAGATGCCCACCTTGTCCAAGCGATGCGATCCTTTGCAGGCAAGCAACTGACAGATATGGCTCCGCGATAAAGGACTCGTGCTGAAACCTCGCAGCATGGCCACTGGGTCCATTGACATCCTCGAAACTCCCGGGCCAAGGCTGGTGATGCCGGGCATGCTGCAAGCCAACCAACCAACCAACTAACCAAACAACCAACCCAGCCCCACGAAATAATAAAAAAACACACACCGGATCCTGGTGAAAGGGGAACCGCCTCCAAACAAAATTTTGAGAACCCCTCAAAAAACCTTCATGTCAGACCCGTCCACCCGTCCACTCCCCATCGCAGTACAAGCTAGCTGCATTGCTGTCAAACATTGCCACCGGCCCAGCATTTGCCGCCTGTGTCTGATCTCGGGGTTCAGGTCGTTGATGAACTGATGTATGTACAACGTGAAGTGATTCAGGTTCGCATTGTAAGTCAAGATCTGATACCTCACGCAGACCCATGTCCAACACACATCGACATTTGGTAGCGCCCCTTTCTCATGGAACCCCAAAAGGGGGCTCCAAAAGAGGATCCCTTCACTTGTCGGTGCTGTTTGGGCTCCATGCTCAGGTGTGAATTCGTGTACAGAGGTGTTATAGCTGATTCTAGGGGACAGATTCTCCATTCTTTCCAGGAATCCTTCTTTCCAGAAAACCATCAGAACACCAGGGGAAACAGCTGGTTGTTGAAAGCTAGGACACCTAGATTGATGTGAATTCGCCCCCCCCCCCCCAAACGTGCTTCCGCTGAGCCGGGGTTGAGCTTCCCTCCGGTGCAACATCTTCATCTTGCTTGCTGACGGCTCCACGGGGGCCTGCGCTTTTGTGTTGATTGAAACCTCAAAAGGGAAACCTCAAAAGGGAAAAATCAAAAGAATGCAGGGTTTGCCTTTGGACGACTCTTTTGGCCTCTGGTTCCTTCAAAAGGGGATCAAGACGCGAAAACGCGAGCGAGCCCTACCCCGAATTGCCGAGCAGCCTAGCAGAAAGAAGGAAAAATATGACTGGGCAAAGGAAACCAAAGGGAAACCCAAGGGAAGCCAAAAGCAGACCAAAGGGAAATACGAAGAGCACCAAAAGGAGAACAGGAAAAAAAAAAGAACTCCGGAGCAACCATGCTACCTTTTGCAAAACAACATGCAGAATGGCAGGCAAGACACCTATGTGCCTAGGTGAGTTTTAAGACAATATGGTGTTCTAGAGTCAGAACCACCAACCAATAGGACGTGAATCACTGAATTCTGACATCCTCCAAAGGGTCTGGGACCCAACATTCACACCCAACTCATTCCTCGATGAAACACATCTTTGCCTCAAACAAGGTCATCGCATCCTGAAAACCCCGCGTTTGGACCTCCATTTGCTTAAGTCCCCTGGCAAAATGACACATTCTTCCAGTAGTGATAGCTTCTGTGTTAACCCAACGAAGAACATACACAATATTATAGTAGTTGTATTGGTTAAAGTGATTGAAACCTCAACCCCCGAAATCACATCCTGCCCACCGAGCTGCTCCATTGTTGCCACAGCCTCATCCAGCCAGGGTATCTGCGTCATATTCTCGAACATGTCCTGTGCAGGACTTTGTTCCACCTGGGACACCTGTTGGCTCAAAGTCTGGGGTACAAGAAATAATTTCGTCCGACACTGTCTCATAGTTAGTCTACCTTAGCATATATATTATATATATATATATTAGCTTTTGGGGAGCTGATGTGACCTCTTCACTCAGGTGTCAATAAGCAAACATGGCAAACATACGCAAAACAGCAAGCAAATGGACGATGTGTTTCAAGTCTGGCGCACGGCAAGTTGGAAAAGAGACGAGACTGCCTTCTGTTCAAACATTTTTCACATCCCTTTGATTGGCACACAAACGGATCCTTTTAGGCATGACCAATTTAGATTTGGCAGGGAGAACGTTCCAATCCCCATAAAGCAGAAAATGCAGCCCGGGCCCACCTCCTTTTGGGTTTTGGGGGACGTGGTAAAAACGCTTTTCTCATGGCTTGGCTGGAATTAGGACCCCAGCACAAAATGATATCTTTTGCCTGGTAGTGAATACAGAGGGGAACTAATTCTGGGGAGGATGGTGGACCAAACCCCTCTCTGGTTGGTTTTGAATGGAAAGCCCGGGGAAACACGCACACGACTCTCGCTTACATTCGGTTGAAAGGGAAACCCAAACCAGTAAAAAGCGTGGGAAACGCACTAAGCAGCTGTCAGCTGCGCAAAAGGGGAAAGACAAAGCCAGTGTCCCTTCGAAGTGTCTGGATCCCTCCGGCCAGTGGGTTGCCCCTCTGAGCCTGCTTGGTTGATCAAACAGAGGGCATATATGGGGGTGTGTCAAAAAGCAGGGACCCAACGTGGAGGTATTGCCTTTTGGTTTACCTTGCACCAGGTGAATAGAGTATATTGAAACCAACACACACACACACACACAAACTGGGTGCGTTTGTTCCAGGTTCTTCGACACAGTGAGTCCCCAAATTGGGTCTCTCCCGCGAAACAAATCTTCGCTGATTAGCCGTGCCAGGACTCCAAAAGAACAGGCTGCGCAAGATGATACCTTGGATCGAGTGACAGAATGGTTCGCACTTGGAACCTGCCAAACCAATTGAGGGCGAACAGCCCTATTTTTAAAATGGCCCCCTAAAGAAAAATACCCCCATTTGGTGTTGTCTTTGTGTGAGGTACCTCATTTTGACTCGGTTCAAAGGTTAAATGCAAAGCCCTTTATGGGTGTTGCCATCAGTCACCAGTCCTTGCTCTTCCTCCAGGTGTTGAGAAGAAAACGTCTTAGCAAGCTGCACGGCCCCGCTTCTCTGCACTTGACGCCCCAAAATCTGCCTGGTGAGAAAACCTGAAAGAACCAGCTAGGGCAAATGTCAGGCCCCTCCAGATAGGTGCCGGGACCGTTTCCTGCCCCTCTCGCAAGAGCCTTAGGCACATGGCCAGTTTTATACGGTCCCCATATGTCGTTTTGGTGGTTTTGAACATCAAGGGGATGTTCTTTGATGATTTTCAGGGGAAATATGGGGAACCCTGTTGCAAGCAGACCAACTGATTTCTGTTTGGCCGGAATGACAATGGTAGTTTCGGATAGCTCCGAAATGTACCCTAAACTCTAGACTCCCTTTCTCTCTCAGTCTGTGAAACCGAATGTGAGAGGTCACGTGGATCAACCCCGCTCGATTACCCAGATTAGAAGCCAAGACGTGCCAACAGAATGCTGTACGAAGGAATCCGGCGTGTGGTGCAATTTCTTAGGAAGCCGGATTCCAGGAGCGAGTTCTTGCTGTTTCGTGCACTACCCTTTGCTGACCAAGCCAACCATACTTGATTCATTCGCTCGACCCGATTTTCATCAGAGTGGTACCAATCGTGTTTTGAGAGTTTACAGCATTGCTTTGGCTCCACTTATTCAAGTTCACCCTGAAACTCAGTTGCCCAAAGGACCCAGAACTAAAAGGTATTACGAACGGACCAAAATGGGAAAACCAAAAGGTCAAAAGGTCGGCTTTGGGCAACTGAGGAAAGGTTTCTGAGAGATTCGATTCATACGTATCCGTGACTCAAATTGCCTGAGTCGTTCTGAATCTTGATATGAAACCCTGGCATCAGGTCGGTTGTGTCTCACATTCCACCACTGTTCATCGGTTTCCCTATTCAAAGCCATAGCAATGTGGGTGTGGGTCAAACATAGATACCTAAAATGGGTTGCCCTGGTAAGTGGAAAGGACTACCCTCCCTCCCACTAACATGGCACCTGACAGGGGGTCCCTGCAAGAGGAAAATTATCTTCCGGGTGCCCTCCAACAAATGCTATGATAGTGGGAGGAAGGGTAAAACCTGTCAATTATGGTCAAACTTAGATACCTAACATGGGTTGCCCTGGTAAATGAAAAGGACTAAACCCTGCGGTCCAATTCCTTTTGACCTCTTTTTGACCCATCCTCATTCGCACCGAGGCGCGGGAAGACCACAGAGCTCTCCTTGAGCTCGCCGTGGTAGTAGCAACTGCCGCTCCGCGAATTGTAGACATCACCTCGAACCAAGAAATTTATGTTCTCCAAGGGACTGAGTTCTGTTCTAAGGGTTTTTGTATTACACCCCTGGAATACACCCACTGGCTATTGACCCCATTTAGGCACATTTCCGGATAAAGCCGTGTTATGTTGAACCGGTCTGGGTCATTTCCCAAGGGTGTAATCCCAGGGTGTAATACAAAAACCCTCAGATCTGTGGGGGGTGACGGATTCCCTATATCTCCAACCTAAAAATCCAATGCTTCAATTCAGAATTAAGGAGCTGGGGATACGGGTTTTATTATGTGTTTCCATTCTCCAAGGAGCGATTTTGGGTACCATTTTTGAGCCACAGCCAAATCACACGGGGACAAACATGGTCTTCGGTCCTGTTGTCTTCTTTTGCCAACCGCCGATCCTTAGCCTTGGGCTAGAGCAGAAGCAGGTTCCTTCGAGCACCCGTCATGGGCCGAGTTTGGTTTGTTATCTCCCTTCTTGTGTGATTTAAACATCACCTTGTGGGCCATATGGCTGTGGGTCAACAATAGGTACCCAACATGGAACACTGCCCGTTTCCAACTCAAGACTCAAGAGGGATGACCTTCCTGGTTCCATCCGGGAAAATTGATTCATGTGAAGCACATCCCGCTGAAACAAACAGTTGGCACGGTTTGTGAAAATAGAAAAAAACACGCGGGGGCCGGTTCCTTCTTTTGAACCTGACCCATTGTTTAAAGCATGTCGTCAGGCCGACGAAGCAAACGGCCGTCCACCGGATCAACACCAACTGGCAGAACATATTTTTTGTGTGCACCGAACAGGCCAAATGAAACAGAAGCAAACAAGATGATCCAGAAAATTCACGGTGGGCTTGAACCCCATCCCATGCTCCGGATGGGCTCGGAACGGTATGAAGATGCATATGGAAGGGTTCGCTTTTTCGCCAGGGTCACTGGGTCACTAGGCAATATGTGCCAAGAGACCGGGCCCTTTGCTTGTTGCTAGGGATTCTTCTTACTCTGTGGCCAACGCGGCAAACAGGCCCCCTTGGCTGGAGCCGTGCAGCTTAGTGTCCATACGCTAGCCTTTGATTCAGGACAAAAGCTGGATGTCACCAAACTGGTTCAACGTGCGAATCCAAAACAAGAGTAGCTACAGTCTTGCTGCCATTGCTGGGTCTGAGTGTCCATCTGATTTCAAGTTGCTGGAACTTTGGAAGATGAGGTTCCATTAGATTTAGTAGATTCGAGTGTTCGCTTGACCTGCTGAAGAGGAGTTTCAGCTTTCATCTGAACATTCTGTCAAGCTTCGAGTATCTATTGCATTTAACATTGTGTAGATTGAGTTGTGGTTTCATTCAGTACTGGTTTGGCATGTGCTGGTTTTTATGTGGAGAGAACAACCGAACGAACGACGAACAAACACGTCTTAAACAATACACACCATATGCACACAATACAAACAAACAATAACAACATAATATGGCCGTGGGTCAAAATTAAACAACCTGGAATTGTACCGCAGGTTTTACTCCATGATTCCATGTACCAGGGTTCCATTTTGGGGTTACCCTATTAATTCTTGACCCACAGCCATATATTTGAGTGAGACACAAGCCCCTTGTAAAGACTAAAGCCATGCCGATGGCAGTGAATATGGGAGCGTCCCAAACGGGCGAGGAGCGGATGACCTCATTCACGGGGCACGGCACGGGGTCCCGGTAGAACTTGGACATGCGCGCGCCGAAGATCATCTGGTTCCTGAGAAACAAAGGCGGGGTCTGGAAATGGGTACGTGTCAAAAAAAAGCAAGAAGGCTTCCTTGTCAGTTCTTTTACCAACTTGAGGGAACCCTCAAACAATAAAAAACACCAAATCTGAACCGCCAATGCCAGCTCACCTCAAATCAAACCCTGGGAAGGCTTCACGGCTTACATTTTCACCCTGAAACCAGCTGGGCCGAATAACCCTCAGAGCCTCCCCACTGCCAGCATGGCTCGCCGGTCTTCATCGGGTTGGGGGCAGGGGTCGGACGTGGCTAAGCGCAAGCGACGCGCAAGCCTCGCGCAAGCGACGGAAAGCACCAGCAGTGAAGGAAGCACTGCCAGATCAACACGCAACAATTTGCTCTGGACAAGAACAAAAACACCTAAATACTGTACTAAGATGGCGGCGGGCTTCCAGTCAGCTCCTGTGGCCATTGGATTCTAAATCTCAGAATCAAATACAAAGGTGAAAAAGATCAAATTTGCGGTTTGCATCACTTGTCACCTGCATCTTGCTGGTTCTCGTAAAAGCTTGCGTAAAGGAAGCCACTATGGATGGTTTATCGGATTCCGACTCATTCCCTACCTTAACCAAGTCGCTCCCCGACTCCACCGTGGAGGAAAGAACTTAGGGGTCCGGGATCGCTCCTACCCACCTTAAGCGCATGGCTAGAAGAACGAGAAGTCCATGTCCACGCCAAAAAATGGCCAGTACTGGCCATAAAAAGAGGGTCTAGACCGAGCAACTTGATGAAGATCCAAGTATGATTGCCTTCCCATT
This sequence comes from Effrenium voratum, assembly GCA_963377175.1. Classification (NCBI taxonomy): domain Eukaryota; class Dinophyceae; order Suessiales; family Symbiodiniaceae; genus Effrenium; species Effrenium voratum. The sequence goes on from CAUJNA010003320.1 coordinate 355,620, forward strand.
CTCTCCAAACATAGCTCTTCTGCAAAACCAGCTACCTCTCTTGTATTTGTTTGCCGGTTTTACGGACACAAGGATTGCTGGGTTCACAATGGTCGGAAGTCATCGGCCAAATCAAGCGACAAAAGTCAACAGGGCGACGATGCTCGCCTCATTCCCCGTGGATTCGCCAAAGAAGGTCCAGTCTGTTTGCCAGAAACAGAAACGCTGGGGAGTAAGTCACGATGTATCCAACATCAAAAAAGCTTGCTCGAGCCCGTAAACAGAAAGTGCTCAACAACTTTTGACTCCGGCAAGCCAAAAGATTTGGATACACCCACCTGTTGTTGTCGGTGTTTGGTAATTTCAATGTTGGTGCCCATTTCAAAACGCTTTGAGGGCTGGACCCACAAGTATTCAATCTGCATGCAAACCATCCTGATACTTGGAGCCACAGTAGCATGTCCTCTTCTGGCAGGCTTTCCAAGGAGCTGGGGCTGCGTCATTTACCGCATTTCAGTTGAAACGTCCGCATGTTCCGAGTTCAGCGCTTCGAGCTCAACGCCCGTTTTTTGTTTTTAATAAACCGAGCACCAATTGCGAAGCGAGCGGCATGGCAGTGACACGGCCGGGAACAGGATCATAGGCGGGGTCTTGACGGAAGATGGTGGGAATGTACCACTGCCTGCCGCGAGAGCACGCGCAACCTCTCAGGACTGAGAGGCGTTTTGGGGCTCCGGCACCATCTTCCATCAAGTAAATCGTTGAGCCCGTTCAAAAGAGTCACAACCAAATGCGTGTACAAAAGGAACCCTAAAGCAAATTACTGTACGTTCAGCAATCCTCAGCTCACCATGATTTCCTCAAGCTGATGTTTGAAACATGCACAAACATCAGCCCAGCTTTTGTTTGCTGCCGTCAGCCCTTCGTTACCATTTGACTGGCATGGGCACCTCACCTTTGCGACCGTTTGCTCGTTTGCTTCCTTGGGGTAAGATAGACAACTATCGTTCAAAACAGCCTCCATTGGCGGGGTTGAGTCGTATAAAGGCGCAGCCGAGCAAATCCGTACCAAAGATAGCTTAAAATGTGTCTTCCAGAAAATTCATGGGCAACAGTCGGGTGTCGGGTATGGGACACAACTCTTCTGTCCAAAGCACTGTCCAAAAAAACCAACGGGTGCTAGCGTTCGAAGTACAAATGAACCTCGCGCTGCTTCGCCGGAATACTTCTTGCCACCTGTTGGCTTGCCAAGGAACCTGTTAAAACGTGAAGGGGAGGGACGGTCAATGTCAACTTCGGCATTGGCCACGGTTCTGACCTTGCGGTTGGCTTTCCTTCCCTGCAGATTGACATGAACCCCACAGAGTCATTTCATTTGAACATCCTAAATGTTGGAATTCTCAAACAAGCTCCATCTTTGTTGGTTTGCGGGAGAGTACCATTGCCGAGAACCAGCACCATTCACCCGTGATGCTAGGGTGCTGGCCAAGGTTTCGCAACAAGGGCCAGCAGGCACGACCCCTGATTGATATGCTCCTTTCTTTAATAAGGAGGGATCCCTGCTCAAGGATTCCTCTCCAGCTGACTCGTAGGCCTGCCAAGCACAAAGCATTTACTTTCTGCAGCACACTTTCCACCTTGGGGGCAGAACCTTGACTCGAACACAAACATTGAACCAACGCTTGGTAACACCTGCTTCATTTAAAGCCCCGAGTTCCTCGAAATGTGAGGAGCTTCGCCTTCTAGCATATCAACCCCAATGTTGGTATCGCAAAGGCCATGAAATATGAAGTTCTGCTCACGTGGGTGTGGGTCAAAAACTTAAACCACCGGCAAACCGTCAAACGGTTTCACCACCAGGAAAAAATGCACCGCAGGTTTTCGTCCTCTCCATTTATCAGGACACCCCATTTTGGGTATACAAACTTTTGACCCACACCGACGTGCCACTCCGTGCATGCCATGAAACATCGGGCAGCCAAGGCCTGAGGCGCTGGAAAAAAAACCGACACCGAGCTGCTCAGCAGAGGTGTATCCTATTAGAGTCGGCGTCCTTTGGAAAAAAAAAAAAACAGATGTGCTTCTGAAACCCTCCTAAACTAAATGACGAGAGTTTTGAAGCTGACTCCTATGTGCTTTGTCGTATCATGGGCATTCCAATTTTCAGACATCGGAGTTCGGCCCCGCCTGGTCCAGATGTTGGTGGTTCTGATCTTAGCTGACAGGATATGTTCAGAAGGAGACTTCTGACTGGTGCTGACCGATTTGGGTGTCTCAAACTCGGGGAACGGCTCAAGGTGATGTCGCTCAATTCCTTTGGGTGCCACTAATCCAACAAAAAAGGCAAACGTCCCAAAACACGATGACTGAACCAGACGCTCGTTTTTTTTCAAAAGGGTATGGGTCAAAATTAAACTACCAGGGGACCGCAGGTTTTGGTCCATGTTTCCACTTACCAGGGCTCCATTTTGGGTACATATTTTTGCCCCACAGCCAAATGGAACCCTCGGAGGTTTCTTTGAATCGGAGGCGCGCTGAGCTGAACCCCAGAAAAACCTTCCCAAAGCCCGAAACATGGAGCGACCCATAGCGACCCATCCCCTCAAGGTGGTGGAACGCGGGGTTTCAACATGTTGAAAATGGGTTTCCGCCGAAAACAACATTCGGACCATTCAAACATTGGGTTCTCGCCCCAACGGTTTCTATCTTACTAAAAGTGAGCGAACCCAAGTTGCAGATGGCCGCATGGCAAAAAGCTCCCTTCGCGTTCAGCCACCTCTTGGGGAGAAACCCATCCCTACGCACCTCTTGGTGCCCTTTCTGCCGCCTTTCAAATCCAATAACCCCCCAAGTCTGCAAAATGAAATCCGGTCCTGAGTATTGTGTACAAGTACCTCCCGCCCAGTTACAGTCGTCGAAAGGGCTTGCCTTTCAACTGGCTATTCAGGAGGAGCACAAATTCGGCGTGTCAGTTTGACGGCCGCCGCCCATCCCTTCTAAGACTGATTTAGCAATCCGACGAATAGCGCAGGGTGACACAGTGTGTGTAATTCATTATACTGTGATAATTGGTTGTGTTTGACGCACGTTTGTGTTGTTGATTTGTGCTCCCGCCCCCTGCGCGGAAGCGGTTTTTGGTGCCTTGTTGGTGTTGTTTGGTGTTTTTGCAGGGCAATACTGCTTGAGTCTAGAGCGACCACAAAAACAAAAAACACTCAACAGAAACCGCACCTTTTTGCCGCTATGTGTTTGCAAGTATCGTGCTGTGTTTAATATTTATTTTCTGTTTCTGTTTCTGTTTCTGTTTCTGTTTGTGTGTGTGTGTACTGTGTGTGGAGTGTAGTGTAGTGTAGTGTAGTGTAGTGTAGGGTAGCGTAGCGTAGCGTAGCGTAGTGTAGGGTAGTGTAGTGTAGTGTAGTGTAGTGTAGTGTGCGTGTGCGTGTGCGTGTGCGTGTGCGTGGGCGTGGGCGTGTGCGCGTTTGTGTGTGTGCAATTTGTGTTGTTCGAGCGTTTGTTGTGCTTTGTGTGTGTGTGTTTCTGTTTGTGTTTTTGTTTGTGCAGATTTGCCCGACTTGCTCAAGATATGCAACATGGAACAAAAACATGCAGCTGCCGCCCCCCCCAGAAGCAGGCAGCCCGTCCAATCAATGCCCATGTCCATCATGGTTTTCTTGCGGTTCGCTTTCTGGCCACTACTCGGAAGGGCAGTCACTCAAAGATCTCAAAGTACAGCTTCTTGGGCAAAACAAACATGCGCTACAGCTCTCGCCTTGCGAAGGCTCACGCCCAGTTGCTCGGCTGCCAGGGTTCCACTGGTTTGGCCTTCAGCCGGGGCCCCGGGGCCCCGGGGCTCCTGGGGTTCCAGGCGTCAACGACTTTGTACTTCACGACGTTGATGATCGACGGGAAGTTCGCCTCAAACCAGCCCAGAGCTCGAGGGAAGCGCAGTGGAGATCAGTTAAACCTCTCTAGGATTAGAGTGCGTCATGCTGGTGTGATCCCATGAGCATGTCGCCACCTGGAGATGGGAATGTGTTCTTTGGGATTGTTCAGCAAAACCCCCCCAAAAAAGAGAGGTTCAACCAACAAATAGACAACTCAACGCGAATGCTTCAAGAGGTTTGCGTGACGGAAAGGGGGCGTGACGTTGGACACCCGCGCAGGAGCCCCGGCCTGGAAGTTTCCCTCAAGTACTAAGCATACGTCGTCAAGCGTTCGGATGGATCATGGCTGAAATATGACGCCGAATCCCACGGAAGCTGCGTGGCTTATGTCGTACGCACAGCTGCACCAAATTGCCAGTCCTAAGATTAGCATGATGGACCATTCCATGTTATCATGCAGGCGATTTGCGCAGTGCATTGCGCACTCACGTTAGGTATCACTCGTGTGGCCATTCAGTGAGAAGCTGGGTGGGTATTGATTGGTTTGCGCACGGCTTGCGTTTAGTCAGAATCACGCCACTGCCCAACACCACGCAAACGGTCTTGAAGAGCTGTAAGAAGAAGCCTAACGTTTACTATGTTTGCTAGGAACCACACATTTGACGTGCCCACACGGAAATAGTTTCATGGCTTCACGGGGGTTGTGAACAAAGTCTCTGGTTGAATTTAGCCGTCCCCCGAAAACGTTCTCATTTACTTACTCTTATCAGTTTGCAGGGGTGTCAGCCTGTAGCGCAAGTCTAGTACGCAAAGTACGCTTCCGAAGCTCCGGCTCGAAATCGCAACTTTGTAGTTTTTCTAGTAGAATCTAGTAGACTTCCGCAGCTCCAGCTGAGAAATCGCAACTTTAAAGCACAAGTCACAAGTTTAGTACGCGAAGTACACTTCCGCAGCTCCAGCTCGAAAATTGCAACTTTGGAGTACAACCGCAGCCGCAGCTCGAACATCGTGACTGACGCGTCATCGTTTTGTTACTCTTACCTTTCTGCAGGATAGCAAACGCCTCCTTCATAACTCTCAGGCGCGTTCCGTCACAATCCCACTTGCCATTGGTGGGATGAAAACTTGGCCCGCCGCCACATTCTTTCATGTGACACTGCAAGCACATGCTAACAACGTTGTGCTTGCTTAATATTCAGGAACACCCTAAAGCGCCAACCCCAGTTTTACTCTCACGCAGCTTTAAGCTTTCCCAACAGCACAAATTAAAGCCAAAATACACCCAATACACCCGGCCCGGACTACAAATTTGTCGCACAATGTCGCGCAAGGAGAAGTACAAGGCATAAATCGTATCGCACAAGCTTGTGGCCCTTGCAATTTGTCAAGGACCAAAGTGCCATGCTTCATTTTCAAGTACTTCAACCTTCCGGACAAACCACTGTTCCAATCGATTCTCGGGAATAGGCAATGCAAATCACCATGCGATGTGATCTCACCTGGTTACGCAATCGGCTGCTTGGCGCAAAACTATATATGTTACGCGGCTGCTTGGCGCAGAAGTGTGCCACCTGTTCGGGCCGAGTGATGCTAACATGTTTGGTGGAGAGAGGTGGCTGTTTTTGCTCCAAGAGGTCCCCAGGATCTGCCCTCAGGCATCATTTCATGAATTGATTGGCTTGTGACATCTTGAACCGAGAGTCATTCCTTGAGTTCACGGACTTGGGTTCACGGCTTCGTTCCAAGGCTTGCAGCTGAAGTCCTGCCACTCTGCCGCAGGCTTTATCCATGTTTCTCCGAAATCCCGGCGGCGATGGGCAGCCAAGTTTTGTTTGTGTGATCAAGCATGCCAGATTCTAGTGACACGCAAAGATGTCCATACTGGTGCAAAGGCTTGCGCAGACTTTAGGGCTGCTTCGCGCTGCTGTGTGTGTGTGTGTGTGTACGTATGTGCATGGTTGTTGTGCGCGTGCGAATTTAGCATCCAGCGTGTCATCAAAGACAGCACCATGCAAAAGTGAGTTTAACTAAGTAACTACAGCACCATTGACGCGGAAAATGAGTTCAACTCGGTATAATGTTGACCCCATATCAACCCCAGTTTATTTAATAGGGGGTGTCCCTGGGTTTAGTGGTTGGAATCGGACCACTTTTGGAGGGGCCCCCACCCCCCTATTAATAAACCGGGGTTGATTAATATGGGGTCAACATTACATCGATCACTACATCGGCCAGAGTTACGGAAGCCAGGCTTTACGTTCCATGATGCCACATTGATTCGAATCGCAAGCGCACCTTTGGCGTATCCCAAACAAGGGGATCATGAACAAACCAATTGCTGACAGCCTTCTCCGGCAAAGTTAGCCTGTTCGATCCTGGAAACGAGGGATAAATAGAATCTAGGAACCTGTTGTATGCATTCACGTTCACTGATTCAACATAAGCCACCACTGCATCTTGCCTTGCAAATGTTCCATAAGTACTGGACATCTTTCTCAAAATTTGGCACTCCTTGCATGTTGCTCAAACCGAAAACAGAAGCTACAACCAAGCGCCCAAAGCCGGCTGGAATTGAGAAGGTGCTCGGACCTAGCAACTCTCACAGTTCGAAGCCACCATCGGCCAATTTCAACCGATTCGACTTCCAGGTTCCCCGCCTCCATCCCCTGATGGATTCGAAAGGCGCTAAACAAGTCGATGTGGGTACTTGCCACCTTGCAGCCGACTCATTGGCACGTTTGTGGCAGGTCTCTCAAACCACGGCTCTCAAACTCCACTCATGGAATTTTGAGAGGTAGCACCTTGGCGCTAGTGGAGTCATCTCACGTTGGTACTCTTGGCTGTGTCAAGACAAGGAAGGGCCAAGGGGGACAATATCAAGTGAGGACAAAAATGAAACCTCTCATTGATCAAAACCTCCTCATCCCAGGTCCATCCCGGAAGAATAAGCTCATCGGACGCAAATATGTTTGTTTGTCGTTTCCAACAGTGATCCGAATCCCCTCAAAAATCGCTTCAAGAAACCGCGCAACTGGGTTCCCAACACCTACGTTGGATTGGCCAGGGATGGACATGCACACCTTGAAGGGTTTACTAACCCCCTACTCCAAATACCCGGCTTCTTATACCAGCATTTTTTTCCGCACATCTTTGAACCCTGGTTGTCCATGCAATAAAACCTCTCGGTTTTGTCAGTTTCACATCATACCTCTAGAAAGTTGGTGTTTTTTTGGGGAATCCTGGGCTCGTTGCGACCTAAGTGGCAAGAGCGAAAGTGACGCAGGTGCCAATGACCGTGGGCAGAGACCATAAAGCAGTGCTGGTCTCATACTCCCACTTCATCCTCAAAGCCGGCGTCTAGTTGTGCCACAGAAGGAATTAGTTGTGAGGAGTTAGTTTCTGAGCTGGGAGGAATTGGTTGTGCCACAGACAAAAAACAGAAAAAGATTCTTCTCAGCTCAAACATCTCTCTGGGTTTATAATATTTCACCAGCCTGAAAGAAGGTAGTTGGGGAGCTATTCCCAACATAAACCACCATTTAGGGTGAAGTCGTGTGAGCTCGTTATAATTCTCCCATAATATCTTCTGGTTTTCAAGTCCCCCAGAGGGTGCCTCCTAAGCCGCCGGTTTTGGGGTCTCCTCCCAGGTCTGGGCTTCCCTCGTTGTCGCTTTGGATCGCTTTGGAGGTGTCCCATGTGCCCTGCACGAGAAGCCGGGGCTCAAACAACTTGAAGCCAACACAAAGAAGGTCTAGCCTCCAGCATTCACAGGGACACCACAAACGCGGATACATTCATCGGCCGGGTTTGGCTGCGATCCCAACTTGAGAAGTCGAAATATATGGCGGTGGTTCCTCTCGGCAAACAAAAAAGACGTGTGCACCACAAACAAAAACGCTGGACCACCCACCATGCACCACTTGGGTGACCCCAAATGACACGTGAACATCCTTGCAATCGATTAGAATCCATTTATCCAAATCCGTTTAGGCGTTTAGGGCCCCCCCCCCCCGAATCTTGACCCAACACCAGGGCACACCAAACACAATTGTCATCAATTGTCTGATTATGTTCCAAATTTTGTCTAGAGCAACATCTAACATACCGTTGGTAAGGAGACCCCAGAGATGGTTTCGACCGGGGCAAATCGAGAAGTTCCAAGGGAAAGAATGCGGACTCAAAGGCGAGCCAAGATGCCATTCAATCAGCTTCTCTCGCTCGCATTGGTGCGACTTCAACTCCACCTTTCGGGAGGTGCACATGAGCCATGGTCGACCACGGTGACGACGAGGGTGCTTCAAAAAAAGTGGCCTCCAAAATGGGCGCGCTCCGATTGGTTCCTCGAGTGGCGTCCCCCCCCATTCTAGCAATGCCGACAAATTCGGACAAAGCAATTACAATGTAGATGATGTTAAGAGTGGCGGGAACGACGACAAAAGGAACTAGAACCACGTACAACATGAGACAACCAATCATAATAGATGCAATTCCGCCAACAACAAATGCAGCCCAACCTCAACAACTCTACGCCTTCTACAATGTAACATTGCACCTTGACATAATCCGAAGGGGCGTACCAGTATGCCATGGTTTCTCCTTTAGTCTGAACATGATCTACCTTAGGACTTTGATTAGCAGGATCCTCCGGATTCTTCCAAGAATGACATGAGGCTCCAAACCTATGGGTGCAGGCCTCCTTTTTTCGCAGGTTCTCCTTCACCACGTTGAAGGCAATGGCACCTGCGGTGTAAAGCCCGAAACCCCAAAGAAACGCCGCATGCAACTCCCCATGGCCGGGCCCCTTCAGGATCTTCCCAAACCTCCACCCAAGTTTGTCCGTCCGCCACCCCCCCCTCCCCCTGAAAAACGGCCTGCCCGGCCGCCCAGCCGAATTCTGTTTTTGCCCCAAGGCTTTGCTTGGCCCAAAATCCGCTGCCCTTCTGAGCTCTCAGACTGCTGCTCTTGTTCTGACCCTTGAAGCCATGTGGAAACGTGCGAACTTGATGCAGCCCTTAGACCATGGATCGGACGTTATGGCCAACCTAGGTATTGCAAATGAGCGGCTATTGCCCCAAGCTTGAACTCTCTGGCTGGGTGGGAAGACGGAGTTTCCCAAAACAGTTGTGAACAAAAAAGATCCAGCCACATAGCGCCAAGGCAAGTCGTAGGCAACCCTGATATGAATGTATTCCAACAGCCCCCTACAGCGCACGTCCATGATTTGGCAGACCTGTTGATACAATGGACAAATCCACACAACAACTTGCAACCACCCTGCAAAACTGAATACTGTTCAATTCATGCAGTGGACACATGCACAACAAAGACTGCAAACTCCCTGCATAAACAATTCTGTTGTTCTGGATAAATGCACACAACCCTGCAAGAATGTATATGTTCCGATTTCGGACAGGAACAGTAAGAAAAACAACAACACGGTTGGACCCACAAAACGTAAAAAAGCACAACTCACAAATGGAATTGCGTCTTACGTCAGGCAGTTTGTGCTCACTGTTCCCCAGTACAAGTAACATGTGTAAACAGTGAAACCTTTTGGACTCCGATCCGAAATGAGGAGCATCCCTACTGTGGATGGACGAAATCCTGCACCACTTGGAAACCATGGGAAACCATTGTTTGTTGGTATGTACAGGGGGAACCATCATTCCAGGGCTTCTTAATTGGTGCAGGATTTCGTCCATCCACAGTAGTAACAGTAAAACGTAACGTTACCAAAGTAGCACTGTGCTCTTTCCTTCTGGCAGTAAGACTCCCAAAGGTAAACATGTTCTTTGCTTCAGGAAGTCTTGCTTTTACTCATGGATCCAAGAGCTTTGCTGCTTTCTTTGCTCTACCTGGGCAAATCCACCAGTAAACACGTAAGCTTCTGGCCCGAAAATCAGAGAGAAGCTCAGAGTTCCAGTTCCGCTATCTCCACTTCATGGGTCCCAAAAAGAGCCTTACTCCTTACGTCCTACCGTTTTTACTTTTTTTTTTCCGGGGCAAAGCAAATACACAATGTATGACCGTTCTCCCGTCTGTCCGAAGCCGCACGACTTTGGGGACTTCTCTTTCCTGAGCCTAGAATAGTCTTGGTAGTTTTACTGTTCACCGTTGGTCCAGGTTTAGTTTGTATGCTTTCACTCTTTGCCAGGCCTGAAAAGAACACGTTTCAGTGTATGTTGCATTTTTGTCGCTTAGCAAAGCAAATCTTCATTGGGATCAGCAAAGCTCAGCCAACGCCAAACTAATGTTCAACTGATGCTACAACTAGCCTGAAGCAAACGTGCTACTAGGACTCCAAATGAAGTATTATTCATTTGTTGCGAGCCTACCCATACACGAATGAACCAACACAATACTGCTTCCAAACTGGAAGTAACAATGCTCAAACCGGTACCGCTACAAGACTCATAAGTGCTACCTGACCATTACTGTTATCCAATTCACGCTGAAGTACTACTACACCATGCTGAGTTCGTGAACGCCCGTACAGGAATTGAAGCAGGTTCAAGAAATCTAGCTATGTGCTCATATTCCTGCTTGCTTGCATTGGCTTGCCAAGACTTGACCGATTAGCTGCAGATCCAGCAAATTGATCCCCTTCCACAACAAGACAAGAAGGAAGGATGGCATGCTTAAATGCATGCAATCCACATGAAAACTCGTGAGCACCTGGGTGTGGTTTGGGGGATGGCTATATTTATGCAATAGATACTTCCATTTGGTTAAGACCCCCAGAAAAAAAAAAAATAAACATATTTCCAGTAGTGATAGATTCCCTTTAAAACCAACAGGGGGAACAAAAAAATATATGTTCTTAACCAAATGGAAGGATATGATCCCGGCCACTGGCAGATCTGCAAGGGAAGCTGGACCCGTGATCCCGCGACCAACGCGAGGGGGGGGGGTTCCCCAGTCGCTAATCGAGCCGACCTTCAGATAGGCGAAAACTGAAAGGAACCGAAAACAGATCCACAAGGCGAAGCTTCTCGAAACTGGACCGAATCGAACCCCCAACCACCTGGGGGTCTGGAAACAAATCAATCGCCTGGGTTTGCAAAACCAAAAGTTCTGGTCGCTATGCAACCAACGTGACAACAACGTAAGACCGGAGAGAGATCACAAGAAGCCAGCGTCAAACGTGAAGCCAGCCAAGCTTCCCCAAAATTCAACCCCAGATTGGGGCGTCTGGGTTCGTCACCCGGCCTTTGGTAATGGCGTCATAAAGCTCTTCAGCCTGGGCGTGCGACATAGGGGGTTTTGCCCCCGACCATACTCTCCTGGTGAAAGGCTAGATTACTTCTGGAAAGGCTTTCATAGTGGGAGGGAACAGGGGATGATGGACAGGGGTCACTGGATTTCCCTTCAAGAGTCGCAGTTGACTGGTGGGTTGCATTGAAACTGCCACTTTTCGAGGTTCCAAAAACTCAACTGGAATACTCCCTGTCGGGTTTAAAATGTCCCCTGAAATTGAAACCAAGCCTTTGGATGTTGGGGGAAGCCTCAAGGAGACCATCGGCCAAATTTGGTCCAATTCGTTTGGGACGCGCGCTGCCAGAACATGGTTGTTTCACGCCTGAAACACATTTGTTTGAACCATGGACAACATTCCTTACTGCGGACCTGGACCCCCCAACCATTTGAAGGAAGTCTTCTTGTATGGGACCCTCTTTACATAGGATCCATGTTCGAGCAAAGGTGCAAGAATTATCTCAGCATGGGACCCCAACAGCGAAAGCTGGCCCAAGGGCTCGCTTGGTTTGGTCCGATTCTCACCGTCGTGAAGCTCTTGCCAGAGTTCTGCGTGCGGCGGTCTGTTCGACTTAACTTGGCTGGAATTAGGACCCCAGCAAAAGATGATGTTTTGCCTGGTAGTGGAAAACAAAGGAAACCCCCAAAAAACAAAACAATAATAAGGGGAACTATTTCCGGGGAAGTTAAAAGTCATCGCTGCTTTTGCCGAAAGCGCTCTTCTTCCAGCAAAAACACTGGGCCCTGGGGCAGAGTCTGTTACAGAGAGTGACATGCACGAAGCGGCTTGTGCAGAGCGATGCGCGCAAGTCACTCTGCGCAAGTCACTCCTTATGAATTTCACTCGGAGGTTCAAAAAAAAGGATCGAACGACCCTATTGATCAATGCACCTTATGTGTCACATAAACGTGTATATATATACTATATATATATATATACAACACATGCTCATTTATGGGCTTGTGACGTTGGTGTCACCCGTCAAGACCCTCTATCTCAGTGGAATGGATATCGATGACTCGTAATGTAGACCCGCACAAGGACCGATTCACCTCGCGTAATCAGCAGGTCTCAAGACCCAAGAGTTGAATCCCACTAAACAGGCGCCCTCCCTCCCATCATTCTGCTAGGGAAGTCACATGTCTGTCGCACTTCATGTACGCGGGCGTGGGCTTTTCTTTTTTTTTCAGGTACCACTGGAGGGAGTCAATGCAGCACGAAACTGTCGGTAAGTGAGTGTCACGCAAAGAGCAAAGCGCGCCCTGGCCAAAACAAAGACTCTCTCCGAAACTTCGCCTCCCTGGCTTCCGGGCCGAGATGTTGCCGCTGCCGTCTTTGTCAGCATCCCGCACCAGTTCTCGCAGGTCCTTGGGAATCGCGAACTCCCCACCCCTAAGAGCAAATCCTGCGCCCCTCCGCACCGGATAATGCATAATGTTTGTTTTACATCATGGATCTACGTGCATTCTTGTTGGACCACAAGCTTGAAGCGGTAGCCGGCTTCAGCCTTCAGCAACAGGAGCGCTGAAGCTTCTGCTCAGCATCCCTACTTGGGAACCGTATGCCAAGGCCCGCAAGGATATGGGCTGCCCTCTTTGGGTGGGATGTCAAGTTCTATTTTGGGTGTACCGCTTTTTTCGGGGTGTCCGTTTCGGAGCTCAAAAGGGAATTCAGACACCCATCCCCAGTTTGAGGGGTTGCTCATTTTCAGACACACCCACTTATCTAGTCTTCCCACAAGGCGGTAAATGGAAAAATGGAGCTCAAGAGGTGAGGAGGAGCGTGAAGAAGCACAGGGCCGACCCCGAAAAGATGTGTGAACCGGTTTGTTTCTGGTCAACGGAGCTATTCCAAGCTTTTGTCGGAAACCGACGCACTCGGCATCTGAGTTTGAAAGCGAGGCCCGCTAAGACCCTTGAGTTTGAGCAAGGGCCGATCCAAAAAAGGGTTCTTCATTTGAGGCTGCCTCCACGTTGGCAGGCTGACCAAAGATGCTTGCGGTTGTCAAATTGGCCCTAGACATGGCCAGCCCGTAGCTCTCAGACTGCGGCTCTCGTTCTGGCCCCAGTCAGCCATGTGGCATCGCGCGAACATGCACCCACCGTATCTCTTGGAAACCAGCTCACGCATTTCGGATTTCGGTGCCGACTCACACTCACAAACACGACACTTCAAGGCAAGCCAAAACACAGTACTCAAGGCCAGCCAGAAGCATACGCATGCTGGCCGAGGCGGAAGCGTTGCAATAATGGTTGGTTGTGCATAATGACCATACATCGTGTCCGGCTAGGCCGTAGGATGCGGGTTGCCGAACTGAACAGCACAAATGATAGGGTGCTGCAGGGTTCTTGCATCTAGTAAATGGTGCTTTCCCTTGCTTGCCTGCTTGCAAGTGGCAGTTACAGTTTCCATGTGTTACCCAAAAAAGCCTTACAAGCAAAATCCTCCAAATCTGGAGGATCATGGCCTAATGCTGACCCCAGATTAATAAGCCCATCCCATTCTTTGGCGCTTTGCTCCAATAGCGGTCTGACTACAACCAAGCCAGAGACCACCTTCCTATCAAGGCCAAATGGCCATGGGTCAAAAGCCCGGTTATTCGCGTGAATATCCCAATCCAACCACTAAAATAGGTTCTAAAATGGGTGGTGAAATTCACCGAAACCCCCCCCAAAATGGGATCCCAAAACGGTTCTGACAACCGCCAAATCTCTTCGCGCCTGCTCCGAGAGCTTCACGCCGGCGACGGCTTGCAACATCATCAGGTCCTAGCGGAGCGAGCCGTTGGAGCAGCGTTGGCTTAGGGAAGACTGGGGAACTGCCAAGTTTCGAGGCAAATTCGGAACCCTGACAGCCACTAGGTCCTCCAGATTTGAGATGCTCGAATAAGGGTACCGTTTCTTTCTTCTTCTTTTTTCTGGTAGAGAGGTTAGAATAAGGGTACCGTTTCGTCGTTTCTTCGGTTTTGTCTATTTGAGATAGGGGAACCCTCCCCCAAAGTGTGTAACAGGGCACTGGGAACGGCCAAGTGTCGAGGCGGATTCGGAACCCTTCGGTTCCCATGGAGGTTTGTGTCCACCAGTTTGGAAGGCTTTTGTATTGAAGCTCATAGCCATGTTTAAGCAATTGGCGGCTTTGATTGGGGAATCCTGCAGGCTTGACTGTGGCAAAAGATTGGATGAAACGGACACCTCGCCGACGCCAACCAGGGCTTCGAGATCCCAAACTAGCCAAATAGAAAGAAGGCAACGAAGACAACGAAAACAACAAAACCAACTCCGGCAAACGGAAAACATGGCCAACAGAAACAAAAGAAGGGAGGGAGGAAACCGCCACCTCTTTCCCATCGCACTGTCTAGGTCCTCCAGTAGACAGGTTAGAATAAGGGTACCGTTTCTGTTTTCTGTAGTCTATTTTAGTAGGGGAACCCCCCACAAAAAAGGGTAAAAGTGTACTACTGGGGGACCTAGCTGTTGTTTGAATCCCAGACTAGCCAAGCATCAGCCCATGGAGCAAAGGACACCTTCTGAAGCCTTGGGCTGCTTGGTTCTGGGAAAGAAAGGCCCGACGCAAAGCCGCAGTCTTGGAACGACTGATTTCCTAAGCTTTAGAAAAGGACTGCCGCTGCAAGGGTTGAGTTCAGCAGGTGAATCCCACTTGCTAGTTGCGTTTTGCTTGACAAATTTTCGATTACACGCACCCCCCAAAAGAAAGCAACTCTGGCAACCTAGTGCACGGACAAACCACAGCCTTTACAGCCTTGGTTTTCCGGAACAGGCCAAAGTTTGAATGCACACACACTGCTCATTCCATATTAGTCTACCACAACATGCGCGCGAGCCTTTTGACCCAGCAAACAATTCTGGCCGGGGCCGCTGATCCAGAGACGAAGCCTTTCTTGTTGTCGTCCATGACGTGAAAGAGCTCTTGGACATCCTTGAACGTGACCTTCGGATTCACATGTCGGGCCTGAAAGAAACACAACTCATAGTGAGAAACTCTCCTAAAAACTGAGTGTCCCCTTGGTTTCACTTCAAATCAAACCCTAAACAGGGTACCCCTTATATCTTCAGAAGCAAAAACATGATGGCCCAGCGTCTTTGCACGCGACTCGACCGGCATGATCCCTTGCGACTTCGTACAAGAACAACAACAACTCCATAGCTCTGTTTAAAGGCTATGGGTGCGTCGAGTGCCTGTGCAGCTGCTGAGAAAATATGTTCATCGCTGCAATCAGAAAAGGCAGTTGACATAGCATAGTCTTCTCAACTCGTCGAGTCTGCCTCGTGTCAAACCAGCTCTGAGTATGTTCAAAAGGACAAACATGTTTTTTGGTTGCAGCCCACAAAGGCGCAAATCTGCGCGAAGAGAACAAAAAAAAAAAACACGACCAAGAGCATTCGGGCGGCCAAGTGCAGGTCGCCGTCACTGATCTTCGTCCAGATCTGCAAGCTATTCAGCTGCATAATCCTAGGCGAGACGAGAAACGCACAGAAGTTGGATTCATGCTGGGTTGGCGATGTCTCAACAAGATCCGTGTTGCTTGTTGGTGGACTGCGCAAATTGACTGGGTGCGCTTTAGCTGTCGGGCAACATGCTGGAGTTGCCCAAACAGGTTGAGTTGAGTTGGGGCGTGACTGAAATAGGGATCCTATTGGTGTTGACCCACAGCAAAACTTGCCAACGGAAGCACCTCCAGAATTTCGTGGTGGCCTGGTTTTCGGGTGCTGAGGCTGGTGCTTGTCTTGCATCTCTTCTGGCTGCGCCATGGCTGCGACGCCTGGCTTCGGGGGAAAAAACAACGTTTTTGGGGGCGCCACCAAAAGGTAAAAGCTGAGGTTCAAAAACAGGTTGGGTTGGAGAAACAAGGTCTCCATCGTTGATTAGCCGCAGTTTTGACTACCAGCCAATCATGGGCAAGCCACTATTGCAATTAGATTCCCTCTGCTCAGCAATGGAAGTGCGGTTGCTGGAAAGGAAAGAAGTCTTCCAAAACTCCGCTGTCAGCTGCCATGATTATTGGAGGCAAGGTTACCAGCCATTTCCCTTTTGGTTGTCAAAGGTGGTTCCCCTGGTTCTGACGAAAACAAGGAATAGAACTGGTAGACTTAGGCAATAAACTCCTACACGCTGGAGCCGTGGGAATATGTCTAGCTTGTGGGTTCACGAAAGGAGCCCCGAAAGCACAAATCCGTTTCGTAGAATTCAACGCCCGAAAGCGTTGCCAGCTTGGGGCGCTTCCAAAAGGCAGAAAAACGAACCGATCCGGAACCAACTCTTTGCGTGCCTAATGCAAAAAGGGACTCCTGATTGGCCTCACCGGAGTCCCACAAATCCCGGAATTCCTGGGAGCGCTCTAGCCAGGTTTCCTCTTGAGGATCCTGGGTTGCCAGGACTCAACTCAGGGACCTCGAAGTGAAGCGCGCAGGGCCTTCATAAACCTGCGATAACTGCTCTGTTAAGGGGTCCCTCCTGACGAATCCGCCTTGCAGCTGGATTTGTGGTCTCAGACCAAGGAAAACAATATCTAGGTCCTCCAGTAGGGGAGGTTAGAATAACCAATTCTAGTAGGGGAACCCTCCCGCAAAAAAGAAACGGTAAAAGGGCACTACTGGGGGGGACCTAGATATGTTTCGCTTCAAGCCCTCGATTGGAGACTGAACTGACATGAAATCACGAGATCGGAGGCCTGGCTGCAGCGGGAGAAAGCGGTGCGGTGCAACATCTTCAAAGCGGGACACGCGCAACAGGCCTCCTACGAATGGATAGCCCATAGCGGACAACTCATATCTTCGGAGCCATTCTAGGAAGAAATGTGTTTTGCTAATTCTCAAATCAGGATGAACCATCTCAGATCATGATGAGCAATTTGGATGACTAAACGCCTTCGGACCTGTCGGTGGAAAGCTCTCTTGCAGAACATGATCTGATTCAGGGAGGACTCCCCTGTGCGTGTATGGTCTTCCGCGAGGTACCGTTGAATATTCTGGATGCATGGCGATTCTTCTGGCAACGGACGTGTCCCAAGTTCAACAGGGTGCTTTGACGAATACATCCAAAAATCACCTGCTTTACAAGGGACGTACCAGGGACTCCTCCAAATCAGCTGGTAGGCGATCTGTTTGTCGTCAATGTATCCTTTGAGAGGACCCTCTTGTGAAGCTCGGGTCAGTTGCTTCCTTTTCCCGGATCCCCGCCTGGCCTGAGAACGCGACAACCGGGCTACACGTTTTCTGGTGGCCGTCCCTTCTGGGACCCGCCGTTCGGCCGGCCGCTGCCGTTCGGCAGGGGCCTTGGGCCTGGAAACCGAATGAGCCGAAAGGGCCGAACGGCCAGCCTAGGTCCTCCAGATTTGAAAGCTCGAATACGGGTGCCCGACGGTTTTGTCTATTTTAGTAGGGGCGACCCTCCCCCAAAAAAGAAACGGTAAAAGGGCACTACTGGGGGACCTAGGAAGCAGTTCAAATATCCAGGGGCCTCCGGTCAATATATTGCATGCTGGGTATGTTGGTGGGTGGGAAAGCCAGCATGACGGAACACATGGCTCCAATTTGGATTACCTCTACATCATTTCCGGGGTGTACATGTCCTAAACCATTGTCTAGGGGTCTGGAAAACCGCCAGCAACCGCGTGCAGGGTTGAAGCATACTTAATTGGGCCGGGTGGGAAATGGATTCAACATCTCTGATACCCCTAGAAAACGACCTGCACAGCCACGGGGATTCGAAATCCTGTAGCAAGCCTGCCAGTTCTCTCGACGCGTTTCAGCATCCGCAGTGAGACATCCACTATTGCAAATTCAGCATTGAGCTAGAACTCACTTCCTCACTGACTGCCCACAAATGCCTTCATCAAAGCCGATCCCCCGCGGGCTCACTTTGTTGAGCTCAGTGACCAAACGGCGCAAGAGGGCCGTCAAATCCTGCTGAGCCTATCGCGAACGAAAGCCCGAGACACGGTCAGCAACGGGTCTCTGATCAACCGCTGACGTTTGGTTCTAGCCATGGCTGAAAAGGGAGATCATAAATGTCAACCAAAGACCACACAAAGGCTGGTGACTTTTAGAGTACCCCTTGTGCACGCGAAAGCCAAAGGGAAGCTCGTGTGGGATTTTTGACTTCAGCACAGACTCTCAAGTCCTAAAGGAGTGTCCCTTGAAGTACCGCTGAAGCAGGCTATCAAGCCGAGTCCGTTTTCGCGAATGCCATGGGCCAAGCATTGGCAAAACCAGGGCCAACCAACACTTCCAAATATCAGCCAGGCACCAAATCTCAGCTGGACTCAAGAATGGGCGTCACCGGGTACAATTTCAAAGGCAACACAGCAGGCAAGAAAGTCCACATGCGTGATGTCCACATTGCGCATGGTGCGGATGGCGCGAATGGTGTGGGTGGTGCGGATGATGTGTGTAAATGCGGATCCCGCCTGAGAAGCATAATGAGAATGTGTCAAAACAAGGGAACCCCCCAACCCCCCCCACCAAGAAAAACAAAATGCATGGGTGGTTTCTGTTGAAGCTTCGTTTTACCACCCCAAACAGGGCACTGATCAAAAAGGGAATCCCCTTGATTGAAGCCCACGTTCATGACCATCTCAACCAAGCAAAGGGTCTTCCTGTGTCTTTTTGTTGGGTCCCCTGTTTTCTGGGTGTGGAGCTCGCTCCCTGATTTGCCTGAGCCAAACAAACGTCCAAACTTTCTCTATTTACCAAAGGGTGCGGATTTATTTTGGAGTTTGTTTGCTTTCATTTGTTTTGATTGTTTTTTCCCCCCCCCCCTTTTTTCCAATTTTTCGTTGTGGCCAGTAAAATGCTGTATTTTACCCGCACCAAATCCATGAACTCGAGTCAGAAAGAGAAACCTGGGAGACCAGAAGAACTCCATTTTGGGACGTCCACACGCTCGGCGGTGAGCGGCCTCTGCCTGGCTTTGGAAGGTCCGGCAGTGCTGGGACAGCACCTCGGACGGCGCCGGTCTCGAGTGGATGGAGCGCATTCGGGAAGCCACGGAGCAAACCCGGGGCAACCGGGTTTTGGGAATGGATTGGAGATTTAAAGTCAAAGATCGACATGTCCCACTCCCCACTAAAATAGAGCAAAATGGGTGGTGCACCGAAAACCCCAAAATGGGATACCATTGGTGTTGACCCACAGCCATATAAGGGGCCATACGGTGGGTTGCGCTATCCATTTCGCGCCACCGAGATGAAGCCATGGTTGTAACCGCCGATTCTTGTCGAATTTAGCGGGGAATCGCTTTTTGCGAGGTGCAGGATTTTGTCCATCCGCAGTATGTCCCCCATAGGCCGCGGTTTTCGAGCTCAAAGGCTGGGTCCAGAAAGTGTCTCATCCATTTCCAGGGTCGGCTTTCGCTTCCCCCCAGAGCTCGGGAGTTTCTTTGTCCAGAAGCGCCGGCCTTCGGCGCGAGGCGTGAGACACCAACAGGAAACGAAGCGCTCGTCGCACGTTGGGCTGATCACGCCAGTGGCAAAGGCTTAGCGATGTGAAACACCACAAATCTCATTCGATGAGTTTGTCTGGTGTGCTTTTCCTTGATTGATAGGTATGGGCCAGGGTGGTGGACTGATCAATAGATTCGAGACAACGCAGGCTGTGCTTGATATTCGGGGGAAGCAGTCAGACCTGCTTAGGTTGAGGTCCTCAACCTAAGCAAGGTGAGGCATTTCTGGTTTTACCTGACATTGAGGGAGATCCCACCCAAAAAGACAACCCTGGCCAGCAAAGCTTCTCCTTGCTGACTGATGTTGGTCTTAAGTCCGCTACACAACCGAATGGGAAAAACAGAAAGCAGCAAGCCCAGAATATCACGGACTCAACATGCCGCGAACCTTTGCCCATCCGAGGCTCAGAAATTGCGCGCCTTGCCCCGCGTGGTTTCAAGCTTGGGATGAACTCGCCACACAGCATCCCCTACACCCGGGCAAAAGGTGAATTACACCAAATGTTGCAGGTGCCTTGTAAATGGTGGTTTCCCTTTATTTTGGTGAAAAAAGCAACATGTTTCAAATGGTTGCAAAATGTATCTTTTAAGGAGCCCTGTGTTGGTGTGACGTTTTCTCCAATTTTGCGCCCCTTTTCCGGGGATCGTAAGGGAACCATACAAGGGAGGCCCTAAAAGCAGACACACCCGTGTGGATGGACCAAATCCACCAGTGCCTCCATTTGCTTAAGCCCCCTGGAAAAAACATGATTCCAGTAGTAGTAGCTTCCCTTTAAAACCAACAGGGAAAAAAAGAAAAAACAACTTAACCAAATGGAAGCTTGGGTTCCCCTAAGGTCCGAGCACCTCCTCCCCAACCACCACCCCACCCCTCCACACCAACTCTCCAGGTCTCCCCGCCCCCAGGCGGCCCTCCAAGCGCTTCAGCGGGTCCGAGCCAAAGCCCGGCTTCCCATCTCAGACGAGTCAAATGGCTGTGGTTCTCAAAATTGGGGACCCTTTGGTGAACATCATTTACATGGGATTTATGTCCACCAACCACTTTTGAGGGAGTCCCCTATTTCAATTCATTGCCATATGGGTGTGGGTCAAAGATAAGTACCCAAAATGCCGCAAGCCCCAGTAGATGGAAAAGACTAAAACCTGCGGTCCAATTGCTGGTGGCTTAATTTTGACCCACACCCAAATAGGCGTGGCTGCTTTGGGTTGGGGCTTCGGGGATGGCTTGGATGGTGTTTAGGTTTGGAGTTTGGAGTTTGGGGGATGGTTGGGGGATGGGTTGGGGACTGTTGCAGCTAGACCAAGATTGGGCTTGTGTTTTTGAGTCGCAAAGTTCCTGAGGTGTGAGCTTGAGAGGGCTACCCTTTCAAGCATTTTTGAAGGAAGGCCGAATGGAGAACTAGTAGGGTCCCTGATTTTTTGTCACATGCCCGAATGGCTTGGGAATGAAACCTCACCCCCTTAGATCCGACGGGTTGCCTTCCGGGGGGGGCGGGGGGGGAAACCTGTTGGCGGGTAAAAATATTCGAAGGTGAGCCCTACAGAATTTCAATTGATTCTTGCGGAATTGGAATCGTGAGAATAGTGCTGGTTTGGTTTTGGTTTTAAGGAGTTGTTTTGGGAGTTATTGCGGAATTGGAATTGTGAGAATTGGAATTGTGAATTGGGCGGATATGTCTCTGAATTTCACAACTCCAATTCTCACAACTCCATTCCGCAATAACTCCCAAACCAGACATAAGAATCGGATCCCAAAAAACAACAACAAGCCAGGCGACTAGAAAACCCAGTGACTCTTCCATATGCGTAGTGACAAAGCCCAGGGAAACAACTCTTCCTGCATTTGCTGAAGTCCCCAGGAAAAAACCACATGCCCCTGAAAACCAAAACCAACAGGGGAAATAACATATATTAATTTCCCTCCATTTGCTTGAGTCCTCTGGAAAGAAGCTTCAGCAAAAGGAAGCATTTCGATGACAGAAATCGATTTGCCTCACTGAGGCTCTGGCGCTCCACGGACCTCCGCGATGCCTGTCAGATAAGGCGAAAAGCATCCACTGGCCCGGTGAGGCTCTCAAGCCGTGGGAAATGGAATCCACTTCTGTGATACACACAGGGCTGCCCAAGGACGAATCCCCCATATTATCAAGTCTAGCCATTCCCTGGCAATTATCGCAGAAGTGCAGACCCCCCTGTTCTTGGTGCCATTTTGTTTGCCTCCGTCTTGCCTTCGTGGCAGCTCAACCGCAACGGCGTTTGGCAGAGGCAGCAGGGTCCCAGACCAGATAGCCGATCACAGGCTCCGAGATTTGAGAGGCACCCGTCCAGATAGATCCGGAAAGGGCCGGATGGATCCGGAAAGGATTGGGTTGCGGACGGGAAGTGGTTGAAACCAGCATCCCCCTTAAAAACAGCGGTGGTTCGGCTCAGGGATCCTTGGGATTCGAGACGGTTGACCCTGCAGGTAAACCCCAAACTCTCCGCAGGTTTTGTGACTGGCTGGTGTTTCGGTGTTCCAAAGTACAGTTAGAAAAGGAGCTGCACATGTATCTACAAAATCGTGGGTTTCCCCTCTTAGCATGAAGCGACCAGCGTGTGGGAAAAGGTGTTGAGGCCCGCTTCTGTGATTCCAGGCAACATGTTCGTGTGGACATTTTGCCAGGAAGGCCATCACACAGTCGCGATTTCCGCAGCCCAAACACAAACAGGCACGTAAAGCCTGTTTTCAGGTGGGGCTGAACAGAACGGCGCAATAGGGAATGTGGACATGTACCTACACCACCAGTTGGATGGTTTATAAGGGTCATGCCATTTCTCATTCCTTGCCCCTGTCGCACCAGCAAAATGAGCGAAGCGTTGGTTTTCTCTCTCGCGCCTTGGCCAGATCCGCGAGCCTCGCCACGCGGTCAGGCAGCTCCTGACATGTGACGAATAAAAATAACTATGACCTCCACACTTGGTTGCGATACCCACCTAAGAAAACCATAGTTTTAACCATAGCGTTTGTTGGTATTTTGAGGGGAACGACCATCATTCCTTTGGGTTTCTTAGGTTTCGTCCATGAAAAGTATAGGTGTGTCGGTTCTTGCAAGGACCACCCCTCCTTTGGTGGTTCTAAGGACAACCAACAGGAACCCCCACCCATCCCAGCCATTTTGGGGGGTCCCCTACAACAAAACACACCTATACAATTTCCCAGAAAGATCTGCAAGCTTGATGGCCCAAACAATCCAAAGAGAAGCCGAGATGTAAACCACAAGGGGGAAAACATGTGTATATATATATATATGATATATGTATCTAAATTGTACATAATTGTACACACACACACCTCCGGATGTGGTAGGGAGCTCGAGCAACAAATCAGTGGATCGTGCCTATGTGGCGATTGTCTCACTTATTTTGTTCCCGTTCACAACATTCAATACAAAAGCGGCACGCGAAGTACACTTCTGCAGCCCCGGCTCGAAAGTCGCAATGTTTGCAGTACCACGATCGAAAGTTGCCAAGTCTTCAACATAAAGTGTGGCCCTAGCGCTTCTGCACAAGCTCGGAGTGTTTTTTCTGCGCGCGGACAGTTGGGTCGGGGGCCTGGTGGATTTGAAAGGCTGTAGGGCGTTGAGATAGATTTGGTCTCTATTTCTTAGTTTCAAGTCGGAAGGGAAACAAGGCTATTGTCGCCAAATGCGCCTGACGTAAAAGAACGAGTCAAGCAAAGCAGCCCCACGCACAAAAGGCTTCTAGTCGGGTAAGAGCGGGGGTTTCTTCAAAATCAATTGATTTCCGAGGGAAGGGACGGGGGGATTCTTCAGATAATATAGCCCGCTGGAACACCAAGTCGGGGCACACGCGGGCTCTTCTTGCGGACTGTTTCGATTTTGTCAGGCTTTTTTTGCGTGAAGGGGAATCACCACATAAGAAACATCCGCACAAACTCTGCGGCACACCCCATGATGGGGCGGTCTCATGTGAGTACGAGCTTGCTGTTTTGTCTGCCCACAATGGCTGCAGCAA
>CAUJNA010003320.1:384211-389211 GCA_963377175.1 Effrenium voratum
GTTGATTTCAGAATTCACGGGATGTCAGCCATGTCGGTCCATCCATAGTATGCGCAAGGTAGATCATGCACATGATGTTTGAGACCGGGAAAGTATCTGGAGCGATGGCAAACTGCAACGTAAATACCTCTATCCGCTTGTCTGATTTACACTTCTACCTACTCGCGTGTTGTTAGTTTGGTTGTCTCACATGTTTCACCCATATGAAACTATTGTGATTTCATATCTGTATAGTTCATGTGTCATACTCTCCTCCAATTGAGAGGAGCCTTGTGCGTGGGCACGGAGTCTCCAACATGAAGCAGAGGCGACTTCAACAAGTTCAAGTCTGAGTGCCAAGAAGGGCCTGCAAGACATGCTCAGGGCGCAAACCAACAATTCGTTGAGGCAGCTGCGCTTGAGAAGATGGAGTTGAGTCCTACGCAGCAGGCACTATATTTTAGATGAAATATTATTAGATGAAATATAAAAAAAAGGTGTTCAATCCGTAATCATCTGTATTGCTGAAAATACAATGTATTTTAGGATATGCAGTGTTGCCACTGTGGGAAGCATCTCTTTCTGCGGCACGCAGCAACCTCAGCGCACAAATGAACCGAACATGAGTGGCCATAGAAATGGGGAACCCTTCTTTTGGGCTTTCATACCTTGGGGAGCCAATAAACTTTACTTGCTGGTTATAGGGAATGAACAACAAGGGGTCCTCTCAAACGAAATCCGCCAGTTGGATAGTTTCGTTCGGGACCATTCCCATGGCTCATTCCCTGAGAACACCAGCAAGTTTTTTGGGGGATCTTCTTCAAGGGGACCAAAAAGCGCCGACTGACTCCGACTCGATCAAGTCAGCTAGGTGCTCCAGTAGAGAGGCTAGAATAATTGTGGTACCAACTTTTTTTCGTTTTTGTCTACTTTACTAGGGGAACCCTCCGCCCCGGAAAAGGGGTATCGGTATATACAAGGTTTGTGTTTTCTGTAGTCTACTTTAGGGGAACCCAAAACCCTAAAAAAGGTTGGGCGAGAGGTCGGGCACCTCGGGGGACCAAGGATCGAGCTCCCGAGCCGGGTCCCCGGGCGGACTTGTCCTGCTGGCTCTGCAGGCTCCGCGCCGTGTTCGACAGCGTGGCCGCCTTCAGCAGGAGCTGCTGCACCTCTTGGGCGGCGGCAAACCACATTTTGTCGGCGGACTCCAATTTTCGAAGCCATCCACAGACGGGTTTCCCTGGTCCATGGAATCAAACCCGTCTAAACCAGCGCACAGTCTATGAACATGATGTGGGTCACAATCAAAACCCGGGCATTAAAATGGTCCTAAGCCCAGAACCATGCTTCAAGAATTAAGAAGGCGGACATCCGCAGCTATTTATGGCTGGGATTCTCCCTTAACCTTCATCTGCTCGGCTTTTGATTGTGACTCACTTCATTTGGCAGATAAGAGGGCGAAGCAGAACGGAACAAATTGGCTTCCGGATCCTGTGGATGGACGAAATCCATTTCGCAGCGCCTAGCAAACCCCAAAAGGATGGTTTCCCTGTAAATGCCAACGAACAACGGTTTTTTTCTCATGGTTTGCTAGGTGCTGCGAAATGGATTTCGTCCATCCACAGTATCTTTCTTCCTGACATCCACTTGGGACTTGGGAGACAAATTTGGCCAAACCCAAGTCAGAACTTGGAGCTCCGGGGCGGACATCTGGGGATCCGATCTGAGCACCTCCCGAAGAAAAAAAAACACAAAAAAACGCCAAACAAAAAGAGAAAAAACAAAACGAAGAAGAAGAAAAAAAGGAAAAACAACGCCAAGAGTATGTTGCCCGACCAAAGCGACCACCCAACCCGGGGGTTCCGGGATGCCCATTTCGAATTGATATCCTCAAGATCCCCTGATGATTTTGAGACGATTTTCCTTTCGACTCCTCTCGGAACGCAAAACAACAGTAAGTGACTCCCGTCATTTCCTTGAAATGCACAAGCCATGGTCCAAAAACACCTGCTGTGCCCGTGCTGGGTATGGTGAAACTCAGTGACTAGCACGTACGCGTACGGAAACGGAACCCCACATTGATCCTTCTATACTCCGACCATGCCCACCCCCCTTGACTTTGAGCGAATCTTCGAGTCACAGAAGCCAGGCCATGCTCATAGCCCGGCACCTTCAGAGTCGCCTCCTCTTGCGCCGCACGTTCCTGCTCGTTCACCTGGCTTCAAGGGGTCCTTAAGGTGCAGGGGCTCTTGGAAAAGACAGAGGGGTTATTTGGGGGCTGCTCAAATACCTCCATTGCTTAAGTCCCCTGGCAAAAGTAAAAAAACTGTTTCCAGTGGTCCAGTGGTGATAGATTCCCTTTAAAACCACCAGGGGAAAACAACAACCAATGGAAGAATAGGGTGTACGCTTAGGGCCTGTTCCCACCCGGGTCACCGCAACCGCGATGTAGAATGACTCAAGGCTGCTCGCTCAACGCTCGCTCTGCCAGTGGCCCGTTTTCGCAGCCCGATGATGGCGAAGAAATCCCCATGTCTTCTCGGGGTTGAGATGGGTTGACCAAGTTTTGCAAGGAACCCACACAACAAACTTGGAAAATGGGTTCCTGGACCAACTACCCTCGCAAAATCGGACTTGGCGCCATGTTCAACCTTCTCAGGGAAGGCTCGTAGCTTGAGCGGGATCTTACGAGTAACCCGCCAAAGGAGCTTCAAGCTTTCAATCTTCCAATCCTGCAAGTACACCGCGACTTTTCTCATCCACATTGTCTAGGTCCTCCAGCAGAGAGGTTAGAATAAGGGAACCAACGTTTTTCTGTAGTGGATTTTAGTAGGGGAACCCTCCTTTAAAAAGGGTGAGAGAAGGGCACTACCGGGGCACCTGGTTGTGATGCAACACATCTTTCATTGAACAAAACTGCCTGGCGCTGTGGCCACAACGTCTGCCTCCTTGCTGGCGGGGACATCCGCGCTGAATGTCCGGCTGTTCACCGACACCTTGCTCTCCTGCGGCGCATGCACCTCGCGAGCGGGGGACAGGTGCCCTGCAATTCCGACACAAAACATGACCGTCGCCAACCGCCAAGAGGGCCTCAGGTGCGAAGCCTTGGTGTCTTCCTCCACTCCCAGTTGCCAAGTGGCGCCCTTTTTTCACTTTGTTGGGGAAGGGTTCCCTTTAAACTCAAGCAACCCAAGAATTCGGATGCTGATCCTTTTGTTCCCAACCAGCCTGTGCGGGCACGGGCACATTCGGCAGCATCGGCTGGTCGTCGTCGAGTTCTTCCCTGGGACTGCCCGGCAGGTAAGAGGATTTCTTGCCTTGCGCACCCAAGAAATTCTGGCCTGCCCTCAGATCCCCCACTGAAAAGCTAAAAGGCTAAGGCAATGGCTGGGAGCCACCAAGAATTGGGTGACCCGTTGGAAGGGTGAAACTTTCGGATGGTACACGGTTCTCCTGCGCAAGCCGGAGCCCGTTGATCTGATTCTTGGTGGGCTCCCCCCTGAAAGAAGACTCAAAGCCGCGCACGCCATCCCACACCCATTTTGGGGTCCGCTGCTTCTGAACAGATCCTTCCCTTTTGTGGTGGATTGCAACCCCTGTCTGCAAGAAGGATCAAAGCCCAAACCATCACAAGCTCGATCCCTCGATCTCTCGTGCTATTCCGCTCATCTCCCCCAGTGCTTTCCGTAGTCCTGCACCCAGTTCTATCCAGGCCCTCATTGGAAACCTCAAGCATCGGTTTACCGGCGCACCTCTGGCAAAGGCTCGCCCCCCTAGACAAGAAACCCACCGGAGTCTCCAACTAACCGAATCAAAGCCTGGTATTAAAATGGTCTACCCCAATCACAATCATGTAAAGACATTGGCGGCCCATTTATGGTTGGGACTGCCCCCGACTAGCCTCTAATTACCCGGTTTTCGATTGTGGCTCATGCCAGTTAGCAAAGCCTAACCCTAGCACGCTGACTGTTTGACCATTTGCAAGCGCCGCGGAGACGCCATCTGGTGTCTTAAAATAAGGCACCCAGCAAATGGTTGGTTCCTTGTGGCTTGCCTGTGATACTTCAAAAAGGGATACCCCCAAAACAAGGCTACCCATGGTATTAAGGCCGGCCCCACCGCATGCAAACTAACACGGTGGAGGTCCAAGGCGCATTTGGGATGCGTGGATGAACTCCTTCATCTCCTCAAAAAAATGCGAAACAAATCTCAGAACGGGCCCTTTGGATTGAAGGGGAAACCATCAGGAAGCCCTCCTGCGAGCTGCTCGCCCCATGTTTTGCTGGTTCCACCAATGGTCATGTTGGGCTCTGCTCAGCTGCGGGTCGAACATAGCGCCGCCGGAGGCGACCGTTTTGACTCCCAGCGTCGATCGCGGATTCAACCTGGTGTATTCTGTTTGGGGCACTCTACCACCAGATTCGTATGCACATATTATATGGTTTCTCTCTCTCTCTCTCATATATATATATATACACTTACGAAACTCATGAACATATATGTTGGACAAGTGAGCATTTTCCTTTTGACCTCCCTTACCTTTCAACAAAGTCTCTCAAGCATCCAAACAAACGGCCCAAGCACTCGAACTCCAGGTTTGATGTTGTTGGCCTGTTTGCAGAGTCCTCGGAATCCACAAAAAACAGCACCTGCAAATATGTGTCTTCGAAGCGTGGGTGAGAAACTTGATGTTTTTTTCCCGGAATTCGAAACACAAATGCAACAGCTCTGCCGTCGAATTCGGATTCGTTTGGTTTCATTCGCTTCACTGACGTGTCAAAGAACTGGTGACCCCACAATCGGTGTCTTTGGTGTCCTTTTGTACCGGCGACGTAGCCTTTGAACAAGAAACACCCAAAACACCTGCGACCAAAAAACATGGCGCCCAAACACCCAACACAGCCAAACACCCCAACACCCAAAACACCTACGACCAAACACCTGCGACCAACCACCCCCTCAAAAGAGAAAACTCACCACTGACCCCACCTCCCAGTTTTCGGGCTCCGCTTGCCTCGGGC
>CAUJNA010003320.1:394211-411711 GCA_963377175.1 Effrenium voratum
ACGTGCTCAAACAGCCAAGTGACTTGCATCGGATGTGCGATTGATGGTTTGTTTCGGTCCCCTTGAAAAACCCTGCCCGTTTTTCCGTCTCGCCGCCACTTGGTTGAGGTCACCCTCGGAACTGCCACGTTTCACCGAACCTCAGCCGAATCTCAGTGAGACTTTGGATTTGTGACTTTCCATGACCAGACCTTTTGCATCAACAATGTCGACAACCGACTAACCAGGCCAGCCGCACCACTCGCTACCACACCACCTTTTCGGGCGTTCCTCGCCAAGGAGTTCTACATTGACACCATCACCCTGGCCGACGAGCCGGGCAACGACTTTTTGGGCTTCTCCATCAATCTGCCGCAAAAAGCGGCGTGTGTGTGTGGAACCTTCTCTTGCACGAAGGCGGCGTCACGGCCGATATTGGAATGTCTGCGGTATGAACACGAGCAGGGGCGGATGTTCGTCGGATGTGCGATTGATGGTTTGTTTCGGTCCCCTTGGAAAACCCTGCTCGTTTTTCCGTCTCGCCGCCACTTGGTTGAGGTCACCCGGAACTGCCACGTTTCACCGCACTTCAGCCGAATCTCAGTGAGACTTTGGATTTGTGACTTTCCATGACCAGACCTTTTGCATCAACTATGTCGACAACCGACTAACCATGCCAGCCGCACCACTCGCTACCACGCCACCTTTTCGGGCGTTCCTCGCCAAGAGTTCTACATTGACACCATCACCCTGGCCGACGAGCCGGGCAACGACTTTTTGGGCTTCTCCATCAATCTGCCGCAAAAAGCGGCGTGTGTGTGTGTGTGTGGAACCTTCTCTTGCACGAAGGCGGCGTCACGGCCTATATTGGAATGTCTGCGGTATGAACACGAGCAGGGGGACCAGGGATGCATGACTTGGCCTGGTCCAACGAAGCTACAAGCAGAAGGACGCTTCAGCCACGTACCTGCGTTCGTTGATAAGCTGTTGGTTCCCCACTGGGTTTGTGTCGTGATGTTGACGCTGTTGATTTGTAACTAGAGTGACACCGCTTGGATCTGACCTTGTGACCTCTCTGCATTCTAAAGTATGTGTGTGTGTGTCTGCGTCTATGTCTATGTCTATGTCTGTGTCTGTGTCTGTGTCTGTGTGTGTGCGCGGGTGTGTAGGTGTGCGTGGGAGTTTGCATGCGTGCGTGTGCGTGCATGCATGTGCGTGCATGTGCGTGCGTGTGCGCGTGCGTGTTCGTGCGTGCGGCAGCGAATTTGGGTGCCCCGCTGACTTCTGCTCATTTTCTCGGGCCAAGTCAACCACCCGCTCATTGATTTTTGTTCCGCGCAATATCCGAAACGAGCAAAGCAACTTCTCAAAGACCCACACAGTGACCAAATAGCAGGTCATAGCTTCCGTGTGCTCCTGGTTCCGGATCGCACGCGTTGTCAAAAGGTGGGTGAATTCGCTGTTTATGATCCTGAAACAAGAAGGCCAAAAGGGAAGATCACGGGTCCTGAAATATTGTGTGTCCTTGTCTCTTTTGTCTTGGGGGAGGGGGTCAAACATCCTCCTAAAGGACTCGTATTGCGTTTGGAGGGTATCCCACTTCCCGCGGAATTCCCTGTATCCCGTTCTGAACGGAAACTCGCTCAACTCAGAAATGAGGTTGAAACCGCAGGGGCCGCAGTGAAACCCCCGGATGCAGAATCGGAATTCTCCCCTTTAGTTGTGGGCCCGGTTCACTTGAGGGAACCGCTCATAAGTGAATTCATTCAGTCAACGCACCAAGTACCCTCCTTCAGCTGCTTCCATGATTGGAGGTTCCCCATTATTTTTGTTCTTCCCTCCAACGGACCTTCCCAAAATGGGCCCATTTTGGGATTCTTACTCATTACTAGTGTTTTCCTTTTCACTTCCATGATCCTTGGAGGTTACTAGGCCTCCTTCTTTTACCACAATCAAAGTCACCCCCTAGGTGGGTTAAAGGGACACAACCAGAAGCTGTCAAGAAACATGACACCAGGGTTAAGGTCTTAACCCGGATTCTTGAAGGGTAAGGCCTCCCGCTTTTGCCAATTGTTTTTGCGAAATGGGATCCCATCGGTTTTGACAACCACAGCCACCTCCAGGGTTCTACTTTTTTGACTAACTGCAAATAGACTTAAACCCAGGGGTTCCCTTTTTTGGGTACATGACCCCTGGGTTTAAGTCACTGGGGTACTCAAAGAGTGGAACTCTGGCCACCTCCCCGCGGCGGGGGGCTGGTTCAAGATGGCCTCCGTGCGCAGGATGGCCCGCAGGGAAGCGGTGCGCATCAGCGCCACCAGCTTCAGCGCGTCCACCAGGCGCACCTCCACCTGAAAGCAGGGAGGTGCAAGGGGGGGGTGGTGGTGGGGGTTGGGGTGGGGTGGGGTAGGGGGGTGGGGTTGGGGTGGGGTGGGGGGGTGGGGTTGGGGTGGGGTGGGGTGGGGGTGGTGGTGGGGTGGGGGGGTGGGGGTAAGAGGGAAGAGTATGTATAATGTGCCGGGGAGAGGTCTGGGCATCAACATCACACTGAGGGCTGGCTTTCAGGCAGATCTTGTAGGAATTGATTTCATAACAATTGCAAACCTTAGTCTGAGAAATTGGCTTCCAGTGGAATTTGGTAGGAATGAAATTGCGAATGTTACAAATTAATTTATAAAATTTGTTAAGTAAAGAACATATTTTCCAAAAATACAAATTTTACAAATTCAAGTCTGAGAAATTAGCTTCCAGGGGAATTTGGTAGGAATTAAATTACAAATTTTACAAATTTTACAAGTTTTACAAATTAATTTGTAAAATTTGAAAAATATCAAAAAATCAGGCCCAAAATTACAAATGTTACAAATTTTACAAATTAATTTGTAAAATTTGTAAAAATTCAAAAAATCTGGCCCGAAAATACAAATTTTACAAATTTTACAAATTCGAGTCTGAGAAATTAGCTTCCAGGGGAATTTGGTAGGAATTAAATTACAAAATTTTACAAATTTTACAAATTAACTTGTAAAATTTGCAAAATATTAAAAAAATCCGGCCCAAAATTACAAATTGTACAAATTCGAGTCTGAGAAATTAGCTTCCAGGGGAATTGGGTAGGAATTAAATTACAAATTTTACAAATTTTACAAATTAATTTGTAAAATTTGTAAAATATCAAAAAAATCCGGCCCAAAATTACAAATTTTACAAATTTTACAAATTAATTTGTAAAATTTGTAAAATATCAAAAAAATCTGGCCCAAAATTACAAATTTTACAAATTTTACAAATTCGAGTCTGAGAAATTAGCTTCCAGGGGAATTTGGTAGGAATTAGATTACAAATTTTACAAATTTTACAAATTTACAAATTGCTTTGTAAAAATTGAAAAATATCAAAAAAATCTGGCCCGAAATTACAAAGTTTACAAATTTTACAAATTCGAGTCTGAGAAATTAGCTTCCAGGGGAATTTGGTAGGAATTGAATTGCAAATTTTACAAATTTTACAAATTAATTTGTAAAATTTGTAAAATATCAAAAAAACCGGCCCAAAATTACAAATTTTACAAATTTACAAATTACTTTGTAAAATTTGAAAAATATCAAAAAAATCTGGCCCGAAATTACAAAGTTTACAAATTTTACAGATTCGAATCTGAGAAATTAGCTTCCAGTGGAATTTGGTAGGAATTAAATTACAAATTCTACAAATTTTACAAATTAAAATATTAAAAACAAATCCGGCCCAAAATTACAAATTTTACAAATTTTACAAATTAATTTGTTAAAATTTGTAAAATATCAAAAAAAATCTGGCCCGAAATTACAAATTTTGCAAATTTTACAAATTCGAGTCTGAGAAAGTAGCTTCCAGGGGAATTTGGTAGGAATTAAATTACAAATTTTACAAATTTTACAAATTAATTTGTAAGATTTGTAAAATATTAAAAAAAATCCAGCCCAAAACTACAAATTTTACAAATGAATACAAATTGATTTGTAAAATTTGTAAAATATCAAAAAAATCCGGCCCAAAATTCAAATTTTACAAATTATTTTGTAAAATTTGTAATATTTGATTCCTACCAAATTCCCCTGGAAGCTAATTTCTCAGACTCGAATTTGTAAAATTTGTAAAATTTGTAATTTCGGGCCAGATTTTTTTGATATTTTACAAATTTTACAAATTAATTTGTACAATTTGTAAAATTTGTAATTTTGCGCCGGATTTTTTTAATATTTTACAAATTCTACAAATTCATTTGTAAAATTTGTAAAGTTTGTAAAATTTGTAATTTAATTCCTACCAAATTCCCCTGGAAGCTACTTTCTCAGACTCGAATTTGTAAAATTTGTAAAATTTGTAATTTCGGGCCAGATTTTTTGATATTTTACAAATTTTACAAATTAATTTGTAAAATTTGTAAAATTTGTAATTTTGGGCCGGATTTTTTTGATATTTTACAAATTTTGCAAATTAATTTGTAAAAATTGAAATTTTGGGCCATATGTTTTTATATTTTACAAATTTTACAAATTAATTTGTAAAATTTGTAAAATTTGCAATTTAATTCCTACCAAATTCCCCTGGAAGCTAATTTCTTAGACTCGAATTTGTAAAATTTGTAATTTCGGGCCAGATTTTTTTGATATTTGACAAATTGTACAAATTAATTAGTAAAACTTGTAAAATTTGTAATTTTGGGCCGGATTTTTTTGATATTTTGCGAATTTTATAAATTAATTTGTAAAATTCATTTGTAATTTAATTCCTACCAAATTTCCCTGGAAGCTAATTTCTCAGACTCGAATTTGTAAAATTTGTAAAATTTGTAATTTCGGGCCAGATTTTTTTGATATTTGACAAATTGTACAAATTAATTAGTAAAACTTGTAAAATTTGTAATGTTGGGCCGGATTTTTTTGATATTTTGCGAATTTTATAAATTAATTTGTAAAATTCGTAAAATTTGCAAAATTTGTAATTTTGGGCCGGATTTTTTTGATATTTTACAAATTTTACAAATTAATTTGTAAAATTTGTAAAATTTGTAATTTAATTCCTACCAAATTCCCCTGGAAGCTAATTTCTCAGACTCGAATTTGTAAAATTTGTAAAATTTGTAATTTCGGGCCAGATTTTTTGATATGATACAAATTTTACAAATTAATTTGTAAAATTTGTAAAATTTGTAATTTCGGGCCAGATTTTTTGATATTTTACAAACTTTACAAATTAATTTGTAAAAATTGAAATTTGGGCCATATGTTTTTATATTTTACAAATTTTACAAATTAATTTGTAAAATTCGTAAAATTTGTAAAATTTGGAATTTAATTCCTACCAAATTCCCCTGGACGCCAATTTCTCATACTCGAATTTGCAAAAATTGAAAAAATTGCAATTTTGGGCCGGATTTTTTGATATTTTACAATTTTTACAAATTCATTTGTAAAATTTGTAAAATTTGTAATTTAATTCCTACCAAATTCCCCTGGAAGCTAATTTCTCAGACTCGAATTTGTACAATTTGTACAACTTGTAATTTTGGACCAGATTTGTTTGATATTTTACAAATTTTACAAAGTAATTTCTTTTTACACATGTACTTGCGAAATTTGTGAAATGCTTAATTTTCAACCATATTTGTTGGAATTTGGCATAGTTCAGAAACTAATCTGCAAAATGTGTATAACTTGTAATGTAACTCCAGCCAAATCTCCCCGGAACCCCAGAGTACGTTTCAATGTCAGAAAACATCCGATCTAGAATTACAAGCTGGATTTGAACAAGCATTGCTCGAGGGTTGCAAATTGCGCAAGCTAGTTTGTAAAAAGTCGGTCCAGAATTTCAGAAATTACAAGTAAAGGTGTAAACATTGTAAACTTGATAAAACTTGATCACCGTCCTTCCCTTAACGGCTTTTTTTGGGTCAAGTTTGTTTTCACTTTGAATCGGTTGAAGTTTGGTAAGGAAAGGGGGAGGAAAGCATACTATCTTTTCATTTGGAATCTCTCTTTTCTGTTATTTCCATGTATTTGTTTTTCTTTAGGATCTCAAATTCATACTCCTTTCTTTATCTTTCACTCTCTCCCCTGACCACTTCTTCCTACAATCAACTCAATAAACTAGGATGGAAATGACAGGGATAAAGAAATAAACATAAGATAGGTAAAGGAGAGAGGACATCTTCTGTAACACGCTTCTTTTGGATATCTTTCATACCACACATACCTGATGGAGAAAGAGATGGAGAAAACCGTACAAATAGAAAGACATGGAAAGGCTGCTGGGATTGTTGGGATGGAGTGATACGTCCTTTCCGTCAAGCTTCATTTGTATCTCAGAGATTTTATCGCATACCAGGCTAGACCAAGCGATGAAGGTAAGGGAAAGGGAAAGGTGTGACAGAACAAAGAATGATTAAGAAAATCTTCCGCCCAGACATCACGCAGAATAAACCAGATAGCCTGTCCGTGAGACTTGGAGGATATGATGATTGAAGATTCCTTTGTAAATATATCCCTTTCCAGCCTGTCTTTGGGGCATATTCCAAATCATTGCCTGTTTCCTCTTGTCCATCCATCCTCATCCCCCATTTGCATTTTTGGATGGGTAAGAAGTGACGAAAGCATTTGCAGGCAGTATAATTACGGTAGAAAACGTAATATCCTCCCTTTCTTTTCAAAATCCTGTTTTACACAAGCTAGCGTAACTCAAAAACATAAAAAGGGCGCGAGACAGTTATGACAAAGCTAAAGATAATTATGGGTGGTGCTTACAGAAGCTATCTAATTTATTACGTGCTAATATATGCTTCTAATCTTAACACCATACTTACATTCCTCGTTTTTTTTAACTATTATATTCTTCTCTTGTTGAGATTCATTACGCTATCTTTCTTTGTGAATGCTTTTGGCTGTCCGGTCGTCTCTGGGGCTCACCGAAAGGAAAAAGGATTATGAGTAGGTCTTACTCATATTATTTTGCTTGTGTTTTACTATCTTTTGGACTTTTCATCCTTCACCTTCTTCTGTTTCCCCTTTCAACTGTTGAAGAATGCCAGAAATCGAGGGGTGAAGGAGGGAGGGAGAAGCTAGCCCCCGTTTCTTCTTCTCCAACTGTATCGCTAGTGGGGAGAAGATAGGAAGGAGATGAACCGTTCCATCTTTACCTTTCCCTTCCCCACTCCATGCATACGTTCTGGAGTTCTGTCACTACGAAAGACTCACGATGGAACAGTCTAAAAGTGGGACGAAGGAAGGGGATATTGGCTTTATTTTTGGTTTACTTGTAGAAAAAGAAAGCCACTTTTCCACACCCCGCTTCTTTCTGTAAAACACAGATGGAAGAAGATGACCTTTCCTTTCCCGGCCCAGCCAACGCTTGTCATTTTCCTTGCCTTGTCTTTTACATTGCCATGTGTTGGAAATGAAGAAGTAAAGCGTCTGGCAAGGAGGTAAGCGCCCATCAATACTAATTGCAGATAAAGAATTGGATGGGCACTTACCATGTCTTTCTATCACTTCTTTCTTTCCTTTTGATGAAATTGAAGATTGAAAATGGGAAGTGAGAAGCCTCTCTTGACTTCTTCCTCAAGCATAGGCTGCTGTTAATCCTATGCCGTGTGATGCTTGGGACGAAGAAGAAGAGAAGATAGGAGAGGGTGAACAGAAGTAACGTGATTCTTTCTTTTCCTCCGATCGCATCCTGGTTTTCCCATGTAACCTCCCGCCAACAGCTGGCGCAAGCGAGAGAAGGAAGCGGAGGTTGTGGAAAGATGTACGTACATAGCTTCGTCGCTTCCTTCTGTCTTGGTTTTACATGCCATCTCTTCATCCTTTATTTGGCCACGCTCTTGGGCGTCCCCTTCATTCACAAGGACATGCTCAACAACAAAGCTCAGAGCAAATGGTCTGCCCCTTTCCCGTTCCCGCTGTCACCCACCAACATCTTCAACCCATAAAGATTTGACTACAAAATCCTTAAAACCTTTTAATAGCAAATGCTAGCGGTCTCTCTCTTTTGCTAATAATCTTCTGGAAATGAAAGGACAATAATAGAGTTTTAGATCATAGGATGGTGTAAGGAGTTCTTCTCATCGCTGGCGTCCTTTCCTTGTCCAAGTCATGGAGGAAGAGAGGTTGGTTTGTGGTCCCAAAGAGCTTATCCTTCCCTTTCTATCTCTTCCACTTCATCCAGGAAACATTTGTGGATGGACATGTCGTTACTAAGATCGTTGCCTTTCGGTTTACCATCCCATTTATTGATTGAATGTCTATCTTCGTTGTCTTCTATTTACAATACTATCTGAGAAGTATAGAAATGCTTCTGGGTGTGAGGTTGAATAAATTTGCAACGCAAAGAAAATCACGATGGTTGGAACAGAAAGTAAATCATTACCAAGAATAGGTTCATAGTCTCTCCTCTGCTGGTTGCATTCTCATGTACTTGTTCACTTTGCAACCTTTCTACTTGTTTATGTATCTTCCCAATCTCTCTTTCTCTCTCTCGCATTAAACGTTAGAAGCATCTGGATGGGGGAGAAAAACCCGGGGGGGTAACAACAAATATGAAGAAGAGGAACTGGCTAACACTCCTTCTGCTCTCCCGTCTCTCGCGGCTATCAGGAGTCGTAAGAATTACGAAAAAGGCCTATGAAGAAACATAATAGATACGTAAATAAATAAATAAAAATAAATAAATAAAAATACATAAATAAAAATAAATAAATAACTAAATAAATAGACAAATGACAGAACCAAGAACATGAAAGTAATAAATACTGTTACTGAATGAAACGGTTTATTTGGAGGCAAATTATGCGTGTCCATCAAGAACCCTCTCCAACACAGTGAAAAACCTAGAGTGGACAATGATGGATATGATAGAAAACGCAATAAGAT
The DNA here is from genome assembly GCA_963377175.1 of Effrenium voratum. Classification (NCBI taxonomy): domain Eukaryota; class Dinophyceae; order Suessiales; family Symbiodiniaceae; genus Effrenium; species Effrenium voratum. The sequence goes on from CAUJNA010003320.1 coordinate 403,100, forward strand.
AGTAAAACGAAGTAAGCTATGGGATTACAAAGATTCTGTAATTATTGCCCTTAAATTCACCCCGTGACCACTTCATCCAGTCTGCACAAATATACAGAATAAACGCAAATTATAACCATAGATAGTTTGCTTGACTCTGAAGAGGCTGTTGGTCTTTACTCATGGAGTTTATTTCTTTGTATCTTCTTTCTGCTTCTGTTCTATTCGAATTTCCTTGCAAAATCTCTCACTCACTTCCTATCTTACCCTTAGATATGTGCAATATTCTTGAGTTTTAGGTGAGAATGAAAAGGATATTAATAGTAAAAGTTGCTGGAGAAGGACGGAACACTATTTACGAAAGGCTATCTATTTACTAGAATCTCATGAGTAATGTTAACTAATTTGTATCGGTTGGGGTTCATTTCTCACCTTCTCTTTTTAATGGGTTTCCTTTTGCCTCCCAAGCTACAGTGCTCGTAATAGTTGTCAAATCCTACTGAATCTTCACTAATACTATGTTCGTCGCTAGAAGTGACCGAATGAAGTTAATAGTTTTCTCAGCAGAATATTGCCTGTCCAGATAGAGTGATGAATCAAGAGACGCTTAACTGTTATTAGTGCTTAAGCGACGTCTCACGGACAGGCTACGTATCCAGACCCTTTTTTATATCTCTCTGATTGTTCTTTCCTTTTATGTTTATTTGACCAGCATTTGTTTACTATTTACTTCTTCCTCACTGACATTCGATCTTCTCTAACTCTGTTATCTGTTACTGTGGCTTTAATCATTTGATTAGCATTTTCCTCTTTCAATTTCCATGCTCTATCTTTGTGAGCTAGCAAACGTTTAATTTAGAAAAGATATGGAAGTGATAGATAGGAGGACACCATTATTTGTTTCCATTAATACTACTTCACGAAGGTATACCGTGTGCTTTTATCACACTCTCTCACAACCAAAGAGAGGATGTTCATCTGGTCTTCATCACCCCTCACCCTTTTTTCTATTACTACAAACTAGCTGGTTCTGATTCAGGGTGAGGCGTGCCAAGACATTCCTTTCTACTCTTGGGATTGCACCAAAAGAGTCCATGTGCAACGATGAACCGTTGTGCTCTTGAAGGCGCGCGGCGGCACATTGTACGTAATCTTCCCTGCCACGGGGGGTGGGGTTGGGGTGGGGTGGGGGGGGTTGGGGTGGGGGTGGGGGTGGTGGTGGGGGGTGGGGTGTGGGGTGTGGGGTGGGGGGTCTCTCGAGTTGTTTTCCCTGCACACATCGCAGCAGTCAGCTTCCCTCCAATTGGTGGCTTGGATTGGTTTGAACCCCTGGTTCTTGTATTGGGAAGCCTCCCCCAAACCACCAAACCACCAGTCCAAACTACCAGTTATAGAGCTCACTCTCACTTCAAATTGAAAAGAAAAAACGTGAGGTTTCGAAGGGGGAAGACTTGAACATGGGGCAGTTGATCCAGGTGGCTAAGAAGACTGGAAAGAATGCTGGCCAGGATTGATGGCAACTCATGCTTAATCAAAACAGAATCCCCTTTCGAGAAGACCAACCAAAAATGACCAATCCCCGAGTGATCAACCACAACCCTGAGTCTTAAAATGAATTGTATACTAAAGGATATCCGCACCCATTTATAGCCCACCCGGGTTTTGATTATGGCTCACCTGAAGATGACCTTGGACCCCGTGGCAAACGCCAGCTTTTCATCCCCCCCGAGCTGGTGGTTGGACATCCAGCAAACGGGGGGGAAAAGGAGGTTCCTCTAGACATGTGTTTTGCGGGATCCAGGTGAACTTGAAGATGGAAGAGCTCCAGCCGGTTTTTTTTGCCGCCGGAAAAGGGCCGGGAGCTGCCATGGAAACTGCCATGGAAACAGAAAAGTCCAGCCTCAGCACCCAGGTGCTAAGTGTCGGAGGGTTTCAGGGGAAACAGAGACCACCCCCTGCCTTCTCGAGGCTTGCCGTTGGCTCAACCTATAGGGTGTTTCTTTTCTTGAGGCCCTGTTTTGGTGGGCCAAAAAGGGAATTCAAAAGGACAACTGCCTTCTTCTTGTCGTTTTTTCTTTGCGGCGGGGTCCGCTGAAAAAAAAGACACACTCGGAAATAAACTTGAAGGGCTCGAGACTCGGTGCCCAGGTTCAAGGCAAGCCCGTAACAATCACACATCCCCCAGCGAAATAGATTCTCGCTCTCGTGCGCTATCCAGATTCTGTACTTAAGCGCCTTCACCCTTTGTATGGCCATGGGTCAAAACCCCGTACCCCCAGTGAACATCCCAACCCCCACTAAAATAGGTTCTAACATGGGTGGTGAATTCACCTACCCCGAAATGGGATCCCAAAACGGTTTGGACAACCACCGCCATATTTGTTCACCCCGCCCAAAAAAACACACAAACACCCTCTGTCGCGGCCTTCTCCGAAGGCGCCTTGCACGCCCGCCGGGCGCCGTCGGGGGCCCCCGCAAGAACAAAAAAGAGAGGAAATTCGGTCCCAGCCCGGAACCCAAAAAAATGAGGAAGCCATGTGTCGCGGAGCCGAAAAAACAAGTCGGCGGTTCAGCTGAGACGTTTTCGAGCCTCCGAGACTTTGGAAAACTCCCGGGCGCGCACTTGGGTGATGATGTACTCCTCAGGCCGCCGAGGCGGCTTTGTCAGAAGGAAAAGAATGGGTGGCTGGTGTCCTGTTTTTGTAATTGTTCAGCAAAAAAGAGGTTATAAAAAAGAGACACACCAGCATTCAACTTGAGCACTAGAGGCCTGATGCTAGCTGAACAAAGACATGCGCAAGACAGATCATTCAAGGTCAGTGTTGCCAGTTTCCACATCAGAACAAAACGCAATACTGGCTGCAAAGTCAGCCATCCGCTAGTCAAGCAAACTTACGCGCGCCAACATATCCATCCATTGTGGGCTGGGTGTACCAAAATGGCACCTTTCGAAATGGAAACACACTAAAACTTGCGAAAACCCTAGGTCGGTAATTTTGAGCCACACCGCACCCGTATATCCCCTCCAGCAAATGGCAAACCCGATGTCCAAAAGGTCAGGGCCAAACTCCGGCGCCAACACCAGCCATGGCCCCAAAAAACATCAAATTGCACAGTTTACTATCCTACTTCCCTTGGTTTGGTGGTTAAGGAGGGCTTCCTTCCAATTGGTTGCTTGGAGCAAAAGGTGGTTTGGTGGCTAAAGAGGGGAAGCGGGGTTCAAATCCCAAACGACCAATCCAAACCACCAACCTGAGCGTTGCCTCAAACATGACGACAGATCCGGTGTCAAAGTGCCCGAAAAAAACAGGTCGAGTGATTTAGGCCCTTGAAGGTTTCCTTGGCTACTTCAGGCATGCGGCAGCATTCTGATTTGTCCAAGCGGCAGCATTCTCCTGTGCGTAGAGAGGAGTGGGAAGCTGCTTGGGGGCAACGTGGGCTGTCCAAAAAAGAAGGTGCCGGTTTTCTCGAAAAAAATGAATAGGGTTCTTCCGGTAACATCGCCTGGTTGAGACGATACTCAGAGATTGCACGAGTTGGAGACCACTTCGAGAAGCAGGGGGTTTGTTCGATCGAAGGTCCGCTTGCTGTTTCCTTAGAACAAAAGAGAGTTGCATTGCATTTTTCAGCACCCAGGGCCCGGCGCGAGAACAACACTTGTGTCCAGCGCTAGGTAGGCACCGCTCACGAGCTTTGCATCCGGGCTTAAGATCCAAGCTCCGAGGGCGAGTGAAGCGACGTGGGACCCTCTCTGCCACTGTGGAACTGCCCAAAAGAAGTCCCCCCCCCCCAAAAAAAAAGGGCGCGGGCGCCGCTCGGCGGCTTTCCCCCCTCAAGGGGGTCATTTCGGAGCTAAGCGCCCATTTGCAGCGTGGAAGTTGGAAGTCACTTTTCTCGGAGCTCCGGCTTGTGAGAAGATCTCCTGTGATACTAAGAGGCCTTCCAAACGAGAATTCTCCGTTAAGAAATGGGGAGGTTTCCTGGCGCCTGGTCCTCCAGAGAGGTTAGAATAAGTTGGTACCCGATTTTTCTCGGTAGTCGATTTTAGTAGGGGAACCCTCCCAACCCAAAAAAGTTGGGTGAAAAAGTTGGGTGAGAAAGTTGGCACCTAGCTGAACGACCGGTTTCCTGGTATCACTGGAAGAAAAAATGTTCCCACCCTGCCAGGACCGGTTTCCTGGTCTGTGGATAAAGAAAGAAGAGGAAAAAAAACGCGTGGGAACCCCTACCCCGCCAGTTGATGAAAAGGACTTCCCCCAATGGTATCACTGAAAAAAACAAAACTTGTTGTTCCCACCCTTTTTCAGACCAACAAAAAGAATGACTTCCTCCGGAAAAAAAAAAAAGAAACCCAGGCCTTGGTGAAGCCGTCTTTGCGAAAGGCCTCGCACAAGGTCCTCACCGTCACGATCTCCCCGGGGTGGGCCGGCTGATCCTGGGATCCCGAGAAATTTCGGAAAGCGCTCTGGGCGCGCTCTGGGGGTCCCTTGTTGGGGGAAAAATCGGTGGACTTTGGGAGTTGACTAAAAGCCACCAGGTAAACCAGGAAGCGCCCGATCTATTTTTTCAACCAAATCAACCAACAAAAAACACCAACTCGCAGGAAACCAAGCTGACTGGTAACTCTCTAACCTCACACGTCGTGAATCGAATTTGCCTTGAAGTCAACTGTAGATGAACGAAATCCTGCACAGCAGGATTAACAAACTCTGTAATGATGACTCCCCTGTAAATACCAAAAATGATGACGCCCATGCCTTCCAAGTGCCGCACCGAGGATTTCGTCCCACAGTGCCGGAAGGAAACTGAGGCCCATGGAAAGGCTCCCGTCAGAGTCCAAGCGGCTTGGAAATGCTCAATGTGGGAAATGCGGACAAGCCCAAAAAATCCGACCGAACACAAGCGCGAACATGGGGCATGTCCAGAAAGCTCAATATCAGCATAAAAGCTATGCGTATTGTATATATATATATACATATTCACATACATGCATATGTATATATATATATATGGCTAGGCCACCGTGGAGCAAATACAAAGACGTTTGTTCCAGGTACAGTGTCAAGCAAATGCCAGATGCGCACTCTACGACCAGACATCTGCTAATCCTTCCTTGTGTAAGAACTAACCTCATATCAATCATGCAAGTGTGTCAGTTGGAACCTCCCAAATAATTGGCTCCTTCCGTTCCTTCTTGCAGAACCGTCCCAAAAAGAATCCTTGGCTTTGACACATCGCCAGATCTGGAAGAACAAAACGATGATGATGACGACGATGATGATCAATCAACACTTATCACTATGAGGTTGTGAGTTTGAATCACGTGTTACCAACAAAGGCTGATCATGTACACCAATGCCCCCTGATTTTTGGGACAGCCTTTCTTGACGGTGCAGTGCCCGGAATCCCAAGAGAGTTCTGCTTTGATTGCCGACGGGCCGGTTTAAAGAGCCAGAAGCATGAGGCACATGAGCCACCGATATCCGGTGAAGGCTCATGGGTACCATGACGGCAGCCTGGTCTTGACCAGGGTCTCAAGGGGCGCTACGTTTGACATCCCGGGGATTCTCTCCACTAAAGATTTATATCCATAGCAGCTGGTAAACAACCCAATCCTGCGCTTTGCAAGCGGGTCGCATCTTCCAACTCGCAGATCATGTAGTACTCATCCAGGAAATCTTTCTTCTTGCGCCTGAGAGGATGGCATCAAAGAAGCCGGCATGAGGAATGTGGCTTCGTTCCCAAAACGAAAGGCCGACCCAACAATATCATTGGTTTGTCGAGAAACAAGGGCTCAGGAGAAACCCACACACAAGCGAGAAGGGCAGTTGCAGGAAATATGCCACGTCTGGACTCCCGTTCCTTTTTTGGCAACCGGGAAAAGCTCCCAAAAGCGAGCAGATTCCTCTAAGATAGTTTCTGGAGTTCAATCTGTGAATCTGATTACAAAGGCTCGGTGCCAGCGCCAGCCTGACAAATGGTGTGGCGAATGAGCGCAGGGTTGGGCCTGGGTTGTACATGGTGGCTTGCGCCTTAGGCCAGGGGGTGATTGCTACATCAGCGCAACGCATACTGGAAGGGGTTCCTGTGCTTGAGGGAGGAAATTATTAGTACAAAAGTGGTTGAAGCATCGAAAGGCCTTCCTGCAAGCCTTTGTTCAAGCCGCTGAACTCTTTGAACCAATCCATCAGTACCTATGGGACGTCATAGCCAGTAAAGAGATTGTACAGCAAAACACAACTTAGCCCAAATTGCAAAACAAAAAACGACCCTCTTCTTTTCCGAAAGTGAGTTTACTCCCTCCGGGCCTAGCATACTCACCCAAACAAATCCGGTTGAGTATAATTACTCAAAAGCTGGACACCCGTTGAGTGAGAAATGCCCCCCCACCCCCCCCCCCACCCCCCAGCCCCCCAGCCCCCCCAGCCCCCCCAGCCCCCCCAGCCCCCCCAGCCCCCCCAGCCCCCCCAGCCCCCCCAGCCCCCCCAGCCCCCCCAGCCCCCCACATTGACAAGCATGCATCTTCTTCCGAGCCGCGTTTCGGCCACCGACTTCCGGACCTGCATGATCAAGGACTCCGCATTCCCGGCCTTCTGCTTGGTACGGCCGTAGGCCTCCTGCGAGGTCCATTTCTATCGGCCCAAACTGCCCCGCAAGAGCAGGCTTAGGCCACGGCTCAAAAGGTCAGTTTTCGCGAAGCCCTCAATATGTTCACTTTGATGAACCCAGTATTCCGTCCCCTGTAAACATCCTTGTGCTCTATTTGGGCGTGGGGGATGCTGCCAACCAAGGTATCCAAGGGAGATCTCACATAATCATTTCCCATATTTTTATGCAGCTTGAAACATCACCCCATGAAAAATGTCATATGCTATGAGCTTGTGTTACAGCATCTTATATGATCCTGTCAAGCGGTCCATTGCTTGACTACCCCAAAGCAAACAACACACGGACTTCAGCGTGGTTGCACGTTGTCGGTCTCTGTTCGGGAAATCCCTTCGGACACCTTTTTGTTGCAGACCTTTCAGCATGCCAACCATTTTCTGGGTCGAAAAAGAAAAGGTCGCTCGTCTTTCTACCGAGGCGCGAAGATCAGCCCAAAGAGGATGCCCAGCAGAAGGTTCAGCACCTCAGCGCTGCCCACTGGCCCCCAAATACCCGCCCCCACCCTGCCTATGTGTGTGTGCTTCTGTTTTTTAGGGGTACCCTCCCTTCCACTCACATGGCACCTGTGGGAGGGTACCTGGAATGTCATGTTCCTCTTGTAGGGACCCCCTGTCAGGTGCCGTACTAGTAGGAGTGAGGGTACCCGTTCCGCCTTTCGACACAATAATCCTCACAGTTGCTCGTCGGGTGTTTCTCAAGACTTCATTTGGAGCCATGGCTACTTGGCGTCATTTAGGCTTTCCTTTGCAACCATCCAGACAGGTCCAGACAGGTGCGTCCTATACGGTCAACATTACTTGTGCTTTCAAGAGCAGCAAATGTAGGGCTCGCCCTCTAGTTGCTTTCTTTAATGGACCATTTAGAACCCTAGACTCGAAATGTTCACCCATATACTTGATGGTGCTCGCAGGGAACGAGGGAAATGACCCCTATAAACAATCCTTCACAGGGGCACCCTGAGTTCATTCCCCACATTCCCTACAGAGCACCAGCAAAAATACCTGCATGGTTCTGAAGTGCAATAGTCTCGCCCGCTGAGTGCCCGACCAAAAACTCGTAGGACAACGTGTAGATGTAGCCTATCGCCTGAATGCAGCGGCTTAATCATACTCTATCTTCCTTCAGCCAGGGTTTACGACCCCCTGTGGGAAACTAAAGGTTCCCGTGCAAGAGTTCTATTAGGAGTTCTTTTACTGCCCAGCAGGGGGTCAACTAAACCTGTCTTCAGCCATTGACACGAGTGGAGTATGAACACCACGCTACCATGCAATGCAGCCGCCTTGACAGAGAATGCAAGAGCGGCTCTGTGCGGGCAGCCGAGTAAACTAGTATACAAACAGGAGGGAAGAAGCATTGAACAAGGGGCCAATGCGCCACTCTGTGATACCAACCTTGGCCCATGACTCATGTATCACTTTTAAGTGGATTCCGTTGGTATCACGGAAAATGGTCCTAAAGCCAAAGTCTCCATGAGGAGGCATGCACCAAAGAAGAGTTCGGGCACTGTCCAGCTCCCTTGGCCATCGCGACGACTCGTAAAAATGAGAGTCACTCGTGAAGAGTTGGGGCAACCCAAACCCGCGGTAGAGGAACATATCACCTTTTTCGGGGTTTTGGTTTCTAGAGGGCTAAATGAGTGTCTGGGTCTAAGCCAAAGCAAAAGATCTACAGCAGCTGCGAAACCGGAAAGAAGGAAGTTATCTTGAAACCAAGCTGAAAAACGTGACAGAAGAGACCCAAATGGCAAGTGGAGAAGGCCTGCCGCTCAAGATCTATGCAAGCTGACCTGCAGAAGTCTGGACGCTCGCATGCCTATGGGCCACATCCAGGCTCCGATGGATGAAGCCTGCGAGATGGACTTCATCCATCAGTATCTGAAGGAAACCACCCAAACTTGGAGTTGCTTCGGATTGCATCTGAGCCAACCTGACAAGAGTGTGCCCCCCCCCAAAAAAAAAACTAAATGC
>CAUJNA010003320.1:421711-426711 GCA_963377175.1 Effrenium voratum
GCAACGCGAAGCGTTTACAATAAATATATATATATATATATATATAATATTATTTGAAGACCGGGATCCAATCGTTCCAAGGCGCAAAGGAAGATGGTCAGGAACACAATGGCGAAGTGGGACACGTCTTTGACTGACCCCGCCAGCGTGCTAATGACCACGTTCAAGAGCGCGTTCGCCTTGAAGGACCTTGGTCTACAGCCCTGCCAAGAAAAGGTCCCCAAAAACGCTTTTTGGTTGTGTGGGCTTCTTCCTCAGCGAGCTCAGGGGTAATCAACAAGGGCCAAACAAACCAGAGGTTCATGGCGAAAGGATTCGGATCCAAAGTTCTGGGGAAGTGAAACCTATAAGAGGATTGCCCCGTCGCAGGGGCTCTTTGGCCCTCGGCTGGCACTGAACACACTAACAAGACATACATCATGGCCGAAACGTTCAAAAAGAAACAGCTCTGATTCATCTGGACTTGGTTTTGGGCGAGGGACAAAGAGAGAGAGAGAGAGAGAGAGAGAGAGATAGAGAGAGAGAGAGAGAGCGACGAAAAGCTTCACGTGGGAAGTTGCACCAGGCTAATCATGGCGAACACATCTGTTGTCAAACATGGGCGCCCCTTTTGGGACCTCTCCAGGTGCGAATCTGCGCCTACCGCCCACCTTGATATCGGTCAACCCAAAAGGGCAACGCAAAGGCCATTGCTCGGTTGCTTTCTGCTCCCCTGCTGAAAGTTTAACTCTTAGTGGTTTAATGGAAAACCCATTAGTTGGCAAAAGGTTAAAGTCCTAACATCCAAGCAAAATGCACCAAAGATTGGATCGCCTTCTGCCCTTGCTCCAAGGCCAGTTCCTCGGGTCGGCATGATTCCTTTCGCAGCTCTACCTCCAGTGGACATGGGAAGCGAATCTAGGGGGTAGCTTCCCCATTCTTAACCCAGGCTTCCCTCTTTCCAGATAAAACCACCAAGAACCCCGGGGCAACGGCTTCTTGAAAAGGATGGTTGAAACGAATGGTTGGAAACAAACCCCCATTCGAATAAAGGCTAGCCTTGTTCGATAGCTGACTTTGAATGGAGGCCCGCGTCACTGGAGCTTTGGTTGCAATGCGTGTCACTCGCAAACCCAAGCCGAGCAAGGTGTTCAAACTACGGCACATATAGGCGTGTCCTCCAATTGGGTATAGAAAACCTGCCTGTGCTAGCCAAGTTATTAGACGACATCCTTAACACCAATGTGAAAAGACTTGGTATCACAAACAAGTGGCCCTACCCAATTAGTCTGGAAACGGTTTGGACGTGGCAAATCTGTGCATCCACCCTTGTAGGATATTAAACTAGTACTGAAAGACTACTTCAAAAAAAGAAGCTAGCAACAGGTTCAAAAGAAACCTGTGAAATCCACAAACGACCTCCAAACCGCTTCTTCTAGAATTCCCGCCACTTTCTCCCAGGCGCTTGAAGAACTTCATCATCAAAACGAAGAGGTACGTCACACAGACCTGGGCCAAGAAATCGGACCACCCCACCCCACCCCCCCTCCCAAGAAAAAAAAGAACAGATGGCGATGTCCCGTTGGCTTCCCTTTGAACAAAAAAAACGGAAAACCCGCAAAAACAAACCACCGTGCAAGCCGTCCTTTCTAAAATGGTTGAGGGTTTTGGGCGGTGGGAAAATGAGCGATGGACTGAACATATGAACGATTGCCCAACGTTGCTTAACTTCGGGTTATCCCCATGTCTTCCCCAAGTCTAGCCAGAAGTGCCAATTCTCAGCCATGGGCATGGGTATGGGTGTGTTGGTCTTTAGAGGGGAGCCAAACGAAAGGTGTTGTTCCTTTTGCTATCCCTGTAAAGTCACAAGATACACTCATATGGGACAGGTGGCAAATCCGTCTTCCTTTTCTGTTGGAAATAACTTCCTCCGTTCCCTCCAGTCGTCCCGCTGCGTTTTGTCCACGCCTTTGTCATGGGGAGTGATGTGGAGGTTCCCCCACCCCCAAATGAACCATAGACTTCCTCTGGGGTTGTCACAAAATGCGGGTACCCTCCCAAAAAATACCAGCTTCAATGTCCTCTGGTCTCCTTGCGAAACAAGCCAAAAAGGGGCACCAGAAACAAAAACACAAACCCAAAGAGGGAGCGCGTTTGCAAGATGATGCGAATCCCGAAAGCTGAGCGCGAAACTTGTTCGCTACCAGGGTGATAAGCAAATATAAACAAAACTTCACGACTCTCCGTACTCACAGATGCAATAGGAGTCCATTGAGTCCATACATAAACCGCTGGTTGAAGGGGGATGTCGCATTTTGGCGGGAGCCTGCCACCTTTGTTGGAAGCACTGTTTTGTTCTGTGGTTTGGTTTGCGCGCTTTTCGGTGCCCGACTCCAGAGTGTTTGGAGCGCTAAGCGCAAACTGCAGCAATGGCCAAGAGGGCAAAAATGGGAAGAGCTAAGGTGAAGACATCCATGTTCATGGCTGAGGTCTCTTAGGGCTGGCCTTTGGGCAGGCAAAGTGGTTGACACAACTTTGCCAAAGCACATGGTGCTCCGGACGACCCAAAAAGCGGAAATCTGGCACACCGGGGCATCCTGAGAGTTCAACATTTCCATTTTCTTAGGATCCCGTGTGAAAACTCTAGGGGTTGATTCCAACCATTCTTTTCAGCCATCGTTCTTTTCAAAAACCGATCGCCATTTCCCCCGGGCTTTTGGTGGTTTTCTAGAAAGAAGGATCCCTGGGTTAAAAATGGAAATGGAAGTTACCCTCGAAAAACCGCGGTCGCGCATTGGCCTCTTGGCACAATCAACTAGGTCCTCCAGAAGAGAGAGGCTAGCATAAGGGTACCCAATTGTTTCTGTATTTTAGCAGGGGAACCCTCCCAACCAAAAAAGGGAAGTCAAGGGCACTACATTCCATTCATCATTCCCTGCTGAGCATCAGCAAGACAATTTGCATTGCAGCAACACCCAAAGGTATCAGAGTTCTTTCTCTTGCAGGGGTCGCACAACCCAAAGGCGAAACTTTGTTGCTTTCTCCGTGTCTGGGCTGGGCCCCGGACTACTCGCACGGATTGGTGCCAAATGGCCGCAGCCTGCTGTGGACACATTGGAAACGCGAATGCCTCCAGCTAAAAAAGGGGCTAAATACGTAGAATGGGGTTGCAGGGGGACTGCAAAAAGCAACAAATGTGCCATGACTATACACATACACTGTGAGTACCCATGTGCCCCATATTTGAGTCCGAATGAAGGGGTTACCCCAACGAGCGCACACCAATTTTCTTCAAGACCCATGACATGGTGAAATGGTGGTTCATTCTCGTCAACGCGACTTTTTGTTCTAGTCCCGAAACCCCCAAGTAGGGGATCCATACAATAGAAACACCTGAACATTGCAACCTGTAAATGGTGGTTCCCCTTTATTGCGGTGTTGACAAAGCCACATGTTTCACATGGTGGCAATACTCATAGGCCATGGGTTGCATAACCCAAGACTCCATTTTTGGGGTGGATGAACATCCATTTGCCATGGTGGCAAAATGAATTTCTTTTCAGGAGCCCAAACCCCAAGTTAGGGACCTTACTCATGAGTGAGCATGGCTGATTTCCACCATGGATCAAAAGCCAAATCGATTAGTTACAGTGAACATCCGATTCAATCCAACCACTAAAATAGACTAAAACGGGTGGTGAATTCACCTACCCCCAAAATGGGATCCCATTGGAAAAATAGGTGCCCAAAATGGAACCCTGACAAATGGAACCAAGGACTAAAACCTGCGGTCCAATTCCTGGTGGTTTAATTTTGACCCATACCTATATCACATTGCTCGAAGTCACCCGGGCCCTCTCTGACTTCTTGCTGGCCGGTGCGCTGATGGCTTACACAACACGCCAAATGGAGGGTCTGGACAAAGTAAGAAAGCCATCGCCCCTTTGAGGAAAAATAACCATTTCGAAACCGGAAAGCAAAAAGGGAGGGCGCCCTGCAAAAAAAACACGCCCAATTGATGGTAAAGGACCAAACACATCGAGTTGACGAGGTGTTTGCCGCTTTGAGGGCCCCAAGCTCACTTTCTGAGCAGCACAAAAAGCGCCTGAGCTTCTTGCCACTACCCTCTCTCCCACTAACATGGCACCTGTGGGGAGGCACCTGGAAGATAAGTTTCCTCTTGGAGGTGGGAGAGAGGGTAAGCTTTCCCTTCATAGGGGGGTGTCCCCTTTTAGTGCGGAGTCATCACTTTTGAAGGGAACACCCCCCTAATACTGGGACGGGTTTACTTTAAGCTTTTCCCAAACGCTTCAAATCGAAGGGCCACAAACGGGACGTGAGCGGCTTGCCAAACGGCAAGCGTTCGCCGCGTTCCACGGGCTCGGCGGGCTCGGCGTTTTTTACGCGCCTCGACGGCATTGAACATGGAGCCGAGCTGCTCGGTCAGCTCGTTTCGCGACAGTACGGCCTCCACCTCGTTTTCCAGCAACTTATGGGTGAACTTATGGGTCAAACTTGGGACCAATCCTTCCAAATAGGCACTTTCCTTTGCGTTTCCTTTTAAAACCATCCAAAAGGGGGTCTGATCTTTACTTCAAGACATGCCCACTTGGGTATGGGTCAAAAAATGTCATCATCAGCGCACGGACCGCTAGTTTTAGTCTTTTCCATTTACCAGGGCAACCCATTTTGAGTACCTGTGGTTGACCAGCCAATAGATTTCTTTCGGGGAAGCTGCTTGTCGCTGGGCGCGCTTGCTTTGCGGGATTGTGTCTTGGGAAAATGGCGGTTGTGACGGGCGGTGTGAGTTTCTGCAACTCTGAGCCCGTGGATTTGTTCGGTCAGGATATCCGTAGGGATGCTTTTGGGGATGTGTGGAGGAACGTTTCGGCTTGCTTTTCGGATAACTTTGCACATGCCTGCCTTCCTGATCGTGGCCTCTATAAGGTTCTAAGTGGCCAACAGCTCCCTACGTTCCCCCTTAAACATCACACCACAAGGAAGTCGACAGTTCAACAAGT
>CAUJNA010003320.1:431711-440172 GCA_963377175.1 Effrenium voratum
CGTACCCCCAGTGAACATGCCAATCCCCACTAAAATACACTAAAACGGGTGGTGCACCTACCCCAAAATGGTACCATTGGTTTTGACCCACAGCCACATGAGCTCGCAGCGCGCGCTCCCTTACGCGACCCAATAGACCAGCATGCGCGTTGGGAGCCTGAGTCATGCCCCGGTCTTCAAGCGCCCTCATTCGGCATGGATTCAGTTGGTTGTTTGTGCAGTCTGGCTGATCTGTCCAAGGCGGCGTGATCTGCGCCTTGCACGTCAGGGCTGTTTTGGGGCTCGCTTGCTTCTGTCTGTCTTTCGAGCCTAAGCTGGAAGAATATCACGCCGCATCTTGGCCTGATTGCTTCGCTGCACATACAGAAATGGCAAGTACAAGTTACACAGCAAAACACCATCTGCTCTGCAAACCACGTACAAGTTACACAGAAAAAAACACCAGCTGCTTTGCAAACCACGTACAAGTTACACCAGTTGATCTGCAAACCACGTACAAGTTACACAGTAAAACGCCAGCTGCTCAGCAAACCGCGTACAAGTTACACAGCAAAGCAATAGCTGCTCTGCAAACCACGTACAAGTTACAAAGTAAAACACCAACTGCTCTGAAAACATCACAAACAAAACTATTTTTGTCCACGAGCTAGTGGATCTGTTCCAACACATACGGCACGTGTGCCTGACAAAGGTGGATCCAGTTGTATTGAAACATGTCGCGTCTGCGTTGTAAAGGGAGGAAGGGTAAAAGCAAGAGGATGCTCAGGCAATGCTGGAAACATGTGGTCGAATTTAAATTGGGGATCCTTTGGACATCACCGGAGTTGTGCCCGAACATGTTTTTGAGGCGGGCACAACTATTGAAATTCATAGACATGCTCAAAGGGTTTGGCCCTTCAGAATTGAGCAATAGGGTACATAAAGCCCTCTACTAACAAACCACTTGCCCGGAACATTTCGCGATGCTTTCGCGGCCACACGTTTCACTTTCGCGGTCATGTGTTTTGTAATGATCGCTTTCGCGGAGCTTTTGCGGGCAACACAGAAACAGCAAACATGCACTTTCGCGTCGCTTTCGCGGCGGGCTCTTCTTCAACCACTTTCGCAACAAGCTTTCGCGAGCTTTCGCACCCTGCATTTTAGCTTTCGCGAGGCTCCGTCAGGAGAGGCCCTCAATTAACTCCTTTCATAAGGATGTTTGGCGGTGCTCAATTGACAACATCCCACTCGCTCGCGTGCATGCCTCCAAAAGCGGTTGCAGTGTGTTCACCCATTCTTCTTCACATAAACCACCGCTCTCCCGTAATTTGTCTTCGGGAATGTGCTGACACGACGCACAGAGTCAGCGTGCTTCGCCTAGGGTTTCCTCTTCCCAGTGTCGAATACTCAAAACCCTTGAGAACCCCCAAACATCAACCAAACCTGGGTGTGGTTTCTTTTGAGGGTACCCACATGGATTTCGCTTTTCCTTTGGCAATAAGTGGGCTTCGAAATCAAAAACCACTCCCGCTTGTCTGGGAACCTTGAAAGCGCTCCGAGTTGCCATGTTCCAGAAGGCCAAATAGTTGGCGATGCCGTCCAGGCCCGTCCTGAGCTCCCGCTTGTCGGCTTTGGAACCAGTCTGGCCCTTTCCCTTGCTTCCAAAAGGCTCGGGAAAGGGTTGGGGCCCGCATGGTCAGCTGCAAATCCTCCATTTGCTCAAGTCCCCTGGAAAAAAATAATAATTCCAGTAGTAATAGATTCCCTTCAAACCAACAGTTTTAGTTGTTTTTGTTTAAACTTGACCAAATGGAAGAAATCGTCTCACTCTGGGAGAACAAACAAACAAAAGCTTGACATCATGCCTGTGCAGGTTGGAACTAGGGGAACTCCCATTATTTTGACGCGTACCCAAAGCAATTGGGGCCCGTTCTTACATTGCAATCGATCCCCGCCGCGTAAAGCAGGTAAACCAACTGCAAACCATGGCAGGCAAACTAGGTTGTCCGTTCCCTGCGTGTTGGGGTAGTTCATAGGGGCCCAGGCACTCACCGCGGAATACTGAAAGATACATCCCAAAATCACATGTTTCACAAGATTCCCAAGGAATCCTCTAGATCGGCTGGTAACTTTCAACATAAACATATGTGAGTGTGTGGGTGACTCCATTATTTTTTAGTATTTGTCCTTTTGGTTTTCCTGGAAGCCAACCCGAAAATAGGTATTGTTACTGACACACAGGCACAAACACACAGACACAGAGACACAAAGACACAGAGACACGGACACACAGAGACACTAAGAGGCCAATGTATCATTCCAGCAATCCGGGTGGTGGGATGCTCCTTCTTGTAAGCCGTGCGTCGAGAGAGCCGGTAGCAACTCCTTAAGCTCACCGTACATAATCCGCATGAGGACGACGATGAAAATCCTCGGCGCGTCTGTCGCGGGCTTGAGCGTGTGTTCTTCCCATACGGGCCTCTGCAAATTGACAAGCTCAACAATGGGATCATCACTCTAACTATGCGTTCCCCTGAAAACATGGTTTCCGAGATCCCGTTTTGGGGGTTCAACTCAAAAACACGGAAACGGATACCCTCAACATGGCAATGTCAAGTCCTGAGCATGGCATCTGCAGGGTACCGGGGTTACGGCCAATTGCCTCTGAGCACTCGCTGCCCACCACGCAACGTGGGTGCGGGGGGTGGGGGAGACTATTGAGCGTTGGATCAAACGTCACCCTTCAGAGAGCTATTTTGGGGCCGCGCCGCATCCGATCCCCGCAGTTTGCAGTTTGGGATTTTCGATTTTCGGTGGTGTGGCCCCTGATTGTTCCAACTCCCGACATCTCCGCGGGCCAACTACATCTCCATTTGACGGTTTCTGAAAAAAAACAGAAATTGGGTCCTGCAACCTACCAGCTACGGGTGACTTTAATGATAAAACCTTGGGCCTGCAATAGTCATTACTTCGGAACACTTCATTTGGGTTGTCTAGTCCCTTGTCTAGTCGGTGCGTTCTTCGGAAGCCAAGGGGGGATGGGCCATTGTTTTCACCAGGCCTGATGAGAAGCCTCTTGCCATCAAATCAGACTATATATGTGGGCCACATGCTTCCCTCATCTGTTGACCATGGCGTAGGTGGGGGAAGCGTCCAGTTGAGACGAGGAGCACATCGCCAATCCCATCAGTCCACTCCTTGTAGGGCTCTACGAGGAATGTTTCTGCGTACTGGATGTGACGCAGGAAACCTTGGACTGAATTGAGGCAATCAAATTACGAGTAGCCATCGAACCGCAACTTCTTCTTCTTTTTGAGCTCAGACTGCTCGCAGAAAACATCTCCGCCGCTTTCTGCTGGCCTTTGGGGTTGGTACTGCGGATGGACAAAAACACCGGCACCTGTCAGGATGGATGAAACCCCGTGAATCATGGGGCAAGCCATCGGCGAATCCAAAGCACATGGCGTCCATCCGCAGCATGTTTGAAAAGAGGAAATTAACCTTTGAGAGGGGTTTCACTGGACAATTAACCAGGTCCCCCCCCACACAAGCAAAACAACTCATTGAGGGACAGTGGGGTGCCGCCATACCAAAGTATCTCATGTTCAATGGCGAGAAATGCTCAGTTGCCCAAAGGACCTGGAAATAAAAGGTTATCCTTTTGGGACCTTGACGAAAAATGGGCCAAATTGGGAAAACCACAAGGTAAAAGGGTCGATTCGCTTTGGGCAACTGCGAGTATGCGTTGCCAAGTTCGAATGTCTATTGACCCCCCCGCAAGCTTTTCAAAAGCCGGAAGGCTTAGGCCCGGACGTTGATACGCTCCAAAAAAAATATGCTTGCACAAAAGGACGATCATTCGTGTGGCATGCCCAAGGAAACCAAACCATTTTGTCAGAGCCCATTTAGGGTTACCCAACATAGTACGGGTCCTGGGACGGGTTCTAACAAGCTTCAAGCTAAGTATGTGCTCACGGGCGTATAGGGCTTCTCTCAAACGATGGGGATCCGTTCCTGAACTATTGGTTTACAAAACCCAAACATCAGCAAAATGTGGTCCCCGTCAAACAGATTTCGCTTCGCAAGGCTCTGCAATTCACCAGTCCTGCAATCTCACCATTCCCAATGTTATTCACCCAAAATGGATTTTCACAGAACCCCTCCCCCCCCCCATATTTCACCTTGCAAGGTTCTGAAAACCGTATCCATCTTCCGTTGGTTTACTCACTTCCTGAAGTCCAAACTGTATATTAATCACCACCACAACGGTCTTCTCAAAAGGTTTGAAGTCCAGGAACTCAGGGAGTGAGTTTATGGTTGAAGGGACAAGTTTTATATAGTAGAAGGAACCCCCACCAGCAAGAAAACCACGAGCGCCCGTCGTCGGATCTGCAACGGACTCGAACACCGGGCAGCCGTTCGTCTCAAATCGCACCTCGAGTTGCTCAAAGGTGTACCTGGCAAAACTTGCTGGTGCGATAGGTAGGGAATCTGGGAATGAACCCAGGAATTGGTGCCTCAAACGAAACCACAAGGGATGGTTTACAAGGGTCATTCCCTCATTCCCTGCTGAGCACCAGCAAGAACACCAATCATGAGCTCTCATCTTTTTGTTTCGCGATCTGGGACGGGCTGGGCGGTGCCTTGCTTTTTTAAGCGTGCTTCTTACACCCCCCCAAAAAAAAAGAAAGAAACACCCTGTTCAAATGTTTACCATATTGGGTGTGGGATGGTTCACACTTTGAAACCGTGAACCGGGTAGGTGTCAAAACCCGGGCCTCCTCTGAAATGGTTGGTGAAGCATGTTGCTTCCCTTTACATCCCAAAAAAGGCCCCAGTTTTCACACACACAGGCCACGCAACACGGAGAGAACAATGCTGGGTTTTTTTCTAGGGGTTGACTCCCCATTCTTTTCAACCATCGTTCTTTTCAAACACCAGCTGTTTCCCCAGGGTGTTGGGTGTCTTTTTAGAAAGAAGGATGCCTGGGTTAAGAATGGAAACGGAAGGTACCCCTGGGGATTGAAGCCACGAGTCACGTGCCCGTGTTGGGGTTCATGAGCACCGAGTCAATGGAGAGCTCCGTGGTGTTGTCATCCAGCCTGAACGCATCCGCTGTGACACAGCCACGTAAGCCTCTGGCAACTTAGAGGTATGTCAAAACTAGGTGTCGATCTTGTAGTGCAAAATCAAACCCAAACAAATTGAATGCTTCTTGAAATTGCTGTTTGCGACTCTTTTCCTTAGGTGTGTGTCGACCACGGCCCAGTCCCTCAATGGTCGATTTGAGAAGCCCATCCAAGCCTGGGACAATTGTTCGAACGTTTCCCGAAGAAGCCATGGGGCGATTGGATTGGCCTTTGTGGGAATTGGCTGTGGTTGTCAAAACCAATGGGATCCCAATTTGGGGTAGGTGCACCACCCATTTTAGTACGTGATTTTGACCCATGGTCAAATATGCCCCCGTTCTAGTGCCAAAATCAAAAACGCAGAAATACGAGAAATCTCTAATGAGTTGACCATCGAGGTCAAGAAGTTGATCCGGAGCTCGTCACCCAAAAGCGTTCTCGACACCGTTGCCGGTTGTTGACCTTTGAAAACCCTACCCCAGCTTTTGGATAGGTGACACACCGGGAACCTATTCACCGGGAACCTATTCCCATCCCGGTTCTGCTATGTTTCCCCTCTGATCACCATGGAGGTTCTCGGATTTTGAGACCCTTGGAAGTTGCAAGGCTCACTTGAGAAAATAGCCTTTGACATTCCTTTGGCGAGCTTCCTCTTTGGTTTCCCTCCAAATGGTACCCTCCGATTCTATTTGAGACCCACGTTGCCGAAATTAATAGGTCCCGCTTCCCGTGAAGTCTCGTGGCTAGTCCGAGTCTTCGCCCTGTACCGTTTTGCGAATGATCTTCCCGCAAGGCTCCTACTGTGGATGGACGAAATCCTGGGCCCTTCTAAGAAACCCCGCGAGGATGACTTCCCTGTGAATACTATCAAACAAGGGTTTCTCATGGTTTCACAGTGGTGCAGGATTTCGTTCATCCACAGTATGTCCCCAAAAGAGAGCTCACTTTCGGCCAATCGGTGCCAATCGGCATTGTTAAAAAAGCACAAGCAAACCGCCCACAAGAGAGCGAGCACCCGCCGAGGGGCCAATACTCTCTGCTCATCTCATCCAACTGAACTGTGAGCCATGACCTTCCTCGGGTTCAACCCCAGGTTTGGCGTGCAAGTTTGTTCAGCCCGGCGTATCCAAACTAGGTCCTCCAGTAGAGAGGTTACAATAAGGGTACCCTTTTTTTCTGTAGTCTATTTTAGTAGGGGAGCCCTCCCCCAAAAAAGGGGAAAGGGGCACTACCGGCGGACCTAGACACTGGTCCCTTTGGTTTAAAGTTCTCCAAAGATGGCTTTCTGCCGCCCGTTGTTTCTCATTGACTCATGTGTGAGTTGCATTTGGGAGACGCTGGCAATACCCGCTGGTTCCAAGCACTTGTTGCGACCTTCAGCTTTTGCAGCTTTTGCAGGTCCAAGAACAAGGTTGGAAAACAAGTGACTGCATTCCTTATATGCTCCCTGTAAACCTCACTCCATCCAAGGAAAGCTCCACCGATCATGTGTAACTCAAAGGTGATGTGTAAGCCATCCAAAAAGAAATCATAAGAACCTGTGAGCAAGTTTTAGCCTTGAAACCAATCGTTTCCGGTGTATGTGTCAAGCATGGGCCTAGAAGGGACTTGTTTTGACAGGACCCCTATACATTCGAAAAAAGACGAGAGAGAGGCCCCTCAAGCCGAAAGAACCACAAGGGACCCACAGAGGGAAACCTTAGCAGTCGCAAAACAAATACCCCAACAAAAAAAACAACTCCGTCAAGACTAGTCGCTGTTGCCAAGACAACCAAAATGCTACAGCAGTCTCAGTGATTCTTCTACCCAAATCAGCTTTGACATGCTCGACACCATGGACAAACATTGCTGCCGTGTTTCCCTCTCAGTACTAAGTACGAGCAGTTGACATCAGCAATAAATGCATGCAAGTCCACATCGTGGATGTCAGCGATGTTTGGAGACCTGTTCTAGGTCCTCAGTAGGGATGTTAGAATAAGGGTAGCCTTTTTCTGTAGTCTATTTTAGTAGGGGAACCCTCCCCCAAAAAAAGGGTAAAAGGGCACTACTCGGGGACCTGGTGTTAAGTATGCCAAGCTTCTTTCGTGGTACAGTAGATACCTGTCCTCGAACTGCTCCGCGCCGAGCTTGTAGCATTTCAACTCAGCGAGCGCTGAGTGCGACTCACACGTGCCAGAAGAAGACAGGTCCCTCTAAGCTTGGTTGACGTTGGAAGGGGAGCAAAAAAATGAATTTTAGCAGTTAAGTGATTGGATTTCAACCACACAACCACAATAAGCAAAAGTGTCAAAATGTTTCCCAACAACAACCATGTAAGACTCGCTTCCGTCAGTTCGCCATTACAAGGCCAGCCTTACCTCATGGACTGTCAGCCACCTTCCCTCGCGCTAGTGCCACGAGGAAAAGAAACAAAGCGCCGCATCAGCCTGGACCGCTTACAGGTCTCCATCTCAAAGGGCTCGGACTCGCACCTCTGGAGAGTGCCCTTTGCACACCCGACACGCGATTTAAAATCATTGTTCTGTGTATTGTTTGTTTGTTCTAATGCTGCATGTGGCGCGTATCAGGGGGACTTCTCTCCCTATGTCCATCGCAGTCACAACCAAAATTCGCGAAAAGGAGTCCGCCCAGGTTCTGTTTTGCTCTTTAAATGTGTATATATATATGTATATATTTAAATAACTATCATACTTTTCTTTAAATTTTCAAAAGAAGAAGAAGAAAAACTCACCAAGACTAGAGCTGCTCGCACTAGGTCCAGCCAAAGCCGAGGCCCCAAGCCCCGCGGAGCGGGAACGGGTAGTAGACCCTGGCGCGGTGCAATCCGCACGCCGTCTCGTGGAGCGATTTTTCACCAAGGATGGGCTAAGTCTTGAGAGAGAGAAAAAAACAGTTCAACAGGTCACTGGGTTTTTGGACAGAGAGATGTTCAACAGGTCACTGGGTTTTTGGACAGAGAGATGTTCAACAGGTCACTGGGTTTTTGGACAGAGAGATGTTCAACAGGTCACTGGGTTTTTGGACAGAGAGATGTTCAACAGGTCACTGGGTTTTTGGACAGAGAGATGTTCAACAGGTCACTGGGTTTTTGGACAGAGAGATGTTCAACAGGTCACTGGGTTTTTGGACAGAGAGATGTTCAACAGGTCACTGGGTTTTTGGACAGAGAGATGTTCAACAGGTCACTGGGTTTTTGGAAGAGAGATGTTCAACAGGTCTTGGGTTTTTTTGGACAGAGAGATGTTCAACAGGTCACTGGGTTTTTGGACAGAGAGATTTTCAACAGGTCACTGGGTTTTTGGACAGAGAGATGTTCAACAGGTCACTGGGTTTTTGGACAGAGAGATTTTCAA
>CAUJNA010003320.1:440272-487772 GCA_963377175.1 Effrenium voratum
TTCAACAGGTCACTGGGTTTTTGGACAGAGAGATTTTCAACAGGTCACTGGGTTTTTGGACAGAGAGATTTTCAACAGGTCACTGGGTTTTTGGACAGAGAGATTTTCAACAGGTCACTGGGTTTTTGGACAGAGAGATTTTCAACAGGTCACTGGGTTTTTGGACAGAGAGATTTTCAACAGGTCACTGGGTTTTTGGACAGAGAGATTTTCAACAGGTCACTGGGTTTTTGGACAGAGAGATTTTCAACAGGTCACTGGGTTTTTGGACAGAGAGATTTTCAACAGGTCACTGGGTTTTTGGACAGAGAGATTTTCAACAGGTCACTGGGTTTTTGGACAGAGAGATTTTCAACAGGTCACTGGGTTTTTGGACAGAGAGATTTTCAACAGGTCACTGGGTTTTTGGACAGAGAGATTTTCAACAGGTCACTGGGTTTTTGGACAGAGAGATTTTCAACAGGTCACTGGGTTTTTGGACAGAGAGATTTTCAACAGGTCACTGGGTTTTTGGACAGAGAGGTTTTCAACAGGTCACTGGGTTTTTGGACAGAGAGGTTTTCAACAGGTCACTGGGTTTTTGGACAGAGAGGTTTTCAACAGGTCACTGGGTTTTTGGACAGAGAGGTTTTCAACAGGTCACTGGGTTTTTGGACAGAGAGGTTTTCAACAGGTCACTGGGTTTTTGGACAGAGAGATTTTCAACAGGTCACTGGGTTTTTGGACAGAGAGGTTTTCAACAGGTCACTGGGTTTTTGGACAGAGAGGTTTTCAACAGGTCACTGGGTTTTTGGACAGAGAGATTTTCAACTGGTCACTGTGTTTTTGGGACATATAGAGATTTTCAACAGGTCACTGGGTTTTTGGACAGAGAGATTTTCAACAGGTCACTGGGTTTTTGGACAGAGAGATTTTCAACAGGTCACTGGGTTTTTGGACAGAGAGATTTTCAACAGGTCACTGGGTTTTTGGACAGAGAGATTTTCAACAGGTCACTGGGTTTTTGGACAGAGAGATTTTCAACAGGTCACTGGGTTTTTGGACAGAGAGATTTTCAACAGGTCACTGGGTTTTTGGACAGAGAGATTTTCAACAGGTCACTGGGTTTTTGGACAGAGAGATTTTCAACAGGTCACTGGGTTTTTGGACAGAGAGATTTTCAACAGGTCACTGGGTTTTTGGACAGAGAGATTTTCAACAGGTCACTGGGTTTTTGGACAGAGAGATTTTCAACAGGTCACTGGGTTTTTGGACAGAGAGATTTTCAACAGGTCACTGGGTTTTTGGACAGAGAGATTTTCAACAGGTCACTGGGTTTTTGGACAGAGAGATTTTCAACAGGTCACTGGGTTTTTGGGCAGAGAGATTTTCAACAGGTCACTGGGTTTTTGGACAGAGAGATTTTCAACAGGTCACTGGGTTTTTGGACAGAGAGATTTTCAACAGGTCACTGGGTTTTTGGACAGAGAGATTTTCAACAGGTCACTGGGTTTTTGGACAGAGAGATTTTCAACAGGTCACTGGGTTTTTGGACTTTTGGATCAGCTTCGTGGTTGAAAAGAGAAGCGGACAATCCCGATTCGCATTGAGGGGTTGCGCAATACAGCCCATTCGCCGAAATAGGGAAATCAAGGCCGGGCCTCTGCATTGCCTGGGAGACACTGCAGTTCTGGGGCTCGGTGTAAGAGCGCCTGCGAACACGTCAGGTTCTGCGAAAGGACTCCCAAATGCGCGTCACGGTGAAGATGGAAACACTTGATTAGGCCCCCCCAACGCCATTTGGTGTCCCCTGATTGCAACTCCGTGAAGGGCACTCGCAATGATATTAATATAATAAGCGTGTAAACCAGGGGGCCCAAGCCGAGGATTTGAAAGGACAAGGATCAACTATAAAACGAACTCACTTCCAAAGGATTAAAAAAAAACACGCTTGAGGTAAGGTTTGCAAGGCGAACCGCGATCGGACATTTGGAGGGTTGCAAGTTTGACATTCACAGATACGCGATGCCAAAAAACCGCGGGAAAACCTCGCCGCCTCTCTCACGCAAGGAGAATCCGAGGGTTGGCCGCTTCCTGCCGCACCCCGCGCCCGCCTAAAGCGCATGCCCCCGACGATCTGGCTTCGGCCAAAGTAGCGGCCGGGAGTGTAGAGATCCAAATCCTCCGGGTGAACCCAATGCGCCACCCAACAAAAATATAACGCTTGGCGCATCTCTGAAAAACCCTGATCTGTTTCAGACAGACACCTTCCAAAGGGAACCCGATTTCAATGAAAACAGAAACCGTGTCCCGCAAGGAACCTTTTGGGCGCAATCTTGCAAGGTAAGGAGAGAGGCAAACATGACAACCCGATTGTTTGCCTGCGTTTTCTTAAGCACCCCAAGGGAGGGCAACAAGGTAGGGAAAGGGTTGATCCTTGTGGACACATGTTGGGATTCACGGGGCTTCCAGGGAGGTTAGTGCTGGCTCCGCATTGGCTAATTGAAAATAAGTATTGGCAAATGTTGGGGTTGGCTGGGTTTTTTCATTATTGGGGGTCCGTTCACAAAAAGCAAGAAGGGCTTAGCCACGATCAACATGTGTCAAAGCACTTTCAAACACGCAAGTTGGCAAAAAACGCGAACATATGTTGCGAAAAAAACAACTGAAAAACCATTGCTTTCAGCAACAGCGCGACACCGTGCCATCAGCCCCTATCTGCATCAGCTTTTGGCCGTCTTCCATACACAGAGCTTTGAGGCGCACAGCTGCAGCGCACGTGCCTGAAACTGGCAAAAGGAGCACTTGCTAGGTTTCTTCCACACTCAAAATTTCAAGGTGTGACGCTGCAGCATACTGTGCCCAAGTGCAACACAGGACAGACAAGCATCGAGACTTGCCAAACTTGCTGGCTGGGCCATCGATGCAAAAGCCACGCGTGCAAAACCCGCCGAAAACGTGTTCCCCCATTTTGCCCCCGTCGCACCCCACAACGTGCAGGACGGAGGCGGCGGCGGCGGGCGAGCCTGCATGGGTTCGCTCGACACACATCGCATGTGCATTCGCAAGAGCGACTCGTACTCATACGCAGGCTGCTGATATTCGGGCTGCTGCTGCCACAGAGGCGCCGCGGGTCGCTCTTATGCTGCCATCGGTCATAGCTATAATCACCGCTCGCAGCAGCTGCCCGACCTTGGGTCTGGCCTCACTTTGTCCTCCGGCAACTTTCCTGAGCATCCTGCCATGGGTCATAGCTGGAATCAGCGTTCACGGCAGCTGCCCGACCTTCGATCTGGCCCAGGCCGGTCCACGGAAGTGACTCGGCACCTCGCTCGAGGCCGCCGCTTGGCCTGGCAGCTGCGGTGGCCGATCCTCGCGATCTCGCTGCCGTTGGGCGCTGCGGCAGCAGCCGCCACCGGGCACGGCACAGCCCCAAGCCCGTGCTCAATGGCCCAATCGCGCAGCCAGTTGCACTGCGTGTGTTACCTCCCATTTACTCCCCATAGGCGAATGCCAGGGCAAGGGCCCCCAAGGAGTAAAGGTTGAGGAACCTTGAAAATGCCCCTAGAGCTCAGATCTCAGTTGTTCTACTTGCTTGTCTGTCCGCGCACTCAACAAGGCCACCTATCCCTATCTGCGCACAACACGATGTGAGTCAACAGTCTGAATGTGTATGCGGCTTTGGTAGAGTGTGCGTGGTAGTAATCGAGGACAATCGCATCGCATCACACACGCTTGCCGCGTTGATTGACGCAAAAAGAGGCACACTGTATGCGTAGGCGGTGTGGCACCGGCCTGCTGGCCTAATTTGGGGAAAAGAAATCATCAGATGTGTGAAAATAGAATAATACGGGTGGCATGGACGGCTGGCTGTGTTGTAGTGCATGAGGCGTCTCCATTGCGAACTGACCTCCTATCTCTCTGGCACTGCTTGAGGAAGCAATATCGTCACGCGGGTTATTGCCACTTCACAAGCAGTACTTCTTTCAGTCTCTGGCGCTAGTCGCGCTAGTTTGTCCATTGGCTGTGATCTGTCCAGTCTTGCTCGCTCTGTTGACTGTCGCTTCGAGTCGCGCCATGTGTTCTCTGCATGCTTGATATTGACCATCAGCGGAAAATACCAGTCCTGAATCGCATCGTCCGTTCGTCAACATCTCGTTGTTATAGGCATGTCTTCAACGGCCCCGCGACGCGCCAATCTCTGCGCCCCGGCCTTGCTCCAGTGGAAGAGGTGTGTCAACATGCAACGTGGGAGCGTTCAGTCGAGATTCTGAGTAAAGAGCGGGCGATGCGTCATGGACTTCAGCGCGGCGGCGGACTCGACGCTGTCGTCGACGCGTTCGACTTGGTGATCTTAACTTGCGATGTGTCTGTTGGGTCTGAACGGTACGCCGCATCTTCCAGAGTCGCGTTCACTTCTTGATTTTCGGCACGCGGGTTCACCTGAGCCGGAGTCTCTGTCATAGGGTCAGACCAGGTTGTCTTTGAGAGGACCCAGGCATTAGTATCTCACCCTCCTCCCACGGCAGACACGCATTTCTTGAGATTCAAAGATGGCCAAGACACACACAGAACATGTCAGCGCGTAAAAATCTGGTGAAATCTTGCGATCTTGGGAAATCAGTGAACTCCTGCGTCGTGA
Organism: Effrenium voratum; assembly: GCA_963377175.1. NCBI lineage: Eukaryota > Dinophyceae > Suessiales > Symbiodiniaceae > Effrenium > Effrenium voratum. Next base: position 444,894 of record CAUJNA010003320.1, read on the forward strand.
TTATATAGAATCACGCACAGTTACCCCAGTAGGCCAACATCCGGTTCCTGCAAATTTGATCACACCAAGCGTGTTTTCGTGTTGTGAGATAGCCATTCTGCTAGAAATGCCTGGTTCTGCAAAATTGTTCTCAATAGTGGATGTGCGTCGAGAAATTGCCTGACAGGACAGCTTTTATCAACTCATTTGGCTTTGCTGAGTGCTTTGGGTGACGCAGGCAGTCCTCACTGCGGACGGGCGCCAGGTCGTGCGTCTGACCAAAGCAAAAGCCCAAACTTGGAAACGCAAACAAGGATCTTGCTGTTGTTCAGCAGTTTGCCGCAGAAGTAGCAAGATGCCAGAAGCCCTCGGCCAATCAATTGGACAATCTCGGGATGCTTGGCAAGACTGGAAGGACAAGACTGGAAGGACAACAAGCAGGAAGAAGCATCAGATTCAGCCTTGCACAGAGGACCATCCAGAGCCGCCCAAAGCCCATGCAACCTCAGACAAGGAGCTGGTCAAGACCCTTGAATCCAGCTTCCTGAAGCCAGGAAATGGGCTTCATGAGGATAGAAGAGCATTATTCCGCTGCGTGTCTTCAGCAGCAACCTCCCTCTGGTATTCAAGCACCGCTGCGATATCATGGCAGGTGGTTGCAACAAGATAGCCATCCTGGTGTGGCCATGTTCGAAACGGATGGAACATTTGATACTGAAAGAGATGAGATTGTGCCCTCGCTCTGGTTTCTCCAATAATTGAAGGAACTGAGCAAGAAGCCTGCAAAGACACGGTTCGCAGTTCCTTCAGGAAATGCTGGAGCGTTCTCAAAGTAGGTCAATCCTTCGTCAGGGTCCTTGAGCTGTTCGCTTTTTCGACTCGCGATATATAAGCGCATCGCCTCTCAGCCTGCTTGCGGAGAGAGGCCCCCACTTTGAGTTCGTGGCTGTCATGATGTTCTCATCCATTCACCAAAAAGTTCTCAGGGCGAAACCAGCTGACACGTCCGTCACACAATGTCGGTAACTTGGCGGTCATTGACAAGTTGATTGCGGCAAAGCTTCAGGAAATACTTCTCCATCTGATGACGTCTTCTTTTTCAGGAAAACCTGCTCCGCTACCACTGTTATGGACCGATGCCAGGGGCAAGGACCCTAAGCAGTACCCCCCCCTGGCAAGTGAGAAAACTGAAGGGGCGGCAAGAAGACAAAGCCAAGTCCGACGAAGGTGAGACCTAACTACTTGCCACTGAGCAAGTGCGACCGTTGGGTGTGTCTTTCTTAGGGGACCCCAAAAATGGTGGGCTTCCTGTTGGTGTCGGGTTTCCTTTTGGTGTTGTTTAAACCCACAAAAACGGGGCACCCTCCAGAACAAAAACACCCATTTCTGCCAAGCCCGCCCACACGGCTCCTGCTCGACGTGCTGATCCAAGAAAGAGGTCTTGAGATAATCAAACAAGGACATGTTGTCAAAGATCCACTCGAGGCGATAGAAACCTGAGTCCGGGCGCAGCCGGAAACCCGCAAAGGACGATACAACATACCACAGTGCCCCAACCGAGGGAAACTCACCTGTGGACCAACGAAAATGGAAGTGGGTACATCTCACCAAAAACATGACTTCTCCACTTTGGATGAGTTTTCCTTTCGGATCCCCAAAAAAAAAAGAAACCAAGACCCCCCAACCTGAAAAGGATTCAACACGGACCCCTACCCCTGGGGCCCCGAGCCTGCCGTGCCACGGGCCTTGGCGCGGCTCGTGTTCGTTCGGTACCAAGAGGAAATCTGTTTTTTTTTAAGGGGCGCGCGCCTTTGGAAGCGCCCCAAGTCCGCCGACATTGCTCGGCGTGTCGGACACCTAAGAGAGGATAGAGGATAACCCCCCCCCTAACCCCCCCCCACCCGACGTCTGATACGTGGGGGGGGGGGGGGGCCCCCCCCCCCCAAGGACCGCGCGGCAGTTTGATGACGTTCCACTAAACGTAGTCTTCGGGGACCCGGTGTCGCAAAACAGGGGTCCCAGGCTCGATTCCCCCTGCCGGCTTTTTTGCTGGCTTGGGCTTCCTGCATCCTTTTGCCGAAAATCTGGAAAAACTCTGTGTTTTTGGACATCCTCTTTGCGAAAACGCTGGAAAAACAGTGTTTTTTTGCGGGAAATACTGGGGAGCAAAGGGGAAGTGCAAGGATACATACATACATACATACATACATACATACATACATACATACATACATACATACATACATACATACATACATACAGACACACAGACATACAAACATACATACATACATTACATTACACAACATCACATTACATTACTTTAAATTACATCGCATTACATACATACATACATACATTACATTACATTACATTACATTACATTACATTACATTACATTACTTTACATTACATTACATTACATACATACATTACATACATTACATACATTACATACATTACATTACATTACATTGCATACATGCATACATGCATTACATACATACATGCAGGCATGCATACATACATACCTACCTACCTACCTACCATACATACATACATACATACATTACATTACATTACATTACATTACATTACATACATACATACATGCATGCATACATACATACATTACATACATACATACATACTTCCTGCCGGCTTTTTTGCTGGCTTGGGCTTCCTGCATCCTTTTGCCGAAAATCTGGAAAAACTCTGTGTTTTTGGACATCATCTTTGCGAAAACGCTGGAAAAACAATGTTTTTTGCGGGAAATACTGGGGAGCAAAGGGGAAGTGCAAGGATACATACATACATACAGACATACATACAGACAGACAGACATACAAACATACATACATACATTACATCACACAACATCACATTACATTACTTTAAATTACATCGCATTACATACATACATACATACATTACATTACATTACATTACATTACATTACTTTACATTACATTACATTACATTACATTACATTACTTTACATTACATTACATTACATTACATACATACATTACATACATTACATACATTACATACATTACATACATTACATACATTACATACATTACATTACATTACATTGCATACATGCATACATGCATTACATACATACATACATACATACATGCAGGCATGCATACATACATACATACATACATACATACATACATACATACATACATACATACATACATACATACATACATACATACATACATACATACATACATACATACATACATACATACATACATACATTACATACATTACATACATTACATACATACATTACATACATTACATACATTACATACATTACATACATTATGCATTACATTACATACATTACATTACATTACATACATACATTACATTACATTACATTACATTACATTACATTACATACATACATACATACATACATTACATACATACATACATACATACATACATACATACATACATACATACATACATACATACATACATTACATACATACATACATACATACATACATACATACATACATACATACATACATACATACATACATACATACATACATACATACATACATACATACATACATACATACATACATACATACATTACATACATACATACATACATACATACATACATACATACATACATACATACATACATACATACATACATTACATACATACATACATACATACATACATACATACATACATACATACATACATACATACATACATACATACATACATACATACATACATACATACATACATACATACATACATACATACATACATACATACATTACATACATACATACATACATACATACATACATACATACATACATACATACATACATACATACATACATACATACATACATACATACATACATACATACATACATACATACATACATACATACATACATACATACATACATACATTACATACATACATACATACATACATACATACATACATACATACATACATACATACATACATACATACATACATACATACATACATACATACACATTCACATTACATACATACATGCATACATACATACATACATACATACATACATACATACATACATACATACATACATACATACATACATACATACATACATACATACATTACATACATACATACATACATACATACATACATACATACATACGAGAGAGGGAGATTGGGGAGAGAGTGGCTTGGGGGGATGGGGAGGATGGGGAGCGGAGGGAGGGAGAGAGGACGACAGAACACACCAGGGAGACAAGGGAGAGAGGAAGAAGGAGAAAAGGGAGAGGACAATGTCGGCGGACTGAGCCGGAGGCTCTAAAGTTTTGGGGAAACAAAGAGGAAACCCCCAAACCGAGCTTGTTTGTTTGCTTGTTTGTTTGCTTTTTTTTGGGGGGGGGGCGCCCCTCTTTTGACATGTCCCCCATCGCGTGGCAGAAAGGCCGCAGGCCCAGGAGCCCAACAGGCGTGGGGTCCAGCACATCATAGACGACAAAGTAGCTCGATTCGGGCGGTGTTCGTCAACCGGTTGGGTAAACGTAGATGTGATACAGTTCCCACCCATTTTGGTCTACGTAGTCTCTACGTCCCCTTTGCAATATATATGTATAATATATATATATATGTATATTATAATATTATATATTCTCAACCTGCAAGTTTGCTTTGCCATCTAGTCTCAACCTGCAAAAACTTGAAGGGCCGTCCGTGCTCAGGCGGGTTCGACCTGGCCCCGACCGGCGAAGACCGCTTGGCATCGTCAGCCAAAAGGACCCCCTGATGTCCGGCAAGCCAGGGTCGCTTGGAGCTGCTGGGTTGAGCTCGTAGGTCCGAGCCCCACAATCTAAAGGGCGACCGAGACTTCGAGACGGGCGTGCGAGACACGACCCGTTTCCGGGGCCTGGTGATGCCCTGCGCCGTGCGCCGTGCACCAAAGGGGCATCTTTGTTCGATCCCCCGAAGGACCAGAAACAAAGCAAAGGGCCTTCTGGCTGTTTTGGGGCTCCGCTGGCGACCAGTTCTCTGCAGGGGCCTTCCACTGGTTTCCCTTCATTTTGGCGGAAAAGGCCGGGCAAAATGTATCTTTTAGGGAGCCCTGCCAAAAGAGGTCCCAGCGCTGTGCTTTCTGCCCGCGCGGAACCTGCATGCTTCTTCCGGCCGAGGCGCGGCGTAGTTCCGGGCGGTCTCCCATCCAAAGCCTCAGTGTGGCAAACGGCCGCCAAAAGAGGAGACAACAACCTGTGGGGGTCGTAGCGGACAGCGGCTGGGCAGTGGACGTTTGGGGTTGTCAAAAGGGAACCTCAAAGGAAGACCCATAGACGGGTCTATCTTGGGACAATCCGGTGGGGATTCAACCAAAAGCCGGGACCCCAGAAACTGGACGTCTTTTTTGAAGCACAACAAGGGGGAAGTACACGTGCCTGGCATAACAAAGGCTCCTGAACATGGTTGCCAATTGGCACCCCTAGCACCTCTGCATCAGGATCTGCTTTTTGGAACTGTTCCCATCTGGCAATAACGTGTTTTGCAACATAAAGCACCAGCGAGCTCGCAACGTGGAAATTCCACTTCTGCAGCATGCCATGGATCTGCTGGACAACAGGTTTTATGCGGCCTCGCACTGGACGACACTCCAAGCGTTCTTGCCACGCAAGTGTCCTTCCACACAATGAACGCCCAACAAATTCTGCCATGGTCCAGATCCTTATGGCCATTGTCATGGCAGTCACGGAGGAACCCTTGCAATGATCCTCTAAATTCCCTGTGAAGGGTCCTACAGTTATGGCTCTTCCAGCAAATTTGCCCACTGCAAGTGGATGTGGACCATTTCAATCGCATCCCAGGGTTCACGTTTGGGTTGGCTTGTGGTTGGTTTGGGCAGGTTTAGGGGTGATTTCGGGTTGCGTTTTGGAGAGGAATGTCCTTCAGCGGTGGACCGATAACATCATGGTTTCCGATAGTCTAGCTCCAAAAGGGACTCCACGAGTCCATGATGTTGACAGCGCCTCCTGTTTCCCCGCGGGTAAGTCAGGCTGCGCATGGGCACGTGCGAGGCCGAGCAATACTGGAAGACAGCGAAGAGCAGCAGTGTCTGCGGTAGCGACCAAAGGTCCTCAGCAAGGGTTCAAGGGATGGAAACATGCGAAACAAAATGAAGGTGGGGTGCAACATCGACCAGGTTGCTGGGCTTACTTTGGGACCCTTTCTGGGAGCAACGTGACTCCTTGAGACGGCTCTGCAGAGTGAGGGAGCCCAACTTTGGTTTCAACAAAAGACATGTTGCGCAGCTGCCGCTGTCGCCAGCTTCCCGCCAGAAACTTTCTCCCCAAGATATGTTGGAACCAAAGCCTCGAACAGGACTTTGACAAGTCCCAGGGTGACCTCTGCCGCCGCAGGTTCATTGGGTCGGCTTTTTTTATTGCCCCGTGTGTTGACAGTGTTGATCTCACACTGATGCAACATCACCTCCAAGGGGGCCCTGTGTCGCATACAGAGCCCCAAGTGAATCGCAGCCAAGTCGCCGAGTTGGTCTCATACTCGTGCCTGCCGATGCAGAGGCCGCAAAAAAAAGGGCGCAGACTATGCTTCATGATCCTGATTTGTTTTGTAAAAAACAGCAAGGGACCTTCCACGCTTCTTGCGACGGCCCGCCCCGCACCACAGCCAAGACGTCATGTGAAGTGACCACAATCCTCTCAAAAACGGTGCGCTTTTGGAGCATGTGCAACCGATTAAAACACTGCAGAAATGTTGGATTCGCCTCCGTGGCACTTTTTGCATAACTGCTCTAGCGCATGTGGTTTGACACGCTCAGGAGTTGCCTCCGCAAGGTTCTCATATGTTTCAGCGTAATTTGAAAACATGGCTAATGGTTGGCAGTGTCTTGATCAGGCTGTACATCACATTCTTACACACTAAAGTGATCAGGTCGCATGCTGGGCTCGGGCAGGCCCCCCTTAGTGGCAACTCGTACACTGCACTTATATCGCAAGATATACATGGAACACAACTGGCTGGCTTCACAGAGCCTGCACACATGAGCAGGGCTTTCAGCTGGAGCGTTGTACGGAAACTCTCCCATTTCACGCTTGCACGGCGACTCTGCAAATGGCGGATGCAAGAGTCATTGAAAAGAGCACCCATTCAGAGAAAATAATTTATGCGTTTCTTAGACATGTGTGCTTAGGGATGCCCGTTGAAGACAGAAGTGGCGAAATCGCAAACAATCCAAGACCCCAAGTAGTTGTCGGCAGGTATCCCTGTATCAGCAGGAATGGATTGCAGGGGGTTCAAATGTCCGAACAACAAATCCAGACTGGGCGCCAAATAGGGGCCTCGGTAATTGAAAAAGCATGCGTATGTCCATCTCCTTTCGGCTTCCCTTACTGGAAACTAACAACTGACTATCTGCAATTCGGTTTCCCTTACGGGAAACCAAGAACTGATTGTATCTGTAGTTTGGCACAGCAGACCATCAATTCGGAGGCAACATGACAAACATGGCATCTGTTTCGAAAGGTATCTGGAAGATCCAATTCTAAGGGATCCTCCGTCTAATACCATGGCCATATAGGAGGGCGTGGGAGGCTTAAGAAGCACATTTAGTCCCCCACAAACGTAGAAACCTGAAAGGGACCCCTTAGAAGACAACTTTCCACAAACAGCGTCAGGTTCTGGGCGTTCTTGCTTTATGGGAGGGATACTATGTAGCCCCGGCTCTGAAGCATGATGTAGGCCTCAGCTAAATTTCAATTTGATTGTTCCATTAGTCAGTCACACCAGACATGGAAACCAACACCATTTTTGCAAGGAAGCCAAAACCGAGAAAACCAAAACCAAAACCAAACCATGTAGTACTTGCACAAGTGTTTGTTGCTTCCCTTGGATCTCGCCTCATAAACTCGATGAGGTCGTCGATGAGGCACTCCTAGGGTCCCCGAAGCCCGGGTTCGGGGGGCCCGGTGGAGCACCAAAATTTCAACAAATGGGCCCGTCCTTTTTTGGAGAGGCGCCGCGAAATTTTGCAGTGTTCCTGTTGGTTTCCTCTAACCACAACAGGGGCACCCTCAAACAGAAACTCTGCGGCTACCCGGTGGGCTTTGCAGCACACGGTGAGAATCAGTATTTTGTCCGCGGAACATCGACAAAGTCAAAAAGTCCACCACACGGAACTTGAAAAGCCGCAGTCGGCAACTCAAAAGTTGCAAAAAGTCCAAAACTCAAAATGTGTGGAAAGTCAACAAGTCACGAGAAGTCGGAAAGTCACAAAAGGTTGGGAAGCCGAAAAGCGAGACAAGTCAAAAGAAACAAATGCATACATTGGTGATGTTGATAAAAACACCAGTGACACACCGTACATTACTGCTTCCTGGCGTTGCCCTGTGCTCAGGTGAGCCGCCCTTCTTTATTTTGGAAGGGGAATGGTTTTGTAAGACAAGCAACTAGCCCCCGACGCACGATACCTGCTTGCTTAGGTTGTGATCTCCAATAATGCTACCCCTTGACTAAAACCAAGCTGTTCAAAAACATACCGAAAAGTGAGTATTGGGCGCAAAGGGAGAATTACATTTCTGCTATCCCAGCTGCTGCTACAACAAGAGCTGGGGGAAAACATCAAGAAATAAACTAAAGAAAGAGCCGAGAGTCATCAATTTAGCAAAATCAACTACCTTATCTCTGTTTATGGATGGGCAACGATCACTCTGCAAAGGCCGTTAAGAACGTGATCGTAAGGAACGTCAGAATTATATTGTTTGAGAAGTTGCTGTAATACTTGCCATTCTTCGGAATTAACTTTCATATTATATTCTTAAGCTGCAACTACATCTGCACCTCTCACAAACATGATAGAGTTGTGCTGATACACAATTCCTAAGCACGTTGTCTCTCCATCTCCCTCAAACATGCTCGTTCCAGTCTCAATCACCAGTGGAATCTCTAGTTGTTGGCAAAGCCTACTAAAAAGAATAGGGATATAAAAGTATTGTTGTCACAAATCCATTCCGAAAGGACAACAATTCGGCGTCTATGAAACGCAACGTGTTTCGCAATCGGATTTCTCATGTTCGTTCCATGCAATTTCATGTTCTTTCTAACCAATGCCATGGACATGAGCAGACTTTCGGGAGGAAGGGTAATGTTAGTGACGCGCCAAACGCTGAGCCTACGCGGCGAAGTGACAAGCCCCACCACCGACTTGCCCATGGAGGCCCTGGCCTTAGCCCTTGCCTCTGCAATGCTGATACCGCATACATTGGAGCGTACATGGCTTTGGGGATATAGCGGGAAAGGGATTTCAAGTCAAAACAAGACCGGAATGCTCCACTTAAGCCAAAATGTTGCCCAAGTGGACCCTTACTCTGAGGTAAGTCAAGTGCGCACCTACGGCTACATGTTTGCCCACAAGCTCAGAAGGTTTGCAGATGATGTTCTACTCATGAAACCGCGTGTAAAGGACGTTTGGAGTTGGGCGCTAGCTTGAGCGGGTTGCATCTGACATGTGTAGGCATTGAACCCCTGGACTACTTTAACGCAATATGTTTCCGAATAGATAACACTATGCCACCCACCGGCCTGCGTGCCTGCAGCCCAAGACACCATACAAACAAACAATACCTTGACGAATCACTCCATGATCGTTGACAATAAGAAGGCCAAAACAACTTGGTGACTCAACAGAAACTACTCGATCTTGCTTTGGTTCCACAAACACCCAGAACGAATCGCCTGGCGATCAGGATGTGTCAGGCTGGTCAAAAGAGATGATTTTTTAATGGCTGCGCGGACGTTAGATTAGCCTGCTGTTGTTGTAAAAGAAGCTGCGAGGCCATCACGATTGCAGGCATGCTACCAAAGACTATAAGTTATAAGGCTCAAAAGGTCCACCCATCATCAAATGCTCAAGGAACAGCATGAAGCTATGTTTGGCGCTTAGCATGTGTGCAATGGCGTTCTATCAAAAAACACATGAGTACACGTGGGTAGACAAAGGTGCTCCACAAGACATCGTAACGTTAAAATGAAAACAAAACAAAAACACAAAAAACGTGCAAGTTCTACCATAAATCGCTGGGCGGTGGCTACAAAGTGTCTTACCAAACTGGGCTGCCTGACGAACTGTTCGTGGAATCAAAACGCGGAAACAACCATCAAACCAAGCCGGATGGCTGGGCGCCAGGAAACATGAAATTTGCCAGTTGGGAGCATGGCGCCACGTCGACGGCGTTTTTTAAGTGCTGTCTGGCTGCTCCGTCTCCCATCTGAGAGATGAAGCTCTCTTCATTGATGGACTTCTTGATAAGGTTGTAGGCCACCTGACATGTCAAAGGGTTTCTCAAAAGATGTGGGACAAGAAAAAAAAGTGGCGGTTTCTGCTTTGGCTCCCCTTCAAATCAGAAGGGGGCCATGTCAATGGACCCTTACCTGCCTTACTAATTACTCTGGACCTACATACCGTTGCATGTCCCTACGTCCATGCTCTGCTGCGGAAGGGGTATTGTTTCCATATTGAGCTACCATTGACAGCAAGGGGTCCATTGCAAGGGGGGGGTTGTTTCGCGGCTGTTCACTTGACCTATGAGACTTTCATACCGCATGAGAGTAGCAGCATGTTGTCAGTGAACAACGAACGCTGTTGCCCACCGCCCCCCATCCCCCCACTCACAACCCCAGTGTAATCCTCACATTGCTACTTTGCTTTCCCTTTTCTCTGCTTTCCCTTGTTAGGAGGAAAAGCGGCCGGTTGTTCAAAAAAAATCGCCCTAGAAAAAGCGCTTGGCCCTCGCCAACGCCTCTCCCTGCGTCAGCGCTTTGTAGAGCTCGTTCACGCTCACCAGCCCAGACCCGTCCTTGTCCGCATCGCGCCCTTGGTGTTTCAGGGTCCCAAGGATACAAATGTGAGCTAGTTAAAAAAAAGACAAAAACAAACATGAACTTGTCCTTCAAAGTATGCTGAAGAAAAACGCATTGCGCTTGTGATACCAATGTGGTTGTTCTCAGCCACAATCGTTGCAACAATTGTCCCTGCCTAGTAGACGGGACCAAAGATCCGGTTGGTTAAGCCAATTCAGAGCCAGAAAACCAAAACCTACAAATGCCCGGTTCCTTGATGTCCCCCCAAACCGCATCCCAAATCTGTCGCTCCCCCTTACCCCTTCCAAAACTGGGGGGGGGAAACACCATGTGGGTGACTTTCTCCGCGTTCGGCCGATGGTGTCCGAGGCGCCTAGGGCTTGAACATCTTCCGCCGACAGGACCAAGCCTTTGACCTCGGCGACGATCCGCATGCGGGCAACGCAAGGGGCGCACTTCGATGCGACGTCCTTGCTTTGATGGAGATGCCCAAATCGATTTGAGATGCCCAAATCGATTTGTCCATTTGTTGCTTTCCACCTCAGGATTTGTCCTTGCATTTGTTGCTGGAGGGAACAAATAATGGAACAGCCAGCAGTCAACAAAATGCCAACTTCGTCAGCAAATGAAGGAAAGTGCACCCGGGGCATCAGGAAGCCGCTTCAGCTTGACATAGCTTTGTCACTTCTCATCTGAAGGGCCAACCCCTTAAATGGGTTTTAGCTCAACGGGCTCCCTTGGGCCCTTGGGTGCACACCATGCAACTCAACTGAACGGAACGCTTTACTCTCTTCAAAACAAACATGGAAGTGGGCTTTCATCAAGTGCTCGCTCGCTCTGGATTTCAGTCCAGATCACAACTGAACGGGGAAAGATATATCAGGGCCAATTTTCAACCAGCTTCTCATTTCGGAGAAATCCTGTGGTGCCTTCAGACAATGGCTCGGTATATCAGGTTCTCCTTCCGCCTGGTCGAACTGTGCAACATGAGCCGAAGGACAAAATAGACCCAGGGGCGCATTCAGTGTGGCGATTCTCCGTTGGTGTCCGTTTTTGAATTCCAAGAATTGGCCCAATTATTGACATTCCCAAAATAGTTATATCATTCCATCATAGTCGAGGGCACAATGCTATGCAATCATTCCAATTCTTATGGAAGAAGGAGAAGCCGAAAAAGGTCCATTGAAACCAAAACAACTCGAAAAAATATGGGATTCAAAGCCCCAAACCTTTTGGTCCTGAGACGAACAAAGAAGAAACAAGTCCCAAACCTTTTGGCCCCGAGACTCGGAAGAAAAGAAAGCAACAGGTTGAAAAATCAAAAATTCAAAACCCAAACCTTTTGGTGCTGAGACTCGTTTTTTTGCTTAAAGAGAAGAAACAAAAGAACCAACCCTTTTCGACCAAACCGCCTTCTTGATCTCCATCAGCTCCTCCAGGGAGATCTCTCCGAAGCCTGGCGACAAGCCGGAAGCCTAGGAATCCAATGGATTCAAATGGATCTCATTGGAGGGGCTTGTTCAAAATGTGCATATATAAATATGTATATATATATATATATTTGTATATATATATAGTGGTTCTTGTGTGTTTTCCTTGTTTCCCATTCTTTTTTCGATCAAACTGGAAACGCAAGGCCACCTCGACATGGCGCTCTAGCCAAATGGCAACATGGGTCAAAAGCCAAAGCCGGAAACCCCCAGTGAACATCCCAATCCAACCACTCAAATAGGTTCTAAAATGGGTGCTGAATTTTCCAAAACCCCAACATGAGATTCCATTGGTCCATTGGAAATGACCCACAACCAAATGGATTTCATTTTTGTTGAGGGTCGACCCCATGTTTGGTTGGCAGCTTAGTAGCTGGAAAGACCAAAAAGAACCCTGCGGCTTGCCCGAGCTTTCTCCTTTGTTTTCTCTGTGCCATGCCCAAATATTTGTTGCGTGTTCACCTTGAGGGCAGAGATGTCAAAAGGGCCCCAAACGTGGACGCAGGGTAACCTCTGAGCCTTTGAAGATCGCCTAGGCAAATGCATCGCAAAGTCCGGAGAAACTGGGGGGGCAAAGCCGGATGGCTCTTTTCCGCAAATCTGGGCTTCTCTGAACATGCAACCTCCAGAAAATGTCACCTTGGCCTTTGCAACTGCTACTGTGGATGCACAAAAATCCTGGACCCGGTGGCGGTTGATATATCCTATAGTATAGAGCTTCATCCACCCTGATGCAGGACTTTGCTGATCAACGCTTCTGGAACCCTTTATGGTGGGCCTTTGATTTCGATAATTTTCTGTGCTGGACCCTGACAGAAATACAGTACACTAAAGTCTGAGGAACCCCTTGCTTTCCTGGTATCTGATTTCTTGGACAACAGGGTCTTGTCGACTGTCCCTTCTGCGGATGGACGAAATCCTGCTCCCAAGAAAGCCTGGAACGGTGATTCCTCTCTAAATACCAAAGGTTTCAGCCATTTCTTGTCGCGAGGACCGGAGTTCGCAACCATCCACGGCACCTACTTGGGAGTCTCTTTTTGTGGGGGAGCCCCAAAAAGTGGGTATTCTCTTGGTTTCAGTCGCAACCATTGAACCCTCCAATTCCCTAGCCATTCCCTGGCCATTCCCCCAAGCCATCGCCCGAAGGGTCCATTGCCCCCAAGCGCGCACTCACGATGCTCACGACGCTCGCAGAACCGAGCCCCAGGCCTTCCACGTCGAAGATCGCAAAGAGCTCCTCCACGTCCTTCACGGTGACCTGGAAGCGTCGTTCTTCGCTGCGCGCCGAAAGCTGAAGCGTTCGGGGCGAGGCGCCAGTGAGGCCAGGAACCCCCCTCCCCCCCCCGGTTTGTTGCTGATGTTCTCTCTAATGAAGGTCAGCCTAATTGGTGTTGTCTTTTTTATAGGTCTGCTTTTTGTTTAAATGAAGGTTAGCTTTGTTTGAATTATACAAGGTCAGCTTTTCTTTGCTTGCTTTTTTGAGGTCACCCCCAAATCGAACCCATTTGCTTTTTCGGTCCCTGGCAAAAATCAGACAATCTGTCGAGGAGTGGTAGATTCCCTCTCAGGACCAACAGGGGGAATTTTTAAGAGCATATTCTCAAGAAAATGGAAGACATGGAGGCTTGGAGTGGCGATTTGGGACTTGAATCCTGGTTGAAGGTAAATTTGGAAAACTATAAGCTCCAAAACACGAAAGGGGAATCTTCTGCTGCCCCCGAACGACCACAACAACAGTATGCCCAAGGCAAAACGGGTGTGCAGACTTCACATCGCTGGTGTTCCCCCTACTTTTTGTGGCAGAGGTAGCATTTCAAGGTTTGAACCGGCGGGCGCAAGTCTTTCCGACGACATGGCTGGTACCAGGCTATTCACGCAGTGGCCATGGGTGGCCTTTTGGAAAAATTGATGGCCCTGGTACATGGAACAAGACTCGCGCAAACCAAGGCCATCTCTTTTTTGTCAAACGAACCCAAAAAGGACACCTCTGACTGGCTCAATGGAACAAGCCGGTGGCAACAGCAAGCAAGCAACTGAAATTCAAGGGCCTGGCATCGGCATTCTCCCCATAGCCAACACCAAGCCGTTTCCCGCTTCAAACAAAAAGCGAAATGGATTCTACACCATCAAAAGCATCCCCCCAAATGTCTGGGAAGGGACAGGCTGTCGCCACCCCAGCCCGGTGCAATTTGCCTGGTACAGCTGGCCATCGTTCAGCTTCCGCCAGAGGACTAGATGTTGCAGCTTCTCGCGCCGCTTCTGGCGAGAAGCAAAAACGGGCACATGGAGTTGAGGGGAGAGGTGAAGAACCGAGCGGCTGCATCTTTTGTGGATGATCTCCTAACCTTTGCCCAGGTGTTGATTGTGGGACAGGTTGCCATTCTACTGCTAAAACCTGAAGTTGATGATCATCCCTATCAATCCCAAGTGAAGCAGTCTGGTCATGGCACGCCCCAAGACTACCAGGTCACGTGCGCAATTGGATTCAACTCTCCTGGTCTGTCGAGTCTGACCTTGAATCTTGAAATCCTCAAGCAAAATCCTCAAGGTTGATGGCCTTTCCATCCCGGCAGTTGCCCCAAGTCTTGCAGCCGCATGTCGAGAACATATTTCATGCAGCAGGGATCGGGGTCACTTCCTTTCTGAGAAGGGCCTTCGAGCCTTGGTGTCCTCTTGGAAACATAGACACCGGGAAATGATAAGAGCCAAAAAAAAAACACTGCCATGTGCTGTCCTTTGTTGAGGGTACCCCCTTTTTGGTGATTTTAAAGGGACGCCTACAGGGAAAAAAAGGGAGCATCCCCCAAGAAACGAGTGACAGAGCCATGTAATCATGCTCAAGCACACTTACCTGGGCTGTCCTCAGATCCCCTGCTAAAAGTGAAAAAGCGACTAACTGTTAGTGATTTAACTGGGAAGCCCCCCTCTACAAAAGCTAAAAAGCGAACGACCAAAGGTGGCACTTTCACCTTCCATCCAGGCAATAAGTCAAGCAACAGACCACTTTCATGTCAAAAGGACTGCAGAAGCAAAAACCACAGCAAGACTAACTCTTAGTGAGCTAAATGGAACCCCCCCTCCTACTAAACCAACTGAAAAGCCAAAAAGCGAAGGAACCGGGATCTTTGGGAGCCTCGACCAACTCCTCTGCCGACAGGTTCTGGAAGACATCCAGCCCCGGCACCACCACGGACTTGCTCATGGCTCACTCGACGCGCTCCGTTGCCAAGCCAACCGAAAAAGCCAACGCTCCCAAAAGCAAAGATGCCGGGGCTGGGTGTGTGTGTGTGTGTGTTTTTGTTTTGAAGGCTACCCCTTTGTGCGGCTTCAAAGGGAGACCAAGAGGAACAAATCCACCCTTTTAAGGGCTCCCCTGAACCAAGACGCACCCATGCCAGGGCTTTCACAAAAAAAGAAAATGAGGCTTCACTGCCTTCGGCACTGAGATTTCTCACTTCCCATCGAGTGGATGTGCCTAAAAAAGGTTTGAACTTCTTGTTTACCACGAAGATGGCCTTAAGTGTCTTGTTTAAGTCTTCCCAAAACACAAATGGCTCACGAAAATGGCCTTCCCAAACAGCTCGAAGTCCAGCAACTGCGGAACTGGACAAAATGCGCAAGGCCCTTGGGCCACGTCTTCGAATGGAAAGCTCTGGTTTCATGTTGCACCAAACAAGAACACGCCACGCTCCTTTGGCGTGGAACTGAGAGCCACGCGGAGACGCGGATGCGATCGGTTTGGTGGGAAAAGCGAGCTGGGAGCGACTAGCGACTGGGAGCGAAAACCCCAACGCTTGGCAAGATTCTTGGAAGGGAGCGGCACATGTTGTGTATGTTAGATTATCGTGCCATGTTGGGGTGTTCAAGAGGAAGCGCCGACTTTGCTCGCCCCTGAGCGCCGCCCTCGTCTCAACTGCGGAAATAGTCGCAACAGCGTGTGGGGCCCCCACGATCCAAATCAACCAGGAGTTTACTAGTCCGTTCCAACTCCTTGGCAGGTCACATGATTCTTCTGGGACCCCCCTAAAACGTATTGTACAATTCCCCACAGGAGACCACCCCTGAATTGCGCCGGATTTGCTCCCAGGTTGACAGTACCTGATCCCAAGAAATGCACACGCCCAAACAGTGCCGCTTCTTCAGTCGGGAAGTCTTGTTTGAATCTTGCTCGCCTTTGAGACTCTTCACAATTGCTCCCTTCGCATTCCTATTTGCTTCCAGGGTTTACCGCTTCAGGCGTGCTTGATGAAAACGACAGACCCCCTAAACCCTTCTAGACGCCGTGGGATTCCAGAGAAGGAAGTCAGGAAAACCACCCCAAGTAATATCTGACCTTGAATGGCTTCTTCACTCCCTTCTTCCTTCACTGTCTGTAGAATCTACACGAATTTATCATGCCTGTCGGTTCATCTCTGGTTTCCCGCCCTTTCAGGTGCACATTTGTTTCAGCCCATTTCGGCCCTCTGATCCAATCTCCTTTCGTTTCAAACTCCGAAGCCCGTGCCCATAGGCCCATCCCATCTGCATCCAGCATTCCACTGGACAAAACCCATTTCGCACCACTCAACAAACCCTGGCTCCTTTTTTCTGACGGTTCAACTGCAAATAGCAACCAATGGCTTCAACCATTGTTTTCAAAGTGGTGCGAAATGGATTTTGTCCACCCACAGAATGGATGGGCTCCGAATCCCGCATGTTCCATTTCAATGAATCAGCATCAAGACTCTCATGACGATCCTTCAGGTAGGTCGGTCCTACGGAGGTGGCATTGCCAGCTCTTCTTTGGCGTGCTGAAACAATCAGGTGCCTGCCTTCTGCAAACAGGACAGCGGAAACCGGAGTAAGGGCCGTCGCCCCTTCTCATCACATAGATGTTTCTTTGAATGACAAGTTCTGATGTTGCGTGTTCTCCTTTCTTACTTCCCCCGGCTCCGGCGAGCGACCCGTTCTCGCGCTCAAGGCGCTTTGCAAGCTTGGCTCGCGAGTGCCTCAGGCAGCTCGGAGAAGTTGCAGCCTTCTGGGCGTTCAAAGCGGAATTTCCGTCGCGTGGGGGAAAAAGATTTGTCTCCCCAGTCATTTATCAAACCTGGGCTGCCCTCACATCCCCCACTAAAAGTTTAACTTTTAGTGGGTTAAATGGAAACTACCACTAAGCACTAAAAGGCTAAAAAGCTAAGGGGATGGCTGGGAGCCACCAAGAAACCAATCATCTCTGCGTGTGCATCATCGTTTTGAGGGCACCCGTCTCAGGCAGATGAAAGGGAAGCCGAAGGGAACACCAAGATGGATTCTTGGGTTTCCCCTCTCACACGTACCCCAATGCATTGGGGGGAATTTCCCATGTCCTTTTTCAGTCATCCCTAGTACACCACAATCCCGAAAACCATCTTGCAAGATCTTGGGTTGATTTTGAACAGCCCTGCTCAAACTGATCCATTGACCTCTCACTTTCGTAGAGCCCCGTTTGAAACGTGTGTGGGCTATCATGATCTTGCCAAGAAAAAACGCGAGTGGTCTTCCCCAACAAGTACCCTCGAACACCTTCCAAGAGTAGCACTCATGATAGCCCAGAAACTATCATGGAAAGCGCAAGTCAATTCAACTTCCGTGGCTGGGGCGTTTTTGTTTAGGTCCGACAATCCGACACGCGGGAAATTTCGGAAAGTGAGCGCCTGCTCCACACGGAGCTTAGGTCCAAACTACCTGCGACCGGGAGCTTGCGTGGGTGAAACTATCGGCCACGGGTTGCGCCGGGGGCTCCTCCCCCCAGTTCAGGCGTCCGGGGATTTGGGTGCCCAAGATCTCCGCTGACATCATGTCCGCCACCTAAAGACTCGACGCAGGGACGAGGGGTGAAATCCAGAGCCCGATTTGATTGCCATGTTTTGTGCACGAACAAGCAATTGTGATGTCTCATATGTTGCCCGGAAAAAAAGACGCAGGGCAAGCACTGAAGTGGACCACAATTGGAGATGTCTTTGGAGTGTCTTTGGGCCGCAGTTTTATGCTTGCTCTGCGGTGCTCATCCGACGACTTGGAGCCGTGCATGCTCATTTGCTCAGACGGGCAGTTGAGGTGCCAGCTTGTCCCAGTGTCAAACGCATGCCCAGACAACGGGCGCCAATCAGATACGCTGATATATTCCCACGCATGGTCATGACAGGTTGGATTTGGTCCGAGAGAAACTAAAGGGCACTCAGGGCTAGATAGATTAATTAAAATAGACCAGATTCGACTTGATTTTGACAGATTGATAGATAGACAAATAGACAAACAGATTGGATTAGAGTAGGCCAGAGCAGATTAGATAAGATTTGGATTAGATTAGATGCTATGTTGCTAGCTGTATAGGATAGGATAGGGTAGGATAGGATAGATAGGAAGAAACAAGACATGTAAGACAGAAAAAACAAATAAGATAGGTAAGGTTGCTTATCTTGTGGATAGATACCTAGCTAGCTAGATACATAAATACGCGGACAAACACCTAGATAGATAGATAGACAGATCGATCGATAGATAGATAGATAGATAGACAGATAGGAAGATAAGTAGATAAATAGATAGATGGATAGATAGATACATCGATAGATAGTTAGACAGATAGAAAGATAGAAAAAACAGATGGTAGCTAGAAAGATTAGATAGAGAAGATAGGCAGGCAGGCAGGCAGGCAGGCAGGTAGGTAGGTAGATAGATAGATAGATCGATGGATAGATAGATAGATAGATTAGGTAGACAGGTAGCTAGAAAGATTACATAGAAGGTAGGTAGGTAGGCAGGCAGGTAGGTAGGTAGATAGGTAGGTAGGTAGGTAGGTAGGTAGGTAGGTAGGTAGGTAGGTAGGTGGGTAAGTAGATAGCTAGCTAGCTAGCTAGCTAGACAGATAGATAGATAGATAGATGGATAGACGCACAGATAAACAGAGAAAGAGGAAGAAACAATCAGGATTAGAACAGTTTGCAGCAAGCTTGAGTCTGGGAACTAGAATACATTAGGATATTTAGAATCACTAAAACAAAACAAAAATTGTAACTCCCTAAAAGACGCCTGGCCCTAATAGAGCAAAGATAGCTTTTTGTGACTAGCTAGAACTAAATGACCAACGGGAACTAGTTGAAACACAAGAAGCAAGAAGTATCGTCAAAAAAGTGACCGGCTATTGGGTCCCCGGCATACTGTAACTCCAGGATATCCAGCGCTGGGATCTCCGTCATCATGTGCGACAGGATGCGGGGCTCCGTCGCCTTGCTGTAGATCTTGGACATCCGCTCCGCGTAGTGCGCGATCTTGCGTTCCCTGCGGCTTTGGCAGATGGCAAAACGGGTCAAACAAACCCTGGTACGTGGACACGTGCACTAAAACCTGCGGGTCTGGTGATTTAATTTTGACCCATGCCCATATGGAAACACAGCCCTCTCTGTCCGACATCAAACGCCCCAAAATTGGGTTCGGCCATCGCCTGCGTGCTTTGCAGCAGGGAGATAAGCCGTTCGCCAGCGTCCACGTCACTGTCACAACGATACCTGGGACGGAAAATCTGAATGTTCGAAACAAAACTAAAGCTTATGGGTGTGATTTTTGTTTAAGGTCCCCATGTTTGGTGGAAAAGGGTAGCCTCCGCCCCGGCCGCACTTGCTTCGAAGTCCCATGTCAGTTCATTTCAGCGCCAGAGGCAGGGCGAGGAGCAACCAACCTCCAAACGCCGGAGTTTGCACGCACGTCTCAGCACCATTGCACGAGGAATGCCTAAAACAAGGGCTTGTTGAACAACGGACCTCAGGCCACAAGATGCAGCAAGATGCGCAGGCCAAGGCCGTGACAAAACTCTCAAAACCGACGGCGCTCGAAGGTGAAGTGTGGTGGCAGGCGGGCTTGACTGCCGAGACAGGCAGCAAGTACTGCATCTCGCGCGCCGTCAATCGGCCTGCTCTGCTGGTGGAATACAGCACCAAGGACCCAGGGCTGGCCGGCTGGCCCACTTGAACACGCCGCCAGCGCTTTCACTGGTGTCATCACTTACCAAGACAGCAAGGTTCGTTTTGCGCTTGACGCGGGCAAATCCATGGATCGGCGTGGCTCCAAAGCTGGCGCGCGCGCAATCACAATCAACCTGCTCAAAGCGTACCACACGAGGTCTGGCTGTGGAAGTGACGAAGCCGGTGGCCGCTGTCTGCGCGCACGTCGCACTTTGCTGGGGTCAAGCATGTTGGGACGCCTACTAAAATGGGGTCTCAGCGAGCGTACATGTATGTTGGCCCCCAGTCGTAACGAAGGTGGCCTGGGATTAGTGAACGGATCATGGATCCCACAGATGGGCAGCATCCCTTATAATATAAACCTCCTCCAAACAATGGAAGTGGACGGAGGTGTTTCCCCTAAAGGACAGTAGTATTCCCAAACCCTCGTGACAGCTGCCATGATTGGAAGGAGGGGCCAATCCGAATTTCAGCCTGCCCAGCCCCAACTCTCTGCCAGCTAAAGCGAAACGCCAACGCCGCTTCAAAGCAGCTGAGTCACTGAGAAAGCCCGCGGCAGCCAATCCCACGAAGATCATCCTCAGTGAAATCGATACCTCCATTTGCTTAAGTCCCCTGGAAACATGAAATGTTTCCAGTAGTGATAGATTCCCATAAAAACCAACAGGGGAAAATAACAAATATTCTTAAACACATGGAATGATAGCTCACCGTTCCCGGCTCGCAGTCCAGGCAGAAACAACCAGTCAGGCATGTGCCACCCAAACATCGCCCCCTAACCCCTCCAAATGGCTTTCTTCGGCATGTTGCTCGTTTGTTTCTGGATTTCACTTAGTGTGCAGGAAAATATAGACGCCAGTTGAAGCGTTCAAGTTGCACTTTCTCGCGTTTTGTTTGCTTATTTTTTCGAGGCGCACAGCCGTGTCCTGCTCCTCAGGGGCGAAGTCCACCAGGAAGGGCAGCAGCAGGCACCTAGCCAGTCCGGCTCTTGAGCCGGGGGTAACCGCGGCTCCACTGAGACCGCCACGCTCAAAAAGACGGGAAAAATCGACTCAGGGCGGGAAAAGCTGTTGAAACATGCGCAAGGCTTCCTGAGAAGTGAGACACAAACGGCGTGCTGGGCACGAGAAACGCCACAGCGAACCTGGACTTGGCCCAGCACCGCGTACGCACAACCCAAGAACCGCCTGCCCCTCAAGCACCACTCTGCACCACAAAACCAGCACCTCCACCACTGCGCAGCAGCACCCGTAGCTTTCTGCGGGAAAAGGTGAGCGCTGCCAGCCAGCAAGTGGCAAAAAGGGTGCTGCCATAGAAATCGCCATGTTCACAGCCCCAGCGCCGAACAAACGACTCCAAAGCCCGACCAACAATTTCGCTGAAACTGCTATTTTCAAAACCAATAGGATCCTATATTGGGGTAGGTGAACACCACCCATGTTAGAACCTATTTTAGTGGTTGGATTGGGATGTTCCCTGCGGGATTTTGACCCATGGCCAAGCGACCCTCAAAAACCGAACTTTGCCACATGAACGCAAGACGAGGCGCAGCAGCAAAGTGGAGATGTGGGTCGCGATGTCCAGCATCGCCACGAAAACGGAACGCCAGGGCAAATAAATGTAGCTAAAGGTTGTGTAGAACAGCAGCCCTCGGGTCGATTCCCAAATGTCACGGATGCCGTCTACCTCTGGGCGGGCCCTTTTTTGGGGGGCAATAGACGGGCCTAATGAGAAAAGCGGGGTTCTGTCGTGTCGGTAGAAAACTACACAGAAGGAGTGCTGAATCCTGTTAAGCTTCCCTGGTTCATAAACTCACCATACTCCAGAAACCTGCGACACCTGTTGCCTGTCTGCTGAAACCCAAAACAGTAAAGGGGGGTCAAGTCACAGAAACAGTTAAGCATATGCGGTGAGGAAAAAAATGCAATATCATCACAATAAGAATATCCTGGAACAACTCCCAGAATTCCACATACATTCCAAATGTGTATATATATATATATGTACATACACAACAACAATGAAACACAAATCAAAATCACCCCTAACTTCATTGAAGCTAAAATGCGCCATTTACCACACAACTTCCAAGACAAACAACAATAATGAACCATGATTCAAAGTTACCCCTAATTTCCTTCAAGCTAAAATGCTCCATTTACATTCAAACACAAATCTTACAATGTCTATGGAAAGATTCATGGGGTTGCTTCTTGTTTGGGGTTTATGGTTTTTGCATGTCTGCCCTCGCACTGGGGACATCCGGGGACCTTGAGCATGTTGAAGAGGCGTGCCTGACCTGTTTCATTTTGCGAGCCGTCGCTCTGCCTTCAAGATGTCCTTTGAATCAACTTGGTTGACGTTGGAAGGGGAGCAAAGATTGATTTTTGCAGTTGAGTGGGGATATCCCACTCAACCACAATAAGCAAACATGTAAAATGGTTCCCAACGACAACCATGTGAAGCACCTGGGCAAAAGGCAAAATGAGCGTTTCATCAGGGCAATTCGCTTCAAGCGCTTTCTTGTGAAAGGTGCTGTGGCGATGCCTCTCATCGTGGCTCAGCGTCGCACTTCCAATGTGACTCTAGCATACATTGCGCCTTCCCACATTGACCTCACAGTTGAAGGGCTCACCCATTGAAGCCTATATGACAGGCAACAGGGACTTGAGCATATGCTCGTTGAGGACCACAAGAAGGCTGAGCTGATTGGCACGACGCCAAGAAGACCCAGCCTGAGCTGGCTACGATGATTGCAGCCAAGCTGACGGACGATGCAAGGCGGGAGGAACCATGACTAAGAACAGAAGTCCAGGATATTCGTCGCGACGGCGGCCGCGCTTTTGACCTTGGGAGTTCCAAGATTGAGCTGTTCAAGTGCAGCGTGGAGCACACCCTTTCCAAGCGTCCTGCCTCTTCGAATGGCAACTGGGAGCATGAGACGGCGATGGCTTTGCGAAGAAATCGCTCGGTCAGAGGGTGCCAGACTTTGTCTCTCCAAGCTGAGGAAGCCGAAGAGAGATGAAAGTGCCAGAGGTGAGAGGTGTTGAGGTGTCGATTTGGTGTGGGCTTGGAACAAGACAAAGATCAAAGGGCCGGAGCATGTTGAACATCGCCCTTCATGCGGGTTGTCTTCGGCTTTGGCGCGGACACGCTGTGGCGAGGTCCTTGATGCCATAAGGCTTCCGTTGCCTTGAGTGTTGATATAGCTCCAGACTACCATCCAGCCCAGCGCATCCTCAATGCCTCACGAGTTGCCTCGGATGTTGCCAATGTTGTCCCTCTCCAGATGGGTGCCAAAGCAAGAGAGAAAGAGAGAAAGGAGAAGCAACTTCACACCTTGCAGGCTTCAACCAACGAGGTGAGAAGTTGCCTTTGCCCGGAAGGTGAGTGGGCCGCCGCTTGGTTGACATTGGAAGGGGATGAAAAAAAAAAAAAATAGCAGTTAAGTGGGGATTTCCCACCAAACCACAATAAGAAAAAAATGTAAATGTTTCCCAACAACAACCATGACCGGTTCTTCTGACCGAGTTGCCAAGATTGCCACGTGGCAAGAAATATCCCCAGCTGCTCGACGACATTGCTGTCCAACTTTGCCGAAAAAACATATCATGTGACCTTCAAAAAGGCCATGACCGAGAACGAGAGGCATCGCTCAGTCCATATATTCAAGAAACGTACGAGGAAATCAAGGGCCAATGACCCCCTCAAGCAGAACACCCTCTTTCGTGTCTCTCCTTCCATCGCGTGGCCGATGGCGTCTGAAAGTATCGTACCGGCAACCCTGACAAGTTCATTAAAAGCACCTGACAGCTCCATTTAAACAAGACCGGTTCGTAAGCAACCTGGACAGCTTAATAACTACTACTTCGAGCCATCCCCGCCCAAGTTGCGCTGCTACTTGTCTCACGAATTGCGCGTCAAAGCGGATCTCGCCGGTTCAAAGTCTAACATCTAGTGGAGAAGACTTCCCAAAAACTTGAAGAGCTGCAACTGTACCAACGTCGCAAGATGCAACTGAGCAAAACCATAAAATGGTAACAACCGCATGTTGGAACTTGAAAAGATGAAACAAATTAAACGTTGGGCATCGACACTAGCAACAATCTCTGGGATACACATGGTGAAAACGTAGACAATGCGTATGATGCATGCAATTCATTGTTCAGATGTGTCGACCTTCTACATTACATAGACATAGTGTATCGTACGGTTACACATGTGAAATGTAATTAAATGACACCCGGTTCACTGGTGTGGGTAAACGGATACAGTGATGAAGAAAGCGAAGGATGCGGAATAGAACATTTCAGATGATTCAAATACATTGTAAGATTTATGTTATGAAGTTGTACGGAGTCTAATTTTGCGATTCCAGTTTCAAGGAAACTCGGGTGTGGTTTTGACTTGTGCTTGATAGTGTTTGATTGCTTTGAGCTTTGGGTTTGTTGTCTAATTTTGGGAATCAGTTGGGGATACTTTTGTTTGTTCTGAACTTCTGTTTCCCCCGGCAGTTTTCCGGACCCTCCCCGGACCCTCTTCTACGGCGGGGCTCCGAAGCATACCCAGAGGGATTGCAGCATGGTGGTGACGAAGAGCACCGAGGTCAGAGCGATCCAGAGACCCTGCAGTCTTCGGCTTCTCGGATGCAGTCGGATGCATGGGCCAACGCGGGGTCGGGTTTTTTTGCTCCCGCTCGCGCCAGATTCTTCCATGGGTGTTTTCAACTCAAACTCAAGTGGCTACGATTCTCGGTCCATGGAATTATCAAAAAACTACAGCCCTCCTGAAAAGACAAACAACACACCCACTTCGGTTTTCGGAAAGAGAGTGGTCAAGAGCCCCATGCTGTCAGATCGCTCAAGAGTCTTTGCGGGGCGGTGCCTTGTGTGACACCTGGGCTGGCCAGAAACAAGAACTTGGCGGACAAAAAGACCCTCATCAAACGCAGAAACCCGTATCGGGCCTTTGATTTCTGCGGGAAAGCTCCACCCCTTGCGGTTTATACTCACACGCTCGCGCTGAATGCGAGTTGCGGTAATCCAACCCCACGGTCAGGAGTGCCTCTGGTGGGGAACCTTCATAGCTGTCATAGCAATCACCCTGTGCAGTCGATTCAGATCCAGATGCAAACTTGGAACAGGTTCCTCCGTTCTTTTCCCCCATCCTTCTTTTCGCAAACCACCCCGAGTCCCTGTCGGGCCATTTCCCGAAAAGCAGGATCCCTCGCAACCATAAAAAGAGTACAACTTCTGCTCTTTCTCGAGCCCGCGTGCGGGCGAGCTCAATCTTTCAAAACATCAGAATTGCAGCGCCGTTCCAAGAGGAACGGCGTTTGACATCCTTTGACACCCTTTGACCCTGGATGCATGGATTGATGGATTGAGCGATTTGCGGGGCTCTGCGACCAACAGAAACTGCCCCTTTCGTCTGGCAGCCGATGCACGGCGGCGGGTTTTCGGGGCCCACGGCCCTAAAGGATCCAATGAGACGAGCTCATCTCGGACCCCACACAAGCAGATTCGTGTCCTGACTAACCTGATAACATGACTCGGCTGCTTTCTGCTCCCCTGTTAAAAAGTTTAACTTTTAGTGGTTTAATGGAAAACCCACTAGTTGGCAAAAAGGTAAAGTCCTAACATCCAAGCATAATGCACCAAAGATAAAGCCACAAGACTGCCCTGCGCCTTGAAGAGAATCACCAACATCCACCAGTGCACCTGGCTGAGCGGCGCTGTCTGGGTCCAAGTCATGCATTCCCCTGACAGGGAAATCCAGCAACTTGTGATTTCTGGCTCTTGCGTGTGGTCTGAATAATTCAGGTTGCAATCACTGCAATGGTTTTCACCGTAAAGAAACCAACGCATATCATATTGGTACTCAAGCCATGCAGAGAGGATTGGGTGAGTACTCCGGTATCCCGTTCCAGTCAGGGGTCTTTTGACCATGTAACATATACTTAGGTGTACTCCCCGGTGGCTATTAGCATGGCTAGAACTTGCAGCAAACAGACCATGACCTCAGTCGCAGCATTTTTGGACCCCACCGCACCGACTTCTGACCGCGAACGGCAAATGCCAAGGCGCCGAGGGCCGCATTTTCATGAACATGAACTTCCAGCGCATGCGGAAGCTCTGGAGGTGAAATTTCCTCGCCACGGAAGTAGCTGCCAGGTCACGGACTCGAGTCAAGGGTCTATCCAAGGTGGAAATTGCAATGCGCCGCCCTTGAAAAAGGGACCATGCAGCATGTTATCCTAGGGAGGAGTATTGGTTGGTCAGCAGCTGTGGGGGGACTACGGTTGTCAACGGTAGCTAGTTGGGGGAACTGACCGCTCAGGGGCGTCAGGGTGGGATGCATTGGGAAACATGGCGAGACACTGGGGAAAATGACCAACGTAGGGGGCTAGACTGTTTAGTCCAACTTGGGAGGGGATCCTGTGCCGAGGGGAAATGAGTGCCAAAATAACAAGTACCTGTTGGTGCAAATGACCAGCCAGGCAGGGTATTTGTTGACTCGGGGAGTAGGCTAAAGGGAAACCCGGGTTTTTCTGACTTGGAAACTCGCGGCTCGCTGTGGGCTTTGGGCCCTGCCGTCTTGGGCTCCAAACCCTGTGGGCTTTGCTTTCCCTCAATGGTGAAGCAAACAACATCTCTTTCCAGTATATGTGTGTGTGTGTGTGTGTTGATTTTTTTGGGGCCCCCAAGATGGTGGGCGTTCCTTATGGTTTCCCCTTAAACCCACCCCCAAAAGGGTATCCTCAATCAAAAAACACGCCCATGTGACAGCGTTGACGAGGTGCCCGAAAGGGCCCTTCAATCTGGAGGGCGGTCTGGATGTGGCTTTTGTGGAGCCACCCCTGTAGGATATTCAACAAAAGTCCTTTAAAAACAAAAATAGAAGAAAAACAACTACGGGGGGGGAGTTCCCCACCGGTGTTTCCAAAAAAAAAGAAAACACGGCCACTCCCAGCGCGCGCGCGGGTGTGTTTTGTCCCCCGCTCCCAGCGCTCCCACCGGCGCTCGGGTCCTGGGCGCGACCCACATGGCCCAGCTCAGCAAGGCGAGCAGGCCCACGCAGTTCACGAGGATGGCGAAGACCGCGAAGACCACCATGCCTCGGCTCCGGCTCCGGCTTGGCGTTGGACCCTTTTTCCAGGCCCTGGAAAAAGGGCCTGGAAAAAGGGGGAAAAAGGGGGTGAGGGGGGAGGGGGGAGGTGGTGCCCCAGGTAAGGGTTTGACATTTGCTTCGTTTTTGGGGGGATCCAAGTCAAAAAGAATGACTAGGTCCTCCAGATTTGAGAGGTGCTCGAATAAGGGTAACATAGTAGGGGAACCCTCCAAAAAAGGGGGTAAAAGGGCACTACCGGGGACCTAGATGACCCCCGGTACCCCCTTTTGAGGCGCCTTGGAACGCGCCGGGAGTTTTTTTTTGTGGACAGTCTCAAAATGGAGTAACCAATGAACTACTAAATATAATAATATTCCTTGTTGGAGAGTCCCAAAATGGAGTAACTAGTTAACTAGTAGATATAGTTAATCATTTGTTTGGACAGTCCCAAAATGAAGTAACTAATTAACTAATGGATATGTTTATTTGGAGGGTGCCTCTTGGAGTAACTAATCAACTAGTAGATTGGTTTCTTTGGAGAGTCTCAAAATCGAGTAACTACAATAACTAGTGGATAGTTTTTTTGGAGTCCCGAAATGGAGTAATTAACTAACTAGTGGATATATTTCCCCAGGTAGCGTTCTAACCTCGAACAAACAGGGGAAAGTGATTTGCGAGATTGAAGGCTGGGTGGTACGGGGCGTACAGTTTGGTTGCTGGTGCAAATGCTGTTAGGGTGTGCTGTTTGGGGAGCTGTTTGTGGTGCTGGCGCATGTTGCCATGCAGGTGACAGTGCGGGCGCAGTTCTGACTGTTTGTTTGAGGCTGGTCACGGTGCGGGCGCTTTCTTTACGAGATTACCGCCAGGGCGCATTTTTGCAAGATTGACGGCAGGGTGCTAGGGGGCTGGTGCAGGTGCTGTGTTGGGGTGCTCTTGTTTTTCCAAGATTGGTGGCAGGGTGCCTGGGGCATGCAGTTTGGGGTGCTGGTGCAGGTGCTGTTTTCGCACGCTGTTTGGGGTGCTGTTGGAGGAGTGCGGGCGCATGTTTGGCGAGATTGACGGCCGCGTGGTTTGGGGGGGCGATGTGTGCTGCGCTCTTCGCAGGGTGCTGTCAGAGGTGCTGATGTGCAATCATCCGCCATCTTTTTGCTAGCGGGGGTCTACGCTGCTGTATTTTTGTTGGAGAGTATCTAGTGGAGGCAACAAGCTGCTTTCCCCGGAGCAAAGAAACCAAAAAACCCTCTCGCAAACATTCGCTGCTGGGGAATGATTTGAGGGGTGTCGATAATTTTTCCCCAAAGGCCATACGCTTGATGCCAGTTGAGAGAACCACGGTTCATGCGCTTCTTCTCGCTGGTGCTAAGAATTTCCGGGAATGAGACGTGAAATGATTTTTTGGATCCCCGAACGGCTCATTCCCCAAAATCCCCAAAATGAAAAATCCAAATTGGATGGCTCCTTGGCAGATGATGTGCAAACAACCCCTTTTCGTTGTCTTAGCAACCTGAAAAGTGGCGACACAAACACCTGCCCCGTCCCATGTGCTCAGACCTTTGGGCCTTTCTGATCCAAGTTCTTCCATGCCCATCCAGGATATCCCCCTTTTTTTTCAGTGGAGAAGCCACGGAAGCCCAGGCGGATGAACAAGGGCTATGTACTTCCCTTAGACAACAGAAAGCCCAGGGCTACTTTTGAGCTATGCAAAAGCATTGCAGAAGGACGCCTGGTCCAGGTTTGTTGGTTTTTGTGCTTTTTCCCCCGAAAGCGATTCTTGAGTCTTCTTGTTGCACCCATGGGACCCCAAAACGGCGGCTTTCAGTACCCTCCAAAAGGACACACCGTTTTGGGGGGAAGCAAGAACAGAATAACCAACTCCATCTTGCGTCTCCCGAGCCCATGGACCATGAAGAGTAGCTGAAGAGCCATCCCTGTCTATGCGATACATTCGCTTTTTTGGTTGGAATGTCCCAAACAAGATTCTCTGGGCTTGACAAGTAGCCGCGTGTGGTTGTGTTTTGTGCTGTTGCTGCGCCGAGCGGCGCAGCCCGCCTCTCTGCGTGAGGCACACGTTTGCAAAAGGAGGTAATTCTGATTGTAACTGGATGGTCGTCGCATGCAAAGCTGTTGTGCGCATCTCTTACTGTAAAGAACCGCCCCTCCAAAGCGACAACAAACAGTCAGGAAATACGAGGACCCTTGTTGGAACCCTGTCCAAGGCACAAGATGAGAAAACACGGACCCCTACGTTAGACAAGCTCGCAAATGTCTTCACAACTCAGCTAAAGCAAGCTGAATTGCAAGCACTGCCAATGGGACTTTGAATGCTGGCCGTTGACCTTTGCACAAAAAGCTAGACTTCTCCGGATCATAGGTGACCTTTTGGAAATATGGATGGCCCTGGTGAATGGAATAAAACCTATCTAAACAAGTGCCATCTATTTCCAGCCAAACTATGCTCGTGATGAGCGCGAAAAACTACACATTTTCCACCATGATAAAACAAAGGTTGCTGAAAGGTTCGCGAATGGTCCCACCAAAGAGACATTCAAGGGCCCGCTCCAATCCATGCTCTTCACACCAGGGTCCAAGCAAATGGCACAATACCCTTTGTGCGGATAGGGATGACTGGCCCAAAATGGGTTGACTTTGTATACCACTTGCAACTGAGGGCCCGAACCAAAGCCTTCGCTCTGCAACTCGCTGCAACCAAACCCTCTCCTTTTCTCGGTTGCTTGCTGCTCCCCTGCTAAAAGTTTGACTTTCGGTGGTTTAATGGAAAACCCATTGGTTGGCAAAAAGTTAAAGTGCTAACATCCAAGCAAAATGCACCAAAGTTTTGTCTCGAACTCCTCTTTCCAAAGAGGGCTCGGGCTTCCCTGCCCATGCTGAATGCAAGCAGCTGACTAGGTCCTCCAGAATTGAGAGGTTAGAATAACTTGGTGTCTATTTTAGTAGGGGAACCCTCCCAACCAAAAAAGGGGTAATTACAAGGGCACGAATTACTCGCGGACCTAATACCCAGCTGATGAGCTATGTGTTTTCCATGGAGCCACGGGTTGCCCGATTTGGGTTCCGCCCCCCAGCTGGCCCCAGGCGCTGGACCAGATATCGGAGCCCTGCAGGACTTCAGGGCTCGAGCGCATGGACTGCATGCCGTTGGGGTGCACGTAGCAGGTGAAGAGCGAGAAGCACCTCACTGTGAAGAAGCTTTTTTTCAGCTTGTCCAATGGTGGACCCGGCTTGGTTGGCATCTAAGAGGGAAACAAAAAGGACGAAACACCATGCTTAGGGGACCCCTTATTTTGAGAAACACCCAAAAGTAGTGGCGTTGCTTTTGGCGTCCGTTCAACCAACCAAAGACAGGTACTCGCAGACTCGCAGCCTTCAACAACAATCATACACAGGTGAGCCGGGCAAAATACGATCCTCCGCAAACCCGAAAAATCAGGAGTCCTCAAGCGGAGCTTCATGGTCCGATTTTTACCCCCGGATCGGTCGTGATGATTTAGGAGCCTTTGAGCTTCGGCCCGTGGTCATTTGGAACTCGTCCACCCCAATTTACCAATGCAGGGTTCCCGAGACTTCGAGCCAAACATCACTACAACTCACCTTTTGGCAAACAAAAGCGCTGTTAAAACTCACCCAAAAGGGGACATTTATAGGAAAGCTATCATGACAGCTCAATGACATCAGATTTCGTGAGGTTCCCCTCCCCTGACTTCTGCATGGCAATTCGGGCCGCACCCTTTCCTCCCATCCGCATCATCCCCCCTCAGTAGACACCAAAATCCACTGACCGCATTGGAATCTGTCCGGGAAGCCGCTCCAAGACTCAGTCTGGAGCCGTTCAGGAACCTAAGCCAAGCCTTTTCTGTGGCAAGATCCGGTCATCCACAGTTCAAAGCCGCCGCGCAAAGCGGCCCATAGTTGGATAGCGCTAGATGTTTTGTTTAGGAGTACAACCCCTATTTCCATATGTAGGGTAACCATTAGGTCCACAATCTCGACACCCCAACCGATCAGGAAACATTCGACTCAGTCCTCCACATGGCCTGATCAGCCATGGCCTCAGCCCTCAAAAGGGCCCCTTCCGCGACAAGAGAAGGGGAAGTGCTCTTTGATCCCATCAGCAAGCCGTTTCATACTGTTGGTGGACGAAAATCATTTCGCACCATTTTGAAAGCATGGTTGAAGTTGTTGGCTGGCATTTGCAGTTGAATCATCATTCCAGGGTTTCTTAGGTGGTGTAGGATTTCGTCCATCCACAGTATGAACATATCTTTGAGAAATCGAGGGACCTGCCTCCTTCCTAATTACCCAACTGGATTGCTTCAAACATCATCCCAAAGGGAAACTTCATCCTTGACCCAAAAGGTGACATTTAACCCATCCGAGGCAACTTCGACCCCCCTTTCCCCGGCCCCTTTCGACCTTTCCGTGATGCCGAAATGCGAGTTCCGTCCCACTAAAAACCACTTGCAAGGGCTTGTTTCCATTTCACATCTCAACTTTTCAGAGGTTTTCTGGTCACTTGGAAAGTCCCTAATTGAAAAAAACCAAAAGCTCCCCCCCGAACCCTTGGCAGACCCCAATTCTGAGGTCACCCAATTTCCTGGCTCGCTACCACGAAGAGGTTCACAACAAAAGAAGATGCCTCAATAAAGAGATATGTATATATAAATATATACATACATGTACATGATCTACCGCCCACCAACTAACATGGAAGTGCCAAAAGGCCGTTTCCAAGAGGAACGTAGTCTTTCTGTGCACTTCCATGTTAGCTGGTGAGAGGGTCCTTTTTTTCAACCGGGTCAGTGTGTTGTCAACCTTGACACGGTGAACCATGTTCTGACGCCCAAACCTCCATCCGCCCTGACTGGACTCTTTTGCGCGGCGCTTAGAGGCCACCGTCACGAAGAAGGTCTTGAGGATACCGCCGTAGGTGCCCAAAACCACGTCGCCGTCCATGCGGAGCTTCGGAATCCGCGAGATCCTGCGCGCGTCTTTTCGGGGACAGGTTTGCTTCCCTCAGGGAGTGGTGGTTCGGAGCCCGGTTCGGAAGTTAGGGAGCTTCCCGTTCTACAAGAACTAGTGGTCAAATTTTGAAATCTAAATCCACCAATCCAAAGCACCAATTCAGGACTACCTGACTGTTTGACCTTGCGATCTGTTCATTAACCAAAAGCAAAACATAATATGCCTTGACGCCTTCAGGAGAAAAAGGCACAAACGTGCCTTAGGGCAAGGCACCGTGCTTTTTGAAAGCCCGCCCCGTTTCTTTGGGGTGCAGGGGGAGGTTGGAGCTTGGTTTGAACGGCAGGCACCAGACCTGCCCCGCCCCCCCGCTTTTTTCTCGCCGACCCCCCCCGCAACGCTTTTTTCGCCGACCTCGCCAGGAGCCAGGTGGCGAAGAAGGCCGCCCCGGCGATCTGCGGCAGCACCAGGTTCAGGATGAAGCTGCCCACAAAGTCCGAGGGGCCTCTCCCGAGGACGCTCGGCTCCAGTGGCTTGGAGATGTGCTTGGCGAACTCCAAGTTGCTGATCCCAAAAGACACCCCAAGCTTTGATCTCTC
This sequence comes from Effrenium voratum, assembly GCA_963377175.1. NCBI lineage: Eukaryota > Dinophyceae > Suessiales > Symbiodiniaceae > Effrenium > Effrenium voratum. The sequence continues at coordinate 477,937 of CAUJNA010003320.1, forward strand.
CAAGGTTGGATTGGATATGTCAGAATTGAACCACCAGAAAACCGCAGATTCTTCTCCTTGGCTCCATTTACCAGGGTTCTACTTGGGGGTTGCCCCATTTTTGACCCACAGCCATATGTTTGGTGTGGTTAGGAACACTAAGGCCCATGACAACCCACCAAACTAGGGGGAGACTCAAAGAGACTCTCCACTCGGTTGGATTGGTGGTGTGGTCACGCACTTTCACTCCAAGCTTGGACCAAGGCTTCAACTCCCCCAAAACCATCCATGAAAGCTCACCAAACTACGGAGAACCCCTGACATCTTTCCGGAGACCCAGGGTTTTTTGCCCAGCAACCAGCGACACCCAACAAACAACAGGGTTCCGAAAAGCACAGGTCGCTTCTGACTGGTCTTCTCAGCTCCGACCTTCCATGCTCTTCGCATGTTCTGTGGTTGCACACCCCAAATCAAAGGCTTTTGCGGCCAAGCAAGCCTTTTTTTCGATGGTACCCTTCTTGGTCTGACAGGGAAGCCAAAAGAGTACCAACCCTCTTTGGGGGTCCGCCCCCGAAAAGGATGTCCTCATAGCACGTTACAGCATAATTTGTGACATCTACACATTTACGCTATCCTTGATACGCTTCAAGACCAGACATGGCGACCGGACCAGGATACGCAAGGGATGGGCAGTGCAGGTATTTCGGAAACATGGTCGCGCGGACACTGCGGGCGGCACAATCCAGGATGCCTTTATGCGCAAATCGCGCGGCTACTTTCACGAGGTGCGTCGATGCGCGCAGGCAGGGCATCGATGTCCGCAGTCTGGAATCCCTCTCACACCGTGCCACACGGATCGAATTAAGGGCAGGCTGTATGTTGACCACCCACTGGACCAAGCGGACCATGCGGGCCTTATGTACAGACGTGCTGGTCAGTGGTATTGAGCGCCTCCAAACTGGAGAGGTCACTTACACGGCTATCGACAAGCTGCGGGCGATTGCACGGGTATCATTTTCTGTCAAACAAAATGTGTGCAATACGTTTCAGCGGCGAGTGGTCCACTTGCAGCGCCGCAGGCATTGCGGGCAGGCAACCGTCCCAGTTGTCCCGTGAAGTGGAAAGATCGGATGGTCGAGCATGATGGTTGGCGTGCGAAGTGAGCACATTATTACACGCGAAGCGCCGCGTCGTGGCTGCAGAGATCATGCTTAATCTTTTGCTCGAGGCGCAGAGCAGGCGATTTGCAGACGCACCTGGAGGCATTGGAAATGCAAGAAGGCAAGTGCTTTCTGTGATGTCAGTGGTCATCATTTTGACCAGCAGGCCATCCTCCTCAAGAGGTGTCGATTCTGCAAAAACAAGGGGGCACACATGCGATGCTGGCGGGTCCGTGTGAGACATGGAGTGTCCCTCGCGTTTGAGGTGAAGGCGATGGGTGGACTCTACATGGGAGCCATTTGAGTGGCTGAACTGCTGCAGGTTGCCAGCTTTGCACGGGCAACGTCATCTTCCTGTCTGTTTTGGCTATGGTTGGTGTGGCTGTCCAGGGCCATTGGGCCACGGGGAACACGCGGAGCCGCACGCGAGCACATGCGCCTAGCCTGGAAGCTTTCTGGGCGTAGATGTGGCTGCCTCGCACCCGAGGACTTCAAGATGCGTACAGGCAGTGTGCCGCCTGCCATCATGGCCAAAGCTCAAGGAGGAAAGCAACTTCCAACAGGATGATCACTATCACCTACTGCTCAGATTCGATTCGGCTCAAATGGGCCCTGACTACCAGCCTGGTATGTGGCCAGTTTAATTAGCTGCATGATGTGGCTCGCTTCGTCGGACGGGAAGAAAACAAAAAAGGTGAACCACACCAAGGCAAATAACAAATCAAACAGGATTCCAAAGTTTCAACCAACATGCAAAGAAATGGGTTGCCTCAAAACAGTCACCCCGACCTCAAAAAAGAAGAAAGAACGAGGGAGAGAGAGAGAGAGAGAGAGAGAGAGTGAGAGAGAGAGAGAGTGTGTATGTTTGACTTCCCGTTAAACCCTCCCAAACCGGGCGGCCTCGAAACAAATTCCAACGAAGCGCCTGCGCACTCGAGGCGGAAGAGCGAAGTGATCTCCGCCGAGCTTGCGGTCCAACCCATACCTCAGAATCAGCGGAAGATTTGAAAGCTTGCAGAAGTCCCTTGATCCGTGAGTAAAGGCTCGGTTTCCCAACGCCTGATTCCCGGTCAATCCAGCCACACCTGAGTCATACTCAAAGCAGGGTACGAAAGCGGTCCAGAAACAATGCGCACAAAAAGGTGAAACCCATCTATGGTGGGGATGACTTCTTAACCTTCATCTACCCAGCTTTGGCTCTGGCCCAAGTTCCCTTGTCAAACTGAACCCTGAAAATGCTGCGCTCCCTCACGGGGAAGGGGTGATGCTTCAAATTGAGCTTAAAACTTAGTGGTTTGACGATTCCTTGCTGAAGGCCAACTGTTCGTGGGATGCGCGGGTATCTCGTATATCCCGCTAAAACAAGAAAACGTCAAAAGAAATGTCTAACGGCTAAGAGGCAAGTGAAACATCCGAGTTACCCGACTTGTTCCCAAACACTGTTTCAGCTGGGTGAAAACTAGAAGCCAAGCATCATTGAGGGAGCTCACAGCTCCCTTGGGGGTGAATTGAAAAGGACACCAAGCGAAAACCAACCCACGTGCAGAAACACTGCAAGCATTGCACCACACCACTTCCGTTGGCAGCCTCTTTGAACAGCCTTGAAACTGCAATGTCCTATTCTTCCAAAAGGGACATACAAACGCCCCAAGCTTTCGACCATACTCAAACCCGGCCCAAAACCCACCTAAACCTCAACTTCAATCGGTTCAAGGGGCTCAAGACTTGTTTCACCCAAGGAAAACCCGAGCTGGCACCACGGGGGATTCCAGCTGGCCGGCCGCAAATCCCCTCCCTCCTGGTTGTTTTCGCGAAGCTCGCCAGGGAACCGTGCTTCAGTGGGCCATTTGCGGATTTGTTTGGCTTGTTGGGAAATCAAAAAGGACACCCACCCATTTGTGTGGGTCCTCGGTAGTTTCAAGGGAAGCCAAAGCCAGCCCATTTTCAGCTTCCCAATCGATGGTTTGGAGTGGTGGTTAGGGCTTCAACGTGGTTTCCAATTTACCTTTGAAGGGGGTCAAACCACCCAAACGGGTTGCTCCACCCAAAGGGTTGCTTGACCAGTTTGGTTGGAGTCCCAACCATTCGGGGAGCCGAAGCAACTGTCGAATACTGTTCGAGAAGCCATTGGCAATGTCCACAGGCACTGACGGGAAGACAGCGAGGATGACAGAGATGGTTTGCGCATACACCAGAAGCAAATAGCCGACGCCACCAAAGCCTGGGGTCAGAACGAGCGGATCAATACCCAAAATTCAAAAGCGGACATGAAATGGCTCTGGCTCAAAAATCGGCGGCTGTCGAAACCCCGGTAAATGGAAAGGAAAGGACTAAAACCTGCGGTCCAATTCCTGGTGGCTAAAAAACAAACGAGGAATTGGACCGCAGGTTTCTCCCCAGCACGTTTTAAACCACCAGGAATTCCAAATACCCAACAGTTTCTCCCCATCTCGAACTTCCGATGGACTCCGAATCCCGAAGTCTGGTCGAATCTGGATCCGCGCCTTGTTGTGTTCGGCCCCAGACCTGGACATCGGACCTCACGGGGAAAAACTGGAGCGACGGGTGGCCAACTTTGGGTCTCTAAACTTAGCCTTTGAAGGAGACTGGGTGTGGGTCAAAACAAATAGGGTAACCCCAGAATGGAACCCTAGTAAATGGAAACAAAGACTAAAACCTGCGGTCCCCTGATGGTTTGATTTTGACCCATACCCACATTGGTAATCATGAACTTTGTTTAGCCCCCATCAAAGTTGATGGGAGAAAAACAAGTCAACTGAGAACACAACTGTTTTCTCCTCTGCAAAAAAAAAAAGGCTGAAGAAGAAACAAAAACGGAGCGACGAAAAAATTGTACCACGTGTCTAGGGGACTGGGAGACCTTGTAGAGGATGAAGACCGGGATGGGGGAAAAGAGCATCGGCAGGATCAGGAAGAGTGGGTGCTTCTCCATCTCCCCACACGGCTCGCACTGCCCTGGCCAGCCATTTGACCCGGTCACGTTCAGGGCTCACTGGATTTCCCCTTAAGTTGCCATCTACTTGCGGGGTCCAATGAAGCCGCTTTTGCACAAAGGGACATGGCTCGGAAAGTCCGATCTAACAACGGGCTCTGGAATGTTGACACACATGATTGTCCTGTGCAAGCGATCGGAACCCATGAGAGAATAGCTTTCAGTCTTGTGCCCTGTCGAATTGGCTTTGGCCAAAATGCGTTCGAGCCAGACCTTGGCCACAAGCCGCTCAATCAGAATGCCGGCCGCGGGGCCACGTGGCCACGTGAGGAAAGATGGCGATTGCATGTGGCAGACATGGGCTCCGACCCTTTCCCTTGAACGATGACATCGCCAGCCTTCCTGCGCATCTCTATACGCAAGAACTCATTCAGCCCCGCCCCTGGTTGAATTGAAGGGTGCGCAAGTTTGGAGGGATTTTAAGCCGACTTGGGAAAACAGGCATCCGTTCATCCTCCGAATCCCGAATGAGTCACAATATCAAAGTATGATGCTTAAAACAAAATGCGAGGAATCAAGGGCAGCTCTTCCAGCACATGTTTGCCAGAGGGGGACTGTGCTCATTCTAACCTTCCTCTACCCGAACCGCCTTTAGTCGCGGCTTAGATTCTTTGGCTTCAATGAGGAGCAGGCTGAGCAGGTGAGGGTTGTCGCAAAAGCAAGTCCCTCAATTTTCCACCCAGGAGCAGGTGTGGATTTCTGTTGAGGCTCGTCCTTTTAGAGGTGTAAAGGGAAACCAAAGAAAAGCCATCCATTTTGGGAGCTTTGTTTCACGATCGATGTTGCTTCCGTTCGCCTGACGCCTTGTAGAATCCCGCTTCGCAGGCGCCGCAGGCCACCCCTTTCAGCCCGCTCCCGCAGTTCTCCGCAAACCCGCCTGCGGCCGAGTCAAGTCGGCCGGTGTTCCCATGGGAATCAACATGGGCACGGGGAAAGACATGGCTGGTCAACGCCAATGGGATCCCGTTTTGGGGTAGGTGCGCCACCCATTCTAGAATCTATTTTAGTGGTTGGATTGGGATGTTCACCGGGGGTACGGGATTTTGACCCATGGCCACATGGCACTCGGACTCGAAAACTGAAAGCACTGAAACGGACCCTGATTTCAAAACCACAGGAGAACTCCTGCGAATGGACAAAACCCACTTTCAACAACTAACAAATAATAAAACTCGAACGTTGGGATAAACCACCCACTAACTGGTGCTATAATGAGAAGCAGACGAAAAACAGTGCCACCAGCTTCAACCAAGCTCACCTCCAAGCCCACGGTTACGATCTGCAAAGCAGCTCGGAGAAAAACAAAAAAAAAGGGCAAGTCGAGGGCTACCAGCGTGCGCAGGCTATCAGAAGCTCACTCTACAAAGGGGCCTGTAGGAGTGTGTTTCTTTGTGTTTGTTGCTGGGGTATGTATAAATTGCAGTCTTTCTGCTGTTCTTTACTGCATTTCCGGGCTCCTACAAACATGACCAACAAAACCAAAACCAGACTACAACACAACCATGTACCTATATATAAATATAGATAACACTTATTTTATGGGCGTATATATATGTATATATGTAACAAATGCAATCCTCAGACAGTCCTTCCACTGGATCAGCCCTGCCCCCCCAAGCCAAGACAAAACAACAACCACCGAGAAAAAACGAAACCAACAAAAACAAACCTTCCTAACAAACCTTCCTCAGACAATTGTTCAAGAGTTCCTTGGCGAGGTTTTTTGGTTTACTTGCGCTATTTTGGCTTGTGGCTTTGGGCAGGACTGATCCAGTGGATTTTTGCTTTTATTCGAAAGGAACGGAGATTCGAGTTGAACTTTCTTCGTTGACGATCAGATGTTAGAGGAAAGTCGCCTCGGTCCCAGGGCTGAGAAACGATCAAATCCCGTCAGACCCCTTCTGACCCAAACATGCCCTGCTTTTATTGACACTGCCAGGGGGACATTGCTTGGTGGACAGCTCCTGCCAAAGCATTCGCCACTTCACCCTGGTGACGGGCTTCGCCGAAGCTTTGCCGAAGGGAACTGAGCTGCGCAACCTGCTTGCCATTCTCACCGCAGCGCGCACAGTATCGGCCGCAAGTACTCCTGGCGCAGGGCACCCTTGCCCTACACTTGCCACTCGCATCGCTGATAACACACCGCCTGCTGATTGATATGTGATTCCTTGGACCCATCGCTCAAGCTGGCCATCCTGCAAAACACTCGATCGGAGGCGGGCATCAGTGAAGCCAGCGCTGTTGAAAACACACCGGCCGCGAAGCAATTAGGTTGCCCAACTGTGCAGTAGAGAGGGAGCCTCGCCTGAAGGCCGCACAATGCATGCACGCGCGCCCAGCATGTCTTGGAGTATCCGGATCTCGGGCCCGCATATAGGCGATGTTCACTCGCTTGCCGCATGCTTGTCCAGCAGCGCATGAGGAATCGGGAGCTGGCCGCACACAGGGCGATACGAGCTGGCGCACCACCAGCTCGATGGAGTTGCGCATTCACCACACTGCCTGCATGTGAGTTGGAACCTGTGCGATCGGATCCGCAGCCGGTTGCTGCGTGCAATCCGGTGTGAACCTGCCATGGTGGCAACCGCTGGCCCATTCCAAAGCATGATGATCACGAGATCGAGGATGCCCAAGACGCTCATCTTCCATGGTTCACATCGCGCCACCGAAGTCCGCTGGCAGGTTTACCAGCTGAAAGGTATTCAGGCTACGACCTACGACTCCAACACCTGAAACGAGGCATCGTCTAAAGCTACATGGTGAAGGCGCCGAGGATTTTCGCTAAGCTTCATCCTCGGCCTACGGACTCCATAGACCCCCAAGGGTCCATAACAAAAGGCCACTTTTTCCCTGACCGCGCCAAAAAGAGGCAGCAGGCAGCTCTACATGTTCTACTTGTTCCAAAAAAGGCGCGCGAAGCCTGGGCAAGAGGCGTTGTTCATGCACTTGTACACGCTCAAAGGCTCCTCCAGGGTTGCTCTTGCCTTTTTGGCCCAGGAGAGTGGGTGCTAGCTGTTGAACAGCCCTCAACACACGTAGTCTGCTTGTTTTGCAAAGAGGTGGTTTAAGGTCAAGCAACAACCCTGCTCCAAACAAGTCAAGGCGGAAATGTATGAAAGTGAAAAGGCGGTTCAAGGGAATCAAGGACCGCTGTTCAGGGGAATCCAGAAATGTGAAGAAAGAAACAGCTAGTTCGCAAAGGATGACCCAACACCGTTTACAGAGTCTACGCTAAGGGGAACCCGTGGATTTTTCGGGAGCAGCTAAAGGCTAAGTCTAATTTCATTGGAGTGCATCAACACACACACACACACACACACGAGCATTTCGCCAAAGCACTACGCGCACCCAAACATGCACTCTCCGTCCAGAACGCACAGAATCAACGTGAATCCCTGCACTTTGGAGACCTCGCAAAGTGTTGTTTCTAGCGCATGCTCCTGCAGCACGGTAAGTTTCTCTCATCGTGAACTCTCTAGCTCCTCCACCGACAAATCAGATGCCTGCCAAAGTCGTCATCACATGGGTTCTCCCTTTTGAATCTGGGGTTGACCAAAATGAAAGCCATCCATTTCGGGGCGTTGGAGACACATTCGTCCCAGCTCCCCGGAAAAAGAATTGCCTGTTTGGAGTACCGGAGGTCTGGGGTGTCACTGGACATGCAGTGGAGTCGTGCCATCTACAATCTCACGGAGTAGGGCCGCCCCACTGGGACTGAAAAAACAAGTGCGCGTAGGGCGAAATATTCTCGGACATAGTTCTACAGCCCGAATGCCTGGAGTTCGGTGGCGTTACTATCCTGGAACTTCCTGGCTCGCCGGTTTCTAGTATCTTTCGCACCCTGAACTGCGTCCAGCAGAGTGACACCTCCAACACGAAACAGGACATACGCAAAGCTTTACACGCGTTCGCTTGGTTGTCGTTTCCGACCCCCGCAAGGAAGCAGCGCCAAGGAAGCAACCACTTACCACGCAGACTGCACGCTCCTCCAAGATCACCATGTACCCTTCGTTGGGCTTGGGGTAGGGGTTCATCGTGGAGTTCGAAACCTCGGCGTCGTTGCACGGCAAGAACTTCTCGTCGGAGCCCTCCGAGCAATACCTGAGCGCGAGGAAAAATCAAACGCGATGGAGCCTGAGAAAGTCTTGATGCCTGAAGAGGCTGTAGCTTGGCGTCCCTCCAAGCTGTGTTTACAGTAAGATTCAGAGGTGAGATTGAGGGTTTGCCTCCCCGAGATCATTTTGCCTGAGCCGGCTCGCACACAGCTCTTCATGGAAAACGCGAGTGCTCCGTGACATGTTCACGAACAAACGAGCTGCCAAAGCAAGTCCAAAGGTCAAACAATGCATTCATTGTGGCCCGTGTCCACATTGTCGCCGCAAATCTGCCAAACTTATGATCTTGATGAAACCCGAATCAAGGACCCTGAGCGAACATTCATGAACCAAACCAGCTTGTTCTTTTTTCCGAGGAATTCCTGAATCCCTGGCCACGAGCTCTCAACATGGAGGACATACAAAAGGGGGGGGGGTCCTTTTTCCCATCAAAAGAGAGAGAGAGAGAGAGAGAGAGAGAGAGAGAGCAGCCGAGATACATGGCGTTCGCGCAGGCAACGCACCTGCTCGCCTCCAGGGTGGGGGCCGCTTTTTCAGGCACGTCTCAACGCGTCAACAACCTCCTTGTTGCAGGAAACCGGGTCTAACTGGGTCTGCTATCCACCCTGCGGTTGGCTCAAAACCCAAAAGAAACTGAAACCCCAACTAAACTACGGAACCTGTGGATTTCCATTTGGTCGCCCGTTCAACCCAGCCCAAAAAAAGGCGCTCGCCAAAAGTGTGCGCATGTTGTTCCTCGCCTGCGAGGCTGGCAAGTAGAAGGATGTGGGGCATGTGCATTGAGACCTCAATGTTGTGCCATTCTCAGCGTCCACGTCCCAGCAGGGGCGATACGTGTCCACCGGGCAGATGCAGAGGTCCTGACCCGAAGGACCCGAATCCAGGCGTTTGCTCGTTTTACCCCAAGGCAGACTTGCGAAGACGTGGAAAACAGCCTGGCAGCGCTGGCAGTGGTATTCCGAAGTCGTGATAGCTGAGCTGTGCGAAGGCTTGCTGGGCTCAGCCCCAGTGTCGTCCAACCCAGCCATGAGAATTTCCGGGCACGTGTTTTGGTGGCTGAAGTCAACAAAACGAGTTGAAGAAGTGGGGCCAGTGGGGCACTGGTCCGGTGTTGGGGGGTCTTGAATCGCAATCTTGAGGGCCTCACGCCGACTCTCACGCACCTGGCCTGTCTGGGCAACCTTCTCCCCATCAGCATTTACAAGTCATTTGCTAAATGGTGCATTGCCAAGGTCACACTAGATTTTGGCCAAAATCACGTTTGGCTCGGTGTTGGGAAGCAAACAGGCAACCCCGCAATTTGAGGGCTCCTTTCTGGACTCAAAATGATCCCTCAATTCAAGTGGTCTGTGGGAAAGGGCAAACCTCAAACCACCTAGAACCGGAGGTGAAACTGCAAGCCGGGCCCATTTTCAGCGGACCGAAATCAATCTCGATGGGACGTTCGAATCTCAAGATCTCCTGCGAGACGGCGCCCACAGTGGCAGTGGTCAGTGGGCTGGTGCAAGTCAAGCATCCATCTTCGGCCTAGGCTGATGTCATCCATCTTTGGCTCGTGTTTGGAGAGGT
>CAUJNA010003320.1:495272-540272 GCA_963377175.1 Effrenium voratum
GACCGGCTCCTCAGCCCATCTCCAATTCGAGTTGGGAGTTTTCCTTTGGCAACCTACTCAAACATCACCTGCCAGGGTGCCATGTTCGGATTAATTTAAATATACCAAGGCAACCTTAAACCCAGGACAATTGATTCGTTCAACAAATGGTCAAAGTGTTCGGTTTGTTTTCGTCGATGGGGCAAGAACCCTTTCGCCCGGGGCCCTCCACCAGCTTCGCCTGATGGCACTCTGAAGGTGCCGGGATCGCAGCGGAAGCAAGATGTCTGGCCGCCCTGGTCTTGCGCGGTGCCGTTGGCGCCTCGGCGAGGCGCCAGAGAAAAACGCGTCGGGTTTCGGGGTTTCGGGGTTTCGGCTCCCCCCCTGCGATTGGCTCGACTCTCAACAGTTCCTTGAAATGCGGCGAGTACCAAACGCCGACTGCACAACTTCGTAGGTGGAAGACATGCCCGTGACGATTCAACGATGCCCCCAGGTCTCCCACCAGCTGTCTGTGTATGTTGCCCCTGTTTCCAAGGGTCTCTTTCAGCCAGTGCCGGGCAGAGCATCTGTGCTGGAGTACAGGTTCTGGAGTGGTCACTGGCACAAAATTCCTTTATGACCTTCTAGGGACCCAATATGACCCGTAAACCCGTAAAGGAAACCACCCGGGATGGTTTACGGGTCATTCCCTTATTCCCTGCTGAGCAACAACAAGTTTTGCGTTGTACTTTTGCAGTGGACGCCGCAGCACACCGTCGCTTCACGCAAGTGCGTCTCGCTCATGCTTCCGGCCGGCCATGATTGTGACCCCACAAGTATACACCTGTGCATACCATGCCCATGCTGACACTCACTTGGCAGCGGCTCAAACAAATGCACCAGAATGCACCTTTGCAAGTGGAACCAAAGACCAAAACCTGCGTAACCCTGGCTGTTGAGTTTGAGCCGCGCCCACTTTACTCTTTGTGATGAGCCAAATGAGCCCAGACTGAACTGCACCCCATGGGCTACCCATTGTCTGATGCCTCCCCTTTCCTGACTCGCAAGTCGACACGCTGAACTTCCCACATGCGTTTTTCTCCTTATTTTGCCAGTTCTCACTAGGATAAGGTTTTGGGATTGACGGACCGTGTGGGATATTTCCTTAAAAGAAACCACAACAAGTATTTGGGCGACCAGCAGGTCATTTTGACGCGTCTGGCTCGCTGAGGCGCAGGTCACGCAGATCGACGTTTTCCCCTGATTGTCCTCGAGCTCTTGGGCGAATTTTCCAGGAGGGCATAGAGCGCAGGTGTCTGCCCCGCTGCGGTCCTGAGAGAAGATTTGCAATTCGGCATCCGTTTCTCAACCAAGAAATTGTGTCTTTTCCGGCAAGACCCAAAGGCCGCCTGAGCTGAAATGGAAGCGTCGTTGGTTCCATTTGGGGGTTCAGTTGTTCCCCCAACAGCTGCAAGCTCGTGGTTTTTATTCAGGTATCAGCCCAGATTGGCTCCGGGGTGGTCTGGGGCGGCTCTGAGGTAAGGTTCCACAGGGTTCCGCAAGGGCTCCGCAAGGGTTCCGCAAGGGCTCCTGTGTGGTCTGGCGCGGTCCAGGGTTCCAAGAGCGTTCCGCGAGGGTTGGTGCTGTTGGGGATCCATGCTTCCAGAATTGACAAGGCGGCCGACTACATGCGAACCCGCGTTTTGGCTGCGACAGCCAAACTCTGTGGATCTTAAGACGGCTACCCTCAAACCACCTTCCCCACCCCCGAATACTCCAAAACATTGAAAACAATGGACAGCTCTTGCTAAAAACCCGAACCTGTCCCAAACTGTCGCCTTGGACGCTTCGAGAGGCTAGAGCGTTCAAACAGGTGGTTGCGAAATATGTCCAGCTGACCTCGCCCCTCCCCTAAACCAACACACGCGCACACACATACACACACACACACACAGGGCGGAAACTTCCAAATCGGCTCATTGAGATCCAGCTTTGTAAGTTCCCACCCAACACTTCACAAACTGACGTGACATGAGCTTCACACAGCTGCACGTGGCTTCCGAGTGGGATGAAGCACGTCCAAGATATAACAATGCAAACACATACATCCTTCATGGGACACGCAAAAGGCTAATCCGGCCTTGCTTTCTACTCTCGTCCATCATTGCGCTGGTAGGCAGAGAGAGAGTGAGAGAGAGAGAGCGAGAGAACCACACGCCCCTTTGGGTAAATCTGAAATCCACACACTTAGACGCACACAGACACACCCACACGCACACACGCGCACATGCGCACACACGCACACACGCACGCACGCACGCCCGCAAGCACGCACGCACGCACCCACCCACACACACACAGTGCGCGTGCACGCACGCGCCACGCACGCACGCCCGCACGCCCGCCCGCACGCACGTACGTACCCACAACACACACACACACCCACGCGCGCACACAACACACACACACACACGTACGCACTTCAACTCCCGAAGGGGAGATCTCATCTTTCGAGTGGGCAGGTATTCGAGTGGCGAGACCCATGGCTACTAGAATCGAAAACGTTACCAGGACAAACAAGAAGCACACACAGCGACAAAAGAAGGGGCTAAAAAGATTTTAAATCACTGGCGCAGGTACGTCAATCTCGCGTCCGAGATTGATATCACAGGCAAGAGCAAAGGTCTTCGTTGGTGCCAGCCTTACCCCCTGCTGAAAAACATAGTCACGACGAGAAGTGGTGTCAGGGTGAATCTGACACTCCGCACACACAGGAATCCCGACCTGCGCGAACATGCTCAGAAGACGGTCAAATCGCCGTGGTGTGAAGGAACTGTCGACACCCTGCGTGTTGCCTAACGGGAAGAGTGCGTTGGAAACCTTGACAATGCCAATCCTGGATGGTCCAAGCCTCAAGGGTAATGTTCCGTTGTGTCCAGTCATCTTGTTGATGTTCTCCACCAGGGCCCGACAGTGCATCACCTTCAGGTTGCACAGGTTCCCACACCCTACACGCGTTGCTGGATGGCATCATTTTGGTACCAAGTCTGCACTTCTTCAGGCATGAAGATCTTGACCCACTCTTGACCGCGCCATTGAGAATACTCCAGCCAAGGTTGCCGGATGAGATGATGATGACGAACAGATTCATCACGTTCAACTTCCATGACTCAGAGACACAGGACGCGAAGGACTGTTGCTACGCCAATGTCTCAACAGCTGAAGCAACCAAGAGCAAAGAACAGCACAAGATAACAAGGCACACCAAACACCGATCAAGCCCAGTGCAGAAAACAGAGACCTTTTTATCAGCCATGCACACCATGAGTCACTCCATGCCAGCATCAAAAAAGGATTTTGTGAGAGAGGATGCACTGCCGGCCGGGTGGGCGATCACGTCCGGCGCCGACGTGAAACTCAGAGACGGCTCAGACTGGTTGATGTCCGCGCAAGGAGGATGAGAATGTGATGTGTCTTGGTCAAGCTGCTTCTGAATGTAATCCTGAAGGCGCGTCAGATCATCAAAGGAAAATGCCGCTGAGTCGGTCGATTGAAGCATTGCTTCCAGTCGTTGAGGACAAACTTCCACCGTGCATGATTGCGTCTCAGCATTACGATGCTGATCATGGCATTGGCGCCCACGTGGGCTGCGGTCATCATCAGGGTTGGGCGGTTGGGCGGTGCAATCCGACGAAACCCTTCAGTGACCCAATCACGCTTGTACCATGAATGCACTGTGGTAGGCGTTCCAGGGAACGCCGGGCTTGCCGCAAACCCGAGAAAGAGTGGGCCCAAAGTGCTCCCCCGCGGTGCTCGACCACCTTTCAGAAACAAAACCTTTCAACACGATGAAAATGGGCTCCAATTGCCGCGCGGGCTCCAAATTTAAACACCCTTCGAAATGGAACGAACCGGCAATGCTGCTTTGGGGGCTCAACCCCTGCGCAACTGAAAATCACCCGTGATGTGGCTTGGGCGGTTCAACCCCTTAAAAAATGGAAATGGACCCGGAACTTCAACCCCTTTACAGTTGAACCCATGTTGTGGCTTGGCGGGTTCAACCTCTGTAAAATTGGAAGTGGACCCGTGATGCGGCCTGGGTGGCTCAGCCCCATTAAAATTGGAACTGGACTCCTCACCCTCACATTGATTGGGCACAGCAGCTCTCGACGGATCGTTTTCTCACAAGCGCCAGACCGGCTCCGGCACAGACGACGTCTCTTCGTCTGTGCTCTCCCCATGTCACCTGTGGACCAGAGGCCCAGTGGCGTCACATTGTAGTGAGAGGCAAACTCGCCATCCATCTGGGCTTTACTAAAAGCCAGTAGACGCCTGCCAGATGACCACGCGCGTTCTATGACTGCCGAAGTGCCTGGCGTCGCAAGCGCTTCTCTTGCAGCCGTCACCAGGCTGGGAAACGCTTTGCAGCCCTGCGCAGCCCACCAAGCAAGGGGACACTCTCCTATGGCTATGCCAGGGCAGGAGAAAAAAAAGCAGCGACCTGTGCTTTCGCATTGCGCCGCTGCTCATCCTCCGAAATTCGCAATTGCGGTTCATGCATTCCTCAAACGCGCTCAGATCCTGCCCCTGAACTTTTCTTTTCTTCAGTGCCTTGGATGCTGCCGGAAGACATGGACCCCTTTTTTGGGGTGCTCTTTTGGGGTGGAAAAGGGAATCAAAGGGATCAACCACAGTACTCCTTTCTGGGTGCTTTAGGACCAGAACTCTGGAAAAGGGAAGCAAAGGGACCAAAGACTGATAAGGATTTGATTCCTTTTTTTGTGGTTTACGACCAAAACTCTGGCAAAGGGAATCAAGGAATCAACCACAGCACTGATAAGGACTTGATTCCTTTTTTGGTGGTTTAGGACCAAAACCCTGGAGAAGGGAATCAAAGGGATCAACCACAGTACTGATAAAGATTTGATTTTTTTAAGGTGGTTTGGGCCCAAAAGTCTGGAAAAGGGAATCAAAGGCAGCAACCACAGTGCGGAAAAGGATTTGATTTCTTTTTGGGTGGTTTGGACCAAAACTGTGGCCAAAGGGATCAACCACAGTACTGATATGGATTTGATCCCTTCAGTGTGGAAGTGGACAAAAGTGCTCCCTTCGCAGGTCAAGAAAGCTTCAGCCTCTTCAGTATGGAAGTGTGCAAAAGCAAGAAAACCCGTAAGGCCGGCCAACGTTTTTCAGAATGCGGACAGCAAAATCTTCTAGCCCAGTCGCCGGCCGCAAAGGGTTCCTCGCAGCCCTCTGCACAGGTCGCGCGTCTGCGTCCTGCTCAGGAGCCGGCAAAGTGGCCAAAACCTCTTGGACCACCTCCTCAGCATTCAGGGTTTAGAAACGCGCGCGCGCACAAACGCACACATATGGGTCTGCCTAGACACGCACGCCCAAACGCACAAGCAAAAAACTAACAAAAGCGGAACGAGGTGAACTTGCCAACCTGGACAAAGCGCACTCAGCGGAACCGCGTGCTTGTTCTCCACATCCCCGGCAGGCACGCGTACTGGGGTCTCGTCCAGCAGCTGAAACTCTAGTGTACCTGTCAGACTCGAGGGGTCGTCCGGCGGGAGCCTCACGAAAACTGTGTCAGGGCTGTCTACGACCTCCTCGAGAAAACCCGGCAGTTGACCAAGCAGCTGCTACGGAAGACCAGCAAGCGCGGGAGCTGGAGCAAATTCATCTTCTAGCGAGTGAAGCAGCACATTCGAAATGTACAACCGCCACATCGCGCTGAAGCAGGCCATGCTGGAGCTTGCAGCCACACGAGCTCATTTGTTTCCAGACAGGACTTTCCTGAACGACTCAGAGTATGTCCTGATGGGGCAAGTGGTTGGGATTGTCAAGCCCTTTGCAGAAGCTAACCTGTGCGCACACACAACAGCTTTGACTGGGAGCGCCAAAATATGGCAATAGCACCGCGCAGCCTCCAATCCCAAAGTGGTGGCCACGTTGCCGGCGCTGTGGCAGTTGTCAGACATTGACACAAAGATCAAGTCCTTGATGTCCCGGTCAAGCTCCTGCCTGCACACCAAAAGAGTTCAATCGAAAACGCAATCTGTACGGAGATGGGGTGGACCAAAATACGGTCTTGGGGAAAACTGCTCTGGGTGCGCAAGCCTTGAAAAGCCCGTAACGAAATGGGCCCGTGCTGCTTCAACCCCCTTTAGAAGTGACAATGCAAATTGGCCCGCAACCCCCTTCAGCATGAAAAAGTCTCCAGTCCCTTCAAAATGGAACCGGGCCTAGCTTGCAGGGTGGGGCCCCTCAAGCGTTGAAACGGTAGAAACGCTCGCCCCTGTGCAAACGCGCCTACACACCCCAAACGTTTAAAAGATTTCCAACCGCTAGCGCGCAAAGCAATTCCAACCGATTGTGAAAACCTGGCAAGGGTACCCTCTCGCAATTTGCGAAGCTGTTTAGACACTGGTGTAAACTTGTGGGCGTTTAGACGGCTCTCAAACAGAGCACCTCCCGAACAGTGCGTAAACCCTTTAAACGAATCGGCTGCGATTGCACAAACATGTTTCAACACGTGTATGTCTAAACCTGTTTGTGTTGAAACGTGTGAAGCCCCGCACTGCTGGCTTGCTGCCCGGGGGGTTCGTCCGACGCTCGCCTGCAAAACAATCTGGCTGACGTTGGCAGCGGATTCTTCGACTCCGCCCAAAGGCTCGCAAAGATTCAGCAAGGACACCTGCCATTGTTGAGTGACACAGCCCCAGCCCTGAGCCTAGATGTCTACGCTGTCGCTCCGTTTACACCAGCCGGCGCCTGCTCCCAGGACTGCGTGATGCCGTGAATCCACTGCCCAATGAATTTCCCATGGGTAGGTGCTTGGCAGCAGCATGGGGGTTTGCGCCCTCGCGAAAATGGCTACCGTTGCACCCAATGACCTGTCCTGCGCCAGCATTGGCGTCGGTCCAGCGAAGTTTTCTAGAATGAACTGCTTTCGCTTCGCCTTCTCCTGTTGCATGACTTCCAGGCACTTCTTCTTGGCGACCTTGTCGCTCGGGCAGGGCAAGCCCGGCTTCAAGATTCTCACCACGGGCTTCATGCCATCGCTATTCCAAAGACGCAAAGGCAGCAAGCCAATGATGGAAGCTCCTGCACTGTGACAGACCATGAAAGGTTCCTTTTGCCGCGTCCTCCAAACAAACTAGTTGAATCCTTTCTGTTGAAAGGGCTTCCTCCCAGCAAACTTGCCCCCTAGCATCCCTGGTCTCCACAAAAAAACTGGGCCACCAAACCAAAGCGTTCTTTGCGTGTCATTGTTGTAGACAACCAGTTGTTCAGGGTCACAAAGGGTACACCACTTCAAAGCTTGATTAAGGGTATTATTTTTGTCTCCGGAGCTATCAAAATTAGCAGCATGCAACACACCTTGGCGGCACAGCAGTGCTCCTGTAACCATTGTCGACTGCAACCGCTCAATCTCCTCTGGCTGCAGATCCGCAGCAGAGCTTTGACTGGGAGCCTCGCTCTGCGTGTCTTGGAGGTTGAAATGAGTTCTCATGGCTTTTGTGCTGCCGGAACTATGCCGTTTGAGCTTGCCCTGGCTGAGCCATTGGCTCTCTGGAAGGTCCGGAGGGCAGCATAGCCGGCAAACGCTCATGTTCGGAATGCCATCGAAGAAGTTGAAGTACTCCCAAACCTTGGACTTACAGTTCTTTGGCTTCTGCGCAACCCGTTTCGGAGCGAGTCCCTCCATGGCCTGCGTGCACGCCACTAGCAGCTTGGAGAACAGCTCCAAGTTCTCAGCCTTGAGTCGAGCCCCGACAGCACTGAGGCGAGTGTCCTCGGGCATGTCATCTATGCACTTCTGAATGTGTTCGGGCACAGAAGCCGCATCCACAGGCTTCTCAAGCAGCAGTGGCCGCTGTTCTCCTTGAGGCCCAGCAGGTGCTGCGTCTCCATTGGCGGCTTGAACAAGGTCTGACTCTGCCTCAGGCTTCCTGGGAACCAGCTCTAGCTCTGGCCGCACGTCTGCCGCCAAGCGAACTGCCAGCTCGAAACGGGAGAACTTGTCCACCGCAATGCCTCGCTTCTTGCACGCCTTCTGCAACTCCAGAACGCTGGCCCGCTCTATCTCTTTAAAAGCAAGCTTGGCCATGCCATCGCAAACCCCGGACGCACCCCACAGGCCGGAGCTGGATGCCAAAAAGTCTCTGCCGGATCAAAACTTTCAATCCAGTAGCACTGAAATGGACAGGCCCTCAAGTGAGGGCGAAAACTGGATCAACAAGGATTTGATTCCTGTTTGTGTGGTTTGGGACCAAAACTCTGGAAAAGGGAATCAAAGAGATCAACCACAGTACTGATAAGGAGTTGATTCCTTTTTGTGCGGTTTGGGACCAAAACTCTGGAAAAGGCAATCAAACAAATCAACCACAGTACTGACAAGGAGTTGATTCCTTTTTTGTGCGGTTTGGACCAAAACTCTGGTAAAAGGGACCACAGTACTGATAAGATGCCTTTTTGGGTGGTTTGGGACCAAAACTCTGGAAAAGGGAATCGAAGGGATCAACCACAGTACTGATAAGGGGTTGATTCCCTTTTGCTGGAAAAAGGAATCAAAGGGATCAACCACAGTACTGATAAGGGGTTGATTCCTTTTTGGTTGGTTTGGGACCAAAACTCTGGAAAAGGAAATCAAAGGGATCAACCACAGTACTGATAAGGGCTTGATTCCTTTTTGGGTGGTTTGGGACCAAAACTCGGGAAAAAGGGAATCAAAGAGATCAACCACAGTACTGATAAGGGGTTGTTCCTTTTTGGGTGGCTTGGGACGATGAGCATTTGATTGGTTTGGGGCCGCAGCCTTGGAAAAAGGAATGAAAGGGTCAACCAAGGCCCAGAGGAGCACCGACAAGCGTTGCTTCCTTTTCAGCAGGTTTGGAACCAAACTCTGGTAAAGGGAATCAAAGGGCCAACCTTCGTCAGTCTGAGGGAAGGAGGAAATGCTAGTTTTGTTTTTGAAAAAAGCACTCTAACTTCAAATGCACAATATTTGAATGATCTCAATGGGCCCCATTTCATGCAAACCTTTTGGAAAAACTTTGGTCCCTTGTTGGTCCTTGCTTGGTCCATTGTTTTGATCCATTGTTTTCACTTAATCAAGGGAAATGTACACTCATTTTTCATTGGGCTGGATCACCTTTTTTATGTTCATGAAATGTTGGCAGTTGCAAAATGTTTGAAACAGGTCCCAAACTGTCCTAGGGAATTGCCCTAGCATGTCATGTCAACATGATCTTGAGGATTTGATAGGGTTTGTGCAGTGACTGGCATCCACCAAGTCTGTGTACAATGCCAGTGCTAGAATGTGATGAATGTGGACTGGAGAAAAAACATGCAACTCCTTTTTAAATGTAAAGTAAAGGAAAAGGGAGTTGAAAAAGTTGAAAATTTCCAACTTGTTCAACCCTGGTTTTTCTATGAAGAGATCCCACTTGTTTATCTTGATGTCTGATTGGCATTGATCCTTGAACATTCTGGTATTTTTACATTTGAGAGAATCCTGGATGGCCAATGGAATTTGCACTTTGCTCCATTTACATTTGCAGCAAATATTGGCTTTGGGGAGAAAGCAACATTATAGCGCTAGAATATTTTGAGCTTCTCAGCCATGGCTGCAAAGAGGACTGGCCAGAAGGCTGCCAAGGCATCGGCCAAAGGAAAGGCAGCTGCTGCCAAGGCAGCTCCTGCCACTTTAAGAAGGAGCCTGACTCCCAGGAGAAAACGGCAAAAACAGTCCATTTCATCCTCAAGTAAACTCAATCGACTGGGGGGTGATGCCTCTTTGCCGTCACAGTCGCAATCATCTCAGCAAATTCTTCCGACTGTCGTGGTACCTTCACCACCTGCGATTCTAACAAATCCCGAAGCACAAGACCATGATGAAGATCTTGAACTGCCAACACTTGAGCAAGAAGAAACGACTGGCAGTCCATCCAAGAAGCAGAAGACTGGGAAGAAGAAGAAGAAGAAGCCAGATGACAATGATGAGTCACCTGAGCATTCTCCCAGAAATGAACCTGCATCTTCATCCAATTACAATCCGAACAATCCAGCAAACTTGCCGGTACAATATGAAAGTGAGGAAGAACTGATCCCTCATGTTCCAACCTCATCCGGCACTGGAAGTTGAGAGACCAGGAAGATGGAGAATCAGAAGACTCTCAGAGGAGCAGATCTTACGATGATCACCAAGCTGATCTCGTTCTTGATGAAGCACATTGGTCACTCATGACAGCTGAGCAGAAGATCTGTGCGAACACTGGATGCTTTACGGTTCCGAGAGATATTGAAGGAAACCCTGTCCTTCTTGGTCCTTCTTGGACGTGTGAAAGGGACCTCCAACCCATCGCCCGGATGCGGATTCTCTCATCAGAAATACACAGATCAGAATCATGTTGGCCAATTATGCAAGAACATGACCGACGATGACCGTGCACTCTTAGTTTTGTACTCATCCAAGCAAGAATCCTTGAAGGCTTCATCCACATCCGCACTTATTGGCAAGAAGCGGAAGGAAGCGACAGCCACTGAAATACAGGCTTATCAGAAGCAATTCCTTGAAGCCAAGCAGCTTTGAGTGCAAGTCTTGGCTTGATAACGAAGTGTTCGACTTGGTCAACACACGCGAGATTCAGGTCAGGAACTGGGTCACTGGTCGCTGGGTCCTTACCCTAAAGCGAGACAAGGATGGTAACTTCCTGAAGACCAAGGCTCGCTGGGTCCTCCAATGCTTCCAAGACAAGCAGAAGAATGATCAGCAGACAGATAGTCCTGCTGCATCCAGGAGTGGCTTCCGCCTTGCAATCCAAGCAGCCGCAAATAAGGGCTGGAATATATTTCACATGGATTTGAAGACAGCATTCCTCCAAGGCAAAGCATACGATCAGACTCGTGACATCATTTGTCAGATCCCTCATGAAATGGGATATCCACCACACATTGGAGCGCGCATGAAGAAGCCTGTAAATGACGCACCCCGCAGATGGTGGAACATCCTTGATTCGGCACTCCGTTCTTACGGACTGGTGCCAACCAGGGCAGACCGTTGTACATATGTATACTATGGCAAGCAGCTTCCGAAGCCCGCACTAGTGAGTGAAAAGAAGTCATCCAATACCTTCGATCTCGAAGGAGCAGTTGATTTCCTTATGGATCCTGTTTCCGGTAACAATGCCAAGAATCGACAAGTTCATGGAGCACTTTCTCTTCATGTTGATGATCTTCTCATGACGGGTGATGATGTGTTCGAGAAGGAAATCATGGGACGACTCCGAAAAGATTTTCAAGTTGGTTCCGAAGACAAGAATGATTGCCTCTTCGTAGGACAACGCATCCAATGGAAGCACGATGACAAGTATGGCTGGTACATCAATGTCCATCAGAACGTTGCCATTGACGAACTTCAGGAGATCACTTTTGACAAGTACCTGAAGGACGACACTCCTCTTACTCCACAAACGCATACTGCATACAGAAGTGTCCTAGGTCAGATCAATTGGTTACAATCGCGAACGCAGTTCCACATTGGTTATCAATTCTCCAGGTGTGCATCCAAGGCATCATCACCGACCATTGAGGATGTTCGCGCCAGTAAGAAGACAGTCAGAACCATCAAAAGCATTCCGCTTAGTATGAGATTCTGGCCCCTTCGTGGCAAGACACGCATAGTTGGTTATCCAGATGCATCCTATCGCAACAATGAAGATAAGTCATCCCAACGTGCGCATGTTATATTTCTCGCAGAACAAAGAGATCTTCGCCAGGGCTCATCGAACTCGAGAGGCTCATTGGTCGACTATGAGACGCACAAGATCACCGCCACAACCATGTCCACAACTGTTACAGAATTGCACGGACTGATGCGTTGTTACGGTTCAGCATTATTCGCAGTCTCTGGTCAGACATCACAGGCGAAATCGCAGATGTACACATCCGCACTGATGCGAATAATCTTGTCACTACAGCATCCACAACACATCAACCGGAACAGAAAGAGACAATGCATTTGATCCAAATGTTGAGAAAGGAAAGCAACAGTGGACAGATGCATGATCTTGCACATGTACGGAGTGAAGACTGCCTGGCAGATTCGCTGACCAAGCATTCAGCCAAAGCAGACGAGCTCATCAAGGCCGTCCTCACGGGCAATCTCTTGAATGTTGATGCACATCCGCCCTTCCGTACTATGTTGCAGAACAAGGCATTTTTGGTTGAGTGGCTAGCACACAATACGAACCACGGACCCGACATCGTTGCCTTTGCAGGAGTCGGTATAGCAGAATCCATGTTTGCTTATTGGGGAACCTGGGCATGATCCACATGTCCAAGAATTCTGATGCATGAGTTTTTCATTTTGCACATTTTCAATTCCTCAAATCCGTGATGCGTGTTTTTGCACTTGACCCATTTTGAATCTCAAGAAATATGTGTCTGCATCCGCAGCCACTTTCGGTTTACAACCATCCCGACCTTTGCAATCGTGTATGCTTGATCACCTCGAAGACATGCCGATTCTCAACATGATCTTTGGACAATCCAGCACTGCGGCTCCTTCGCCGAAGCCGCTGGTGAAGAAACGGGCATCTCCTTTGAAGGAATCCCCTGCTCGTGATGAGGAAGATGAGACATCCGACTGCCCCATGGAGCAGGTCGTCGATGAGAATCCATCCGCCTCTCAACAACCAGATAATGTCAACATGGAGCAGGTTGATTATGATCGAGATACCGACAACGATGATGACCTGGATGACGAAGAGCAACCTCCCGCAGGAAATCTAATGCCGAAGGCGATGCCACATCCGAAACTGGTTTCTAAGTCACCACCACCAACACTGAGGCTTATGTCAAAGATTAAGCCAGCGCCAAGGAACATCCTGGATGAGGAGACAGAATCCGACAATCATCCTGGTGACCGACCCGCACTTCCAAGGCGACCAGCGATGCGGCCAACTCTCACATCCAACGACCGGTGGCATGTACCAGATGGATCAGATACGGACATCAGCCTCCAGAGGGAATCCGTACATCCAGGACCTTTCGGGACTTCAAAATTCCTCAATTTCGTGTACGAATACTACAAGGAGTGCTCAACCATCCTCGAGATGAATCCGGACTTCCACTTCATTCCTGAGCATGAACGACAACATGGAGCCAAGGTATTCTGGTTGAAGGCAAAATTCAATGATTACTGGAAGCCATCGCTTCAAGGTGAAGGCCAACACACAGAGAAACAATACATGGACTTCAGCAAGAAGGTCTACAGCATTTGCTGCTATACCAACGCTTCTTGGTCTCTGTGGATGTATCTTTTTCGGATTTTTCCTGTTTTGGTGGTCGTTATTCACATGTTTGAAGAAGGCATCGGCGAATTCTTGGATCTTGCTAGTGTACATCTCAATGTCTTCACGACCGAGATTGTTCTTCATGATCCAACTGTTACTCATTATGATGTTTCCTTCGGGATCAAATACTGTAACAATGTTCCTCGCCTCGATGGTTTGCTCTGTCAGTGCTGCTCGCTCTTCGGAGAGTCGGATGTCGTAGTCCTGGTCCTTGAGGAATGCAAGGATCAACAGTGCATCTCTTCCTGTTGGCACATCGAGGCTTCGTCATCAAGGATAACGTCGTCGATGCATGCCATGTGGATGTGCACTCTCCCCGAAGGGTTTGACTGGGGTCTCCCAGATTTCAGCCCATGCTCCATGATGTTGATCAGGTTTTCTCCACATGTAGCATGGAACATGAAAGTGATGGGCTTCTTCGCGAACGGCTTGATCTTTCTCTCTTCTTCAATGGATTTAGGCGCCGGTCTTCGCATTCTGGACTTCGCCTGAGCTGTGCCTTCGTCTTCATGGGGCGCGTGGGATCTTGACGGATGCGGACTTGGTGGAATGGATTCCGTTGGAAGGTCATAGTCCGGTTCCTCTTGGCGAGGCTCACTCTTCTGCTCGGAGTACAGGGGTCGTCGAAAAGATTGGAGATCGACTTGGCGTGTATGTTGCATCTCGCGTAGAACTCCATGTCGGGATCATTGAGGAATTCCTTGCCATTAGGCCGGAGTGCATCGTATGGGGATCTGGAGTTGAGATTGTCGATCCATCGATTTCTTGGAGCAATGTCTCCCCTTGCCTTTCGCTCATTGTATGACCCGTCCACGGATGGATACACGAACGCAATCTCGAAACGTGCCTTTCCATAGTTCGGGAACATAGCCATCAAGAGAAGTCCTGGCTTATTGCCCATGAAGTTCCTGGCATGCGTAATGCAGGTCAATGCGTCGTAGAGCTCAACGGATCCATCAGGACCCATGTCCACTTGTCGTTTGCATTCTCTATGTTGGCCTTGCCTTGGATCGTGTCGAAAACATCCGGAAAACAATCTGCTCATTCTTTCGATTTGCCAGAGGATGAGGTCGGTGATCTGTTTTGCCTTGGATGGATCCATGTTGAAGTATTTGCAAACCTGTTCAACATTCTGGACGGTCTTCTCGAGATCAATATGGCGGTTGTGACATACCATCGGAATGATGTCGGTTCCGAAAACGTCTGGCCGAGAACCTAGACGAGTTCATCCAGGAACTCAAGGAAATCTAAAATAGAAATCAGCAAGAAGGACGCCAAGGAAGAGCTCGTGGAGACCAAAAGGAACTTCATCCGCTTCATGGAGAAGTACTACCAGGATCCAAAGGGAGCTCATCCTAAATTGACAGAATGCGAAAGAGCCTCATTGGCACACGTCCATCCCGATGTCAACCTCGAAGAAGAAGAGTTCTATTTCCGCCATCGAGGAGAATGTCCCACCATGGACGAGTACAGGAAGGCACGGCCAGTATCAGGATATCCGACTAAGCTTCCACTGGGATTGAAGAAGCTTAGATCACATGACAACCCAGAAGTCATTCGAGCATTTGCCGACATCCTGGGAACGCTGATGCAGCCGACCGACGGTCCCTCTGTGGACCATCTCAAAACGCATGAGTTCACCTCAGTCATCCCTGGCGATCAACATGCTTACTATGAACCATGGAAACCTCACGAGGAATCCAAAGCTGGACGGCAGGGAGGTGTACAACATGGCGATGAAGGACCGACCAATCGTGAAGATGATGATGCAGAACAGCGCACACATCTTATGCCTCAATGAAGCAGACGCATTCCTCAGTCCTCAAGATGATAAATCCAGAGAACTCATCAAGACGTTCATCCGATTCGGGTACAAGGGCATCGTTATCAAGCAATGGTCATCCAGACCAATTGCATGCTTTGTCCGCGGCGGACCTTCCGCAAGAGTGGAACTATTGGCAAGACACATTTCCACAAAGAGTCAGAATTGGGGAACCACATTCGGGATGTTCAGGTGCTTCTTCGGAACCGAGGAAAATTGCACTGATCCTGAATACGACATTCCAACCTCGGACTGCTTGGCAACTACGGGACCATCCATGTTTACTGAATCCAAGAAGTACATTGGACCGAGATTGCCACCACGCACCACTGTCCAAGGACACGGACGTAACAAAGAGATTGTCGTTCTCCACATCGAGCAGAGTAACGAGTATCGTGGTATGCTCCCAACATCACCCAACAAATCACTCCTCGAGTTTGACAGCCGCCACGTAACGAGGGCAGACCTCCCGTTTGCTACCATTGGAGTTTTCCACACTCATCCATCAATCAGCCATGGAGCAGCACGGGAAGATCTTCAGAACGAAATCCTGCCACTCGTGACATCGTACCAATGCGATGCGATCACCGGACGCCAACAAATCCGCGAATACACACAGCAGACTCCAGCACGTCTTCAATCCGGCCAAAGGTCTCATGAATATCCTCATGAAGGAATATCAGAGATTGTGGAATGAAACGGAGAATCTGCACTCGTGGACAGAATGGAGTACGCAATGGAGAATTCATGCACCCTAGAACACTTATACATGAAGACTGGATCAGGGTATGACCGAACATTCCCAGATGTGATGATAACATTCGTGTTTGGATGGGGCAAAACGAATATCCAGCAGGTTTTCCGGAAGGAAGAGATGAACGCCATGAGAGATGAACAACTGGAAGCCATGCGGAACGATCCAACGTCTGCCATTTTCGACTATCAGGTCTCATCCGCGGAACGCTTCAAGCACGTGAACAACGATATGTTCATGAATGGCTCACAAGATTCCGACTCGCACAGTCCGCTGATGGTCTACATCCGCAGCAGATCTGCCGCCACCCAACGCAACTTTGAGAGATCCAAGGAGCACCTCAAGAAGAAGCAATCCTGGACTCAGCAAGAGTACAAAGAGTACAACAAGTAGTACTGGGGCAATCCAAAGCAATGGAAGGACTATGGCGACTCGACCTGGAATGACTATGGAGACTACGGCAGTCAATCCAACAGCAGCCGTCGGTGGTACCGCTGATCACCTGATGAAGCAGCCACCTTTGGCACTTATTCGACCGACTGAGAAGACTCCCACGATCGGCACCAGATTGATCCTCACCGCCAACAAGACTATTCAGTGAGAGATCAATAGTTTCACATCCGTCCCGCATGTACATAGCGTTGTGCATTACTGTTTTCCATTTTGCTCACATGACAAATCATCCGCGCCACAATGGATGAATCATTGTAACAATACATGGCTACGGCACTTTCAAATATGGCTACGGCACGTAAGGCCAAGAAGCCAATCATACACTTTGGTGTGAAAGGTCAAAAGAATTTTGTGTCTGTTTTGTGTTAGTTTTTGTTGCACATTGACCTATTCACACACTCCGCTGACATGATGGCTCAAGGCCCTTCAAGTCATTTGTACAGTCATTCGACTCATGGTACATTGATAAAAAGGCTTGCAGACCGCTTTACAGGATTCACAGTCAACACAAGCCACCAGGGACAATCCATCCTCCAATCCTCCATATTGGCATATTGGACTCTCTCCGGAATAGATCCAGGGACCAAATCAACGACCTCTACTACCACAGGGTACCAGTTCCCTTCTGGGATAGGCACCCCGGCAGTGGGCCTCACCCCCCCCCCCACACCACCCCCCGCCCCGCCGCCCCTTTAAGGGCCCTCTTCGCCGCCCCCGCCCCCGTCTCCGCCTCTGCCCCCGCCCCCGTCCCCGCCCCGCGCCGCCCCGCCCCGCCCCGCCCTTGGCCCGCCCCCGGCCCGCCCCTGGCCCGTTCCCGGCCCGCCCGCAGGCAGGCAGGCAGGCAGGCAGGCAGGCACGCAGGCACGCAGGCACGCACGCACGCACGCACGCACGCTCATGCATGCTCATGCGCATGCACAAGCACATTTGGGCACGCACAAACACACATATACACAAGTCATCAACGAAAACAAGAAAGCAAGCAAGCAAGCAAGCAAGCAAGCAAGCAAGCAAGCAAGCATGCACGAAGGCAGGCAGGCAGGCAGGCAGGCAGGCAGGCAGGCAGGCAGGCAGGCAGGCAGGCAGGCAGGCAGGCAGGCAGGCAGGCAGGCAGGCAGGCTTGCAGGCTTGCAGGCTTGCAGGCTTGCAGGCAGGCAAGCAAGCAAAGCCAAGAAACCAGCGAGAAACAGTTCCTCGGCGATCCGGTCCTCCACGAAAACGCCCTCCTCCGTGACCATTCCGAAGCCCAGAGCGCGGTTGCAGGCCGTGGACTTGGGGATCCACTCGGTCCAGCGGGCTTCGTTGGCCACTGCCCAGGCGCAGGACACCTGAAAATCTGGCCGATCGGCGGACCTCTCGAAAACGAAGCCCTAAAGCCGGCCTGTTTTTCGTGTTCCGTTTTTTCCAACACTTGGCTGGAACAAAACCCTTAATCCAACGGGAAGAAACTGGCACCCTGCTGAAAAATGGGCTGAGGTGTGCACGAAAGGGCGATATAAAAGTCTACAAAGAAGGGCGGGCGACGGGTCTGAGTAGGTCATAGCCAGGTTTAGGTTGAGTTTAGGTTTATGTCAGCGACTTTCAAGGTTCACGGTGTGCATTGGTGGACCCACCCTGAACCATGAGCGTACTTGACATGGACCCAAAACCATAAGAAACCCGCCGAACCCCCCCTACACCAACCCGAATCCTGCTCGCAGTCTGCCCTAAGCCGGCCCTTGATCCACCCTTAACCGACCCTAAGATTGCCACAAGCCTATAGCCTAAACCTACCCCAGACCGCTCTTTCGCGTGTGGCCCCCCAATCAGCCAACCAACCCAGCCAACAAACCAACCAAGCACACCAACCAACCAACCAACCAACCAACCAACCAACCAACCAACCAACCAACCAACCAACCAACCAACCAACCAACCAGTCAGGGCTGAAGTCATGGCCAGTTTGGCAGGCGGTTCCCATGAGACGACACGCGAGATTGCCCTACTACACTTTCCTACAAACTGGTGGTTTTTGGCTTCCTTGCCGAACTGCCAAAACAAATCAACGAAAGGACCAAAAACACTTACCAATTGCTGGTTCCCCCCAAGGAACTCACAAAAGATTTCTTTCAAGCTGACCTCGTCTTCCCGGCCGAACTCGTGTGCCTTTGCAAACAACATGCGTCGCTATCGGCAATGACCAGACCAAACCCCACCAAAATATTCCACGAAACTGGAGCCGATGGTGAGCGGCACTGGCATCAAGCACAGGGCAAAAACCAGGTGGGAGAACGGTGAAACCGCTTGGTCAAGGAATGTCAAGGAAACTTTTCCAAACGGGTAAAGCAAAGGACTGCTTTTTCAGCAAGCCTCAAAAGGCGACAAGGCAAAATTAAACCAAGGAGCAAACAAGCGTACCACTATCAAAGCCACACCCACGTGATAAGTTTCAGGAAAGGTTTCTGACTTTGATAATCTCAAGAAACAGGCTAACAAGATATGCCAGACTTCTCCCATGGCGGTTGTTGCTGCTAATTTCAGTGTTTCTATTGAAGTGCAAACGAGCACACCGAAATCCATGATTGCAGCGAGGGGTATCCCAAACAGCTTTCCAAACCGATCCTTCCGACTGGAAACCGACTCTTCCCCGCTTCTCGTCCCCCCTGAAAAGCTGGGTCGGAAACACAAAGCCGTTCAACAGACCAGTTGGATGGGTGCAGTTCCGGCCAGCCATTGCACGACTTATGAAGATTTTCCTTAGATGGGCTTGCATTTGGGCACGGAGTTGAAATTTGGAACTGGTTGATGCACATCACTTAGGTGGGGTTTTTCTACCATCCACTTTGGAGGTGGGTCCACATTGCCCGCCTTGTAGATGACGTCACTCTCGGGCGTGCCTGCCATGTCGAGGAACAAAGTCGCCTTTTGTCTGAACAAGGAGTGCCCCAGACCGACCAACCCTTTTTGGACTTCACAAGCTGGGAGACCAGGGCCGGATACTGAACCCAACGACACAGGGATTTTTCTCGGGGATCCTGAATATCGCACCTGGTTCACAGCCTCTGACCCCAAGCAAGAGACAAATGGGCCCAAGCAAGAGAGAAATGGGGACTTCGGAAGCTACTTGCAGGTTGGTTTCCCTTCGACCGCCATAAGAGGGGGGCCTTGAATTTCGAACCAGCATGGATTCCACCAAGGGAAGGCATGGGATAAGCATCCCTGGAGCGGAGCACAAGCTTAGGATAAGCCCTTCAGGCATAAGTGTCCTTTCTGGAAAATCGATGGATTTCCCTGGTAGATGATTGGGTTCACCAGGTAAACCAGGGATTGCCCTCTATTGTTTAAGCCAAACCAACCAAAAAGGACACCTATGCCTTAAGGCCTTATGTATTTTTCTCATGTGCCTCATGTTTTTTGGACACATGCAGCCGCTAAATTCAACGCGCTTCTCAAAACCCGAGGACCCCCAAACCATGGACTGGCTCGACCTCGGTTCCCTTCGAAAACCGTCCGTAAATATTTCGGCCGGTCACAACCCAGTCTTCCCGCGAAAGGCTTGAGATGAGTGCAAGCACTAGGTTCCAACAGGCCTCGATTGGAGGGCCCCTGTTCTGGATACCCTGCTCAACATACATTAGTCTGCAGAAACCCAACGTTTTCCCTGGCTTGAAAAGAGCAACAAGTTGCGGCTACCTCCCAACTCCCACCCTCCCTCCCCCCAGAACCTTCAAGAACTTCTTCCGCTGTCCAACAAGCTTCAATTTCACTCCAAGACCCATTCCAAGGAGTTGGGAAATGAGAACCCGGGTTCCACCGCAACTGAGTTTCCCATGCGTTCAAAACATGTGCGCATCTTGCAATATCTCCAAAATATGATTTCTTAGAATTGAAACTAGCGAGCGCTATGCATTCCGCCACAGAAGGAACGCAAGAAACCACCCAGCCTTCTATTCTCCACAACTTCTTTGGATCTTTAAACTAAAACTAGAGGCAACCACCAATTTTGGGGGTTCTCCTTCTCAGACCAAGCCATTCCTCCAAGAAATGAAACCCGACACTCCGTCCTGATTGTCGTTCTTGGATAACGTCCTTGAGTAGCTCCATGATATCCGCATCTGATAGCCTCCTGCGAAAAATAAATTAATAATTGGTTTCGCGGGGCGAATCCCCGAAATGGGCTGCGATGGAAAGGTTCCTTGGCGTCCATTGGAACTGCCGAAAAAAATGGTACCCTCACAAAAAAAAAAAAAAAAAAAAAAAAAACGACAGCACATTCACACAGCATGGACGAAATACACAATGCCATTGATAGATGGTTTGTCAACCAGCTGTTTCTTTCATGGGTGAAGTGGGTCCCCTGGATTTCGTCCATCTGCAGTACGGGGTGTCCATTGAAAAGGCCTAGGCAGCAGCTATGCTGGGTTTGTCTAGGCTTCGTGCTTAACCAAGCGCTCTAGCCCGCAAATTGCGCTCTTGTAGCACGAGCTAATCGAGCAACATGCATTTTTCCGCATTCGGATCTACATTGTGAATTGCTGCGCCGGAGCAGATGCGCGAAGCTCCATTTCCTTGCTGCAGCACAACATCCTGCATTCTTCGCTTCTCCATACTCTGCCCTGGCATTCTGCTGTGAGAAGTTTCATGTCTGCCTCAATCTTTCATTGTGGCCCCCTGCTGAGATGACGTTTCTACGGCCAATTTTTCGCAGAAGCAAGACAAACAACCACTCCCCCGAATTTTGACCCCAGATTAACAAACCCCTGTACAATAGTATATTCATATGGGGGTCTCCTCGGTTTCAGTGGGGATTCATCACTTTTGGAGAGGAGCACCCCCATATTAATATACAGGGGCTTAATCCGGGGTCAACGTTGGAAAAGATCGTGTCGAGCCACACATTCTGCAGCAGCAGCACCACGTTGGCCGCCAGGGTGTCCTTAGCCACGCGTGGCTCAGGGAAGCGAGCGTTGGGGGGAAAACGGCTCGCCGCAAATCGGTTGGAACCCCCCGACTTTTCCCAACTGAGCGGTGTCCCCTTGGCCTCCCTAAAAAAAACCAGGCCTTACCATGTCCCGGCAAAGGCGAAGAAGTTCTTCCACCCGGCCTCCAGAAACATGGTGCCAGCGTCACCCCCAGAGTGAACTTCGGTGGGCACGCCAACAAACAGCATGGGCGTCAACATTGTAACATGAATCACAGCTGCCAGGAGGGCATGTCCATCCCAGTTGTTCAGTGGCCCTGGACAAAAAAAGGGAACCCTTTTTGGGGCTTGGACCATTTTTTAGTGGGGCAGCCACTACCAAAAAAGGGGAAAAAGGGTGCCACTGAACAACTGAGTCCCAACTTGAGAGAAATCGGGTGGTGGAAAACCACATGAGCGTGTCAGTTTACGAGTACCCATTTTGGGAGTTCGCTTCAAACCAACCAAAAAAAACGGCGCATTTCGGATTTCGGGCATGCCACGTCCAACTGACAACTATGGTGTTTTGCCATTTTGCCGGAAGAACCCTTCGCACTGCTCAAGAGAGTTGCAACTGCCTGTGCCTTGCCACAAATTCGATCAACTCCTAGAGACCTAGTTTGCCTGTTTCGTGACCTCCCCCCCCAAAAAAAAACAGAAGCAGGGATCTTTACATTGTACACCTGAGCATTCCCTTGTAAATGGTGGTGTCCATTTCTTTACTTTGGTGTTGAAAAACCAACATGTTTCAAATGGTGGCAAAATGGAGATCTGTTTTTTGGAGCCCTGAGAGAACATGGACCATTCGGAGCTCCTGGCTTTCCATCGGATCTCCCCCCCGATCAGACTGGGGTCATTTTTTGTTGATTCGGTTTTTGGGTATCAAAGTCAGAAAACGGAAACCGTTTTTGGGGTCGGTGTTTGACTATTATCAAAGTCATGATTTTGACGGTTTGTTTGGTTTCCCTTTAACTCACCACTTGGGGGGTGACTTTGAGCATGGTAAAATCATCAGGCCCCTAAGAGGGACAATCGTCCGAGGAATTTCTCACGCCCAGACTCCATCCCCGGCTTCATGTAGGACCTCAGCGGAGTGGTTCCGCCCTCCGTGACCTGAAGGCGAGATCGACGAGGCGTGTTGGTTCGGGGCACCCGGGGTGGGAATTAGAGACACCCAAGAGCATAGGTGTCCTTTCTGGAAAATCGATGGATTTCCCTGATAGATGATTGGGTTCACCAGGTAAACCAGGAATTGCCCTCGATTTTCTAAGCAAACCAACCAAAAAGGACACCTATGCCCAAGAGGCATTCATTCTGCCGACCTGGCGTGGGCTTCTCTCCGAAAAACTGTTGGTCTCCCAATTTGCAAACCAAGAGGGAACTCCCAGATGCAACTGGTCAAAGCCACCGACGAGCAAAAATGTCCCAGCCCTTGATACTGTGGATGGACGACATCCTGCTCCACCTAAGACACCCTGGATTGATGATTCCCCTGTAAATACCAACAAATAATGGTTTTTGCCGTGGTTTCAACTTGGTGCGAAATGGATTTCGCAACCATCCACCGTATGGCACCCTTCAAAAAACGTCCGAGCGCTTCCAGCGACCTTGCGGCCGGTGCCCCACTCCACGGGCTGGTGCTCCGGGAAGACTTCGGCGATGACGCCCTGGGGCAGGAAGCTGAGGTCCGGGGTCCACGAATACACCAAGACCTGGCGACGGCGACGAATACGACTGGATGCTTTTCGCCTTTTGGCCGGGTGGCCGGGCCACAAAAAAAGAAAAAAACGCGCCTGGGATTTGTTGGGAAGGGAAAAACAAGTCCCTGGAAAAAGCATGTGGTTCAGATTTGTGTTGGGAACCTGTTTTGGACTCATACTACAAGTTGATCTTCGATTCTCCACGTTCCTCCCATTTTGTCCACCGGCTTCCCTATGTACCCACATTCCCAATTGTCCGTCAAATTTCCATACTAGTCCGTTGCTTATTCCAACAAGCTAGGGTTAGAGTTGTGGGATGTCTTGGGGTTGGGGTAAGGATTAGTTTTAGGATTGCGGTTACGGTTAGAGGTAGGACTAGTCAGGGCCAGGGCGAGGGAGATGATTCGAGCGTAGGGCTAGCGTCAGAGAAATGGCAACCCTTAGTCGGGAAAAGGAAACCCTGGAAACCTGTTTAGGCAAAAGGCAAACGCTGGTCGTATCCGCCGCCTACGAGCAAAAGAAAACTGTCTGCGACGGAATCTAAAGAGGAAACGCAAAAAGCCTTTCTAACAGGGGCCAGTGCAATTCGTTGGGAAAGCTGGCTTCGTCTTGACACTTGTCCAAAGGTCAAGACAATTAAAAGACGGGTCACACCCATCTTTAGGCATCCCCCAAACACACCACCACCACCAAAACACCCTCGCTTAAGGAAGACTCGACTAGATCAAACCTGGCCACGTTTGGTGGAGTGGAGAGGGGGGGATGGGGGTCCTAGGCAAAAGCTCTCTAGACCTTTGGGGCAAAAGCCCCAAGTGGGGAAACAAAATTTCCGGAGGAAAGCGCGAGGAGTCAACTGAAACCTGAAGCCTGCCTTGTGGTCGTTCGGCCACTGCCTGTACTGGGCATTGTCCTCAGCTTTGGCTCGGGCGGGGCTGTCCAAAAAAAAGCGCGCGGAAGTCGGTTTATGCCGTGGATGGACAATATCCAACTCGAACCAATTAATGAGTGGCTTGTCCCCAAAAAAATGTCGGGTGTCATCCATCCCGGCTGTGGCTTGCCCATCCATCCACAACAGTAGGGCGTTTTGGGGTGCCTAAGACCTTCACAGGGCCATTCGAGCACTTCGGCAGGGCGGTAGCACAAAGTTTGGTTTCATTTCGGTTCAGCCACTCATAAAACCGGCTATCCACAAAGCTGCTCGCAAAGAGGGATGTTCTTCGAGTCCGGAATATCCGGACTTGGGCACCAAATCGGACACGGGTCCAAGGGGGACACAAAGACGAAATGTGGTTCCACCTTAAATGAGCCCAGCCGCGATGACGCTGGCCATGGCTATGGGCATGTTGTAGAAGGCGGCCTTCTGGCGCATCGCGTTCCAATCCCAGAACTTGTGGGTCAGGAGGGGCACGCAATTCCCCGGCGCGGCCCGGCAGGCAGGGGACAGCCACCACTTCTGCTGGTGGCAAATCCAGTCCCGGACCCCGCCCACCGTCTCGAAGGCCCCGGTGTCTCCAGTGGCTTGCAGGTAATAGTCCTCGCTCTCAGCGCTTTGCTCAGAAGTCGACTCAACTTGTTTCTGTTTTTCCTATATTTCTGTTTCGAGGACATGGTCGGTTTGCCAGGTGCGGGACATTTGTTTTTGAGTTCCCATGTCCCTCACGGACTGGACATGTTGAAGCCTCACGCAAGTATCGAGATTCCAACCCTCAACTCTCCTGATTGGAACCCAAAAAGCTGTTTGGCCATGGGTCAAAATCCCGCAATTTCAGTGAACATCCCAATCCCCACTAAAATAGACTAAAATGGGTGGTGCACCTACCCCTAAAATGGTACCATTGGCTTTGATTACAGCCGTTTCATTTTTAGCGGAAACTCTTTTCGTGCACACCTTCTCAGGAGGAGCTTTTCTTCCGGGCATCTCCCATCTAAAGCTTGGCGGCAAAAACGGGGGTGTCTTGCCACTGCCCTAAGCCCGGCTGCTTAGAAGCCCGCTTTCGCACCCAAGACGTCGGTTTTTGCGGATTCCCCAAAGGTATCAAGGTGACATCCCTACAAGTTGCCTGGAATCTGAGGCCGTAAACCCGGTTTAGCCCCGGCTCCCCGCCTGCTCCACGGCGTCACCGGCGGCGGGGTCGTTGCAATTCGACAGCTTCGTCAGATCGAAGGCGCCGATCCTGTCGAACTCCGAGCTCGGAGTCCAGGTGCTCGCATTGAAGTACTTGTAGAACTGCAGCGAGACGCCCGTCGCCTGCCCAGTACTTAGATCAGCCTCGAGGCCGCTTCGTTTTTTTGCTTTTTGTTCCTTATGTTTGTTTGCCTTCGTGCTTTCGGGTCTATTGGTTTGCTTGCCGGAGTTCAGTACACTTTCGGCAGGTCTCGAAACGACTCAGAATGCAGCTCAAGATCAAGACACCCTGGCTTGGGTCACTTCGGTTTACGACAAATCGGAAGCAACACGCGCCGTGCCTCGTAGAAGACTTGGAAGGACTTGGGGAAGATGTGCATGCCTTCGCGGCCCACGTAGTCCAGGTCCTTGCACGGCGGGCCTTCTGGAAGAATCGATGGCTTCCCCCTTCTGCAAAAAGAAGGAAGATAACACCCCTCGAAATTCCGGTGGAACCCATCTATTTCTAATCGAACTAATCCCCCCCCCCTTCCCCCCCATGGGACCATGGGAAACAGGGGGGCCAATTCAGGCCTTTGTTTTTGGGCCTATCCCTGCCTTATAGGTCTATCCAGCCCCCGCAAAGTGTTCCTCCTTCCATAATAGAAATCGGAAGGGAGCGACCACAACGAACAACTGCATGGGTTTGAGGTTCAGAGTGGATCGACCAAAAAACAATCCTTCAATAGGCAAACTAGAAACGGAAAGCCACAACTGTTGTCAAACGGCACCCAGCTGTTTCGGGGGCCATAAGCCAAACAATAAATATCAAAAATCGGTGGGGCTTGCACAACACCATCCAGGAAAAGGCACTCAGTTCTCCAAGGGGCTCTCAGAGGCATCAGCGGTGCGTTGGGATTCGCGGCCTGCCACGCCTGGATCTGTGGGTCCAAGTTGGACCAAATCTCGTTCACGAAATGCAGGTCCGCACGGGTCGCGGCGGAGCTGTAGGTCTAGCGAGACCGGATTTGCTTTTGGATTCCGGACGGTGTTCAGAGGGTTCAATACCCCAAATGGGAACCTGCAGATCATCTAAATCATCTAGAGTTCGCCAGCTTTCAGATTCAACACCCAGGTGGCTGTCGACACCCCCAAGTGCACATCCTTAACACTCAAAGCGCTCAGTTCTCACAGACCAAGGCCATTTTGCATAGCCTTGGTCCATTTTGACCCCTAAAGGGGGTGGGCAAGGAGGGTCATCTACCCCTTAATCTAGGACTTTAAGACAACCGAATTATGTTTGGCTTCTCATGAGGGGCTTGGTATGTGGTCAACACGGTTTAGGGTTTTGGTGTGGGGCCAGCGCGGTTCAGGGTTGTGGCTTAAGTTCGACACGGTTAGGGCTCAGGTTCAGGTTTAGGGTCAACACGGTGTAGACAACCCTTTTGGGTGGTGCTGATTCAAAAAGCCATGTGTAATTGCCCAAATGAACAAAACGCGCTTCTCCCCAAGCAAATGTATCATTTGCAAAATTCCGAGTGCCACATGCAGTGAGCTAAAAACCGCCACCCTGCAGTCAAAAGATATGAACTGTAACCCTGAGGTCAAAACATAGCGACTGTCACCTTAGAAACGCCGAGGCTCAAGAACACAGCGCACAGAACCGCAAGCCCTCGCAACCTACCAACATCTTTTTTTTACGCCAAAGATGACCTAAGAACGTCCGACACCCCCACCTAAACAATATATCCCCAAGGTCTCGTCCCTGGGGCACCCTGAAAACATCGGGGAGATCTGGAGCAGAATATCCTGCTTCAACAAATCCCCGAAGGCTCCCGTCGGAGAAAAAATCCATACGTAAGCCGACAAGGCGACGAAGGCCGGCAGAGCGCAGGTTGAAAGAGACGGCGAAAAGGAGGAGCCTCAAGCATAGCTGGCCTTCCGGACATTTTTCGATGGCCCTGGCTTCTGGGGCATCTTTCCGCCCATTTCCGAGCAGTCCAAAGCCATCCAAAGCTCAGCCATCCAAAGGAACTTACTTGAGCCCCCGCCTCCAAAGAGCCGCCAGCTGAGGAGTCCAGGGTTACATTGTAGCCCACCCGCTCGGAGGTCAAAATCCCCAAGATCTGCGTGAAGAGTTGAGCGGACTCCCAGTTGGCGCTGCCGAAGCCCACCGGCACCTCGCTGCTTTGCGGTGCGCTGCAACGAGGCGCGGTGCAACGAGGCGCTGGGAGGCGAAGGCGAAGCCCATTTAAGTTTGGCGGCTTGAAATGGGTGTGGGTCAAAATTAAACCACCAGGAATTGGACCGCAGGTTTTAGTCCATGTTGCCACTGCACCCATTTTTGACCCACAGCCAAATGGAAACCAATAGGAAAGCCGAAATCCATGCTGCCCAAAAAAAGGACAGGCCTATTTGAGCGACCAGAAAAACCCCGCGGCTTTTGGTGAAAAATGGATAAGGCGTGTACAAGAGCAAGCAAATTTTGCACCAGGTAGAGCCACCCAAGATGGCCCATAGGCTCATTTGGTGATTTGGATTGCAGGTGAGGCTTCAACGGGTTTGAAAGTCGGAAAAGCTGGGCGCGGGTGGAAGGACTCGCAAGCTAAGCCGGGAATTCGTGCAACGGACCCAGAACCCTTCTGGACAAGCTCCGAGGGAAGACAGGGGAAAAGCAGATCGGAAGTGGCTCCAATGCTTAGAGTAAACCCAAGGGTAGACTCCCGCGCATGTTTTCGCTGTCCGATGAGCTAGGATGTGATCTAGTTCAACAATGTTGTCTAATCATAATTTTGATATTATATACTGTAACACAAACAAGGGGGTCCATATGAGAGCAACAAGCATGAAAACAAAAACAGAGGACCTACAACTACCGACCCCTCAAGCGCCCTTTTTGCATTCTTTCCCCCCCTCCCTCCACACATTCCTTGGATGGAGAGAGGCGCCGTCCCGCCGTTGTACACAATGTTCTTGCGATCTGCTTCCGGCACAAAGGAGGACAAGCAGGCCGCTCTTGCAAAGGGCGCACCGGCCCAGAGCAAGGACCAAAACAAGACAAGCATCATGGGGCTATGCAAGCTTCACTTGAGCATAGTCTGCATCGATTTTGCCAGACTCCACAGCGCTCCCGGCACTCTGACACTCTGAAATTCCTTCACATGGAGCTTCTTCCAACTCGAGTGGAGCCTTTCGCACAGAACGCCACGGCCGTTCAACCGCGCCAAACAGTATACTCCAGGATCAGGGGTCTATCACAATTGCCTTGAATCACATGCAAGTACTCCCTGACAAATCAACTTGGACTCCCAAAAAAAAACCACCTGTCCAGAGGAACCGGCTGAAAGGAGCAGCATCAGACTCTGATGCTGAAACGATTGCTCAAAACTATTCCATTGCAGAAAAAAAACAAGCACTCAAGAACAATTCATGGCACTCTGTGTGCTGCGGTATCTCGCATCACAATTCCTGAGCCCAACGCTTGCGCTGTCTCCATGGCCCTCATGCTTAGCGCGCCTTTTTCCGCGATGGCGGCTAAATGCAAAAGCATAGTGGTCGGG
The DNA here is from genome assembly GCA_963377175.1 of Effrenium voratum. Taxonomy (NCBI): domain Eukaryota; class Dinophyceae; order Suessiales; family Symbiodiniaceae; genus Effrenium; species Effrenium voratum. The sequence continues at coordinate 523,930 of CAUJNA010003320.1, forward strand.
CTTGCCAGGAGCAAATAGATGAGAGTTGCAAGAACGTTTCTGCGCCGACCACTCAGCTTGACGCCCTGTACACTCTCTGTATTCCGAAGATATGGAAGGCCGCGGATTCCGGTCAAAATCTTTCATCACAGGGCCCGCAGCCCGCCTCTTGTCCGAACCCGCGTGCAACTCGCGTCGTTTCGCGTCGGAAGGGATTGACTGATTGACCGACCGGGCGGCCACGCTCGGAGAGTTCCGAGCGCACGGCCCTCACTTCGGCTTCACTGCAGTGACCAACCACAGAGGGTCTCCATGCGTCGGACTCACATCCTCGGCTCTTTCCCAATCGGAGTCTTAGGGCCCGCAGCGAAAGCAAGCCCCGGCTCTTCTTGGGTGACCACGGAGAAATTCCTCGCGCCCAACGACTTGATTCGACATGAAAAAACTGCGATAGCGCATGGGTCTTGTTGCAAGCTAAAAATTCCCACAAGCAAGCAGCCGTGGCTTGAGGCTGGTTTATTGGCTTTGTGCTCCAAGAAATCTGCGCCCAACTTTTTGGTCGAAGCCCATCCAGCGGGGGCGGCTACCCAGCCAGGGCTCAGAGAGCAACACCCGCTGACAGCGTCTCTTGTAGTCAGTGAGTTGGAGGGATGCTGCGACCAAATAAGAATGTCACACAATGGTCCGATTAAGCTGTGTCGCCACATGACAATCGCACATCTGGAACATGTCAAGACTGCGACTTACACACATGCCTGCAACCCTCAATGCCTTCAGATGTCTTGGTGGATTGGTATAGTAGGGAAGCAAGAGTTAATCCACCATACAACAAAAAGGACTGAATCACCCACCTGCGAAATTCAGAGCGGGCCGTGTCCCCTTGAAGCCTGCTAGTGCCGCTGAGAGTAGCACCCTTGCGCATTTGAAGAGAAACGCGCTGATCAATCTCGGGATATCCCAGGCAGCGACGTCCCTTCTCAGTATCCATTCGAGTCGGCCGGGGCCTGACCCCCCAAAAAAGGCGGCGACATGCTTTGTAAGCCTTTCAGATAATTGGCCCACCCAGTTTTGCGAAGATACTGACCAAGAGCTGGCTGGAAGTTTCAAGACTGGTGGAAGCTCTATAGCTGTGCTGAAACCCCCTACCTGCAATCGAAAATGGCCGAAGCGTCAACCAAAAGGGCCCAAAGCAGAAAACTTGACTTCCCATGAGGAAAAACGACCCACTAAAAAAACGAAAACCCGGCCACTAAAAGAAGTGTAACATGGTTGTGGGCCACTCGGCAATTGGAAGGGACCATTTCTGCCAAGGTCTATCCTTTCGACTGAGGAGCCAACCCCCCAAACTCAGAGTTGAAAATCATCTCCGTTTCGGCATACGAACCGAAACACGAGAAATGCTGAAGCTCCCAAACAAATGGGGCCGAATGCCAGCTGAGGCGAAAAAGCTGGGTTGACAGTTGGACTCCCCCCCTCAAAATAGGCTCAAACTCAGACAGGAAAGGCAAGCCAAGGCTGAAGTAGTAGGAAAACGAAGGGACTCCTTCAAAAAAAGCTTCTTTACCAAACAGAAGGCGTCCGAGAAAAAAATCTCGGCCACAAGGCTCAAAGGGAGCGCCTCATCCGCCGACCATGTCAGGAGTTTGCACATTCCACGTGCAGGGCTACAACCTGAATCCAGGATTATAAAACCTGAACCAAGTCTTCACTGGGATGGGGTAACTGTTCACCACAGAAGTGATTGCACCCGCACCAATTCCCGCAATCCTGAAGCATTTGGTTGTTTCTGGAAGAGGGGCCTAAGCCTAAACTGGTTGGCTTCCGTTTGGACCTCAACCCACCGGCCAAGGTGCTGCAGTCGCAACCTTTTCCCAGCCGTTCTTTGGCCCGTGCTGGAAGTACTGGCCTCGGCGACTCGGTGAGTTGCTTCAAGGCATCCCGCCAAGGCTCCCGCTTTGAAGCCCAAGACACTCGTCTAAGACTTGTGTCCCCTGCTTTGAACGCGTCCAACAAGTTTCGAGACACGTCACAGGATTTGAAACGCTGCAAGCAGCAACACAGCAACACATGCCAGTTGAAAAGGTCGCACTTCCAGTTCCTCGCCTCCTGTTCCCCCCACATTGACCAGCAGCGTGCCTTCTAGGGAATGTGGAGCCAAGGTCGGCTAGGTGCACTTGCTTCAGTGGGGCCAAGGCTGATTTGAATCCTTCAAGTGATGAAGTACACTTGGTTAAAGTGCTTGGGAGTCAAAACTAGCTCACGGGAGGAAAGGACATGTCCGAGCAATTACCTGCTTCCTTCCAGGTAGCACTGCTCGATAATTGCTCGGGGAAACAGTACAACTGCAACCCGAAGCATACCAACATCAAGGCAGAATAAGACCCCCAAGCCCGTCTCAAACCAACCTAGAGCCAACCCTACACCGACACAACTAGCAAGCCAGCCCTGATCTTTAACGCTCAAGCATCCGCAGCCCAACCAAAACCAACCCAAAATCAACTCTCAACCAGCCCAAAACATAGTTTGACAATTTTCAACTAGCCATTCCATCAAATCCTGAAGCAAATCTGAAGCATGCCCACCCCAACCCAACAGCCACGTTTCCAATTGCAATGATATTGTGATTCAAAGACGGCAACATTGCACCCATTGGCATATATTATGTCTTGGCATAAGTCGAAAGTTGTTCTCAAGGCAAGAGTCTAAAACGAACTATGATCTAACTCAGAAGAGTTGTGTTTTCTGGTTGGTCTTTGACCCCCTGCACAATGTGCTTGTTTGCCAGTCCGTGGCAGGAAAGCACACAAGTATGTCCCATTTCTGGGCTCTCAAATGAAGGTGTGTTGACCCAAAAACTTGGCATATATTTTGCATGTCCCACTGGGATCCAGACTCACCCTCCAGATGTTATCATGACAAGGAGTGGAGAAGAGAGAAACCTCATCAAAACACCATGATCTTATTGACACCTGCTGCCTGCTTGAACGTCCGTCTGGCGCAAATCCCACCAACATGCCCGCCCGGCCGGTGGATTTGTCAGTTCCGAGTAGCAAATGAGATGGGCTTGGCCCTCGCCATTGCTGGTATCTTCCGCCCAAACCTTCACGGCCTGAAAGGGGGTCCAAAGAAGGAAACAATTGTGGAAAAAATGGCCATCCACCAAAAAGAGTCCGAATAGGTACTTGGATGAACGGGAGGTGACGGGATTCCCATGGCGGCAGTGACACCATGGAGAGGTGGCCTGTCTTTTCCCGTCCTCTGCTCTCCCTTGCTTCGCCGGTTGACCCTGAGGACTAAGAAAGACAGGATATAGTGACCAAATGAACAAGGTGAATGGGAACGGCCATCTCTTCACCTGTTCCCCTCTGTCCCTTCTTTCCAGAGTCTCAGAGCTTCATCAATGTTGGAGAGGTAACGAGCGGAGGGAACGAGAACATGAGAAGCGAAAGGGATGGAAAGAGAGGGGGAATGGTGTTTTGTCTCGTCGTTTCGTTACCTTAGTCCTCGCCGCAAAGACCCTTGAGTCGCTTGGCCACGTCCTCATCTCCTTCGTTCGTGGGGAATACAAAGCAATGGTGGGCGGGAGTTAGGGATTTCATTAACCCGGCAGGTCTTGGAAGGAAGGGTTAGGTGAAAGGAGATACGCTCGCCACTCACTTCGTTCCTTGCCTCTCTCTCTTACCTCTTCACACCCGCTCGCCTCGTTCTCGCCTGTTCCTCCTTCCCTCGTCATCTTGTCCATTCCCTGCCTCTCTTCGTTCGTTAGGCTGTCCGGCCCAGCATAGGAAAAAGAAAGGCCGGGAATATGTGAAAAAGAAAAGAGACGAGGCAGCCGAGCGAATGAACACCATCTGTCCCTCCGTCCGTTCGTTCCCTCACTCCTCGTTCCTTCGGTCCAAGTTCTCAGAGTTATTAGCGAGACGTAGGAAGGGAAGAAGGGAGAACGAGGAAGGAAACTCAAGAATTAGACCGGGAGGAAAGGAGAAGACGAAAGACTCCAAATAAAGACCGAGATAAAGAGAGGAATGACATGGAAAGACGAGATATCTCCCGTCACTCTGTTCCTCTTCTCTCACTATCTCGTTTCGCAGAATTATATTGGAGAAGATGTTTATAGAAAAGAAAGGACAATATGAAGAAGTCATGAATGAGATGGAAAATATTCCAGAGAATTGATTCACAAGGAATACATATAAAAGCATGTTATAATATGTCCCATCTAATTTCATTATTGTATTATGTTTATATTATAATTATCTTTATTACTTACTATTGTTTGTTTCTTATCTTTTGTAATAGTTGTTGTTGTGTTTATGTTCTTTCATATCTTTGTTCCTCTTCTTTTTAATGTTTGCAAAGACATAGGACATTGACAGGAAGGAAATGGCCAGGAAGTCCTCTTCACTTTAGGAGTTCCTATGTCCAAGACAAAGAGAAGTGAATAGAGGTATAACCGACCCAACAAAGGAAAACCACTCACCTTCACTCCCACTCTTCACTTCCAGGATTTCCAGGTGCTGCAATGCAATGAAAAGAGAGAGGAAAGACAGGTAGGTGTCCATGCAATCACATCCTTTCCCTTCATATCACCTGCTCACCTGCAATCCGTCCGACAAACAGCAGGGTGACAAGTCGGTGCTGGGTGACAAGCCACTGTTTGTTTGAAGGCGTCCCAGAACATGGCCTCCTTTGGGTTGGCTTCTTGTGAGAGCGATTCGCGCACTATCCTCAAAATGTGCACCGCGCTATAACGAGAGCCATCTAAAGTACACAGAGGGTTCACTTTGCGTTCTCAAAATGCAGACCGCGCTGCCATGAAATTTGCCAGCTTCAGCCCCAAAAAACAAATAGCCTGTGTGGTATCCCCATCAGCAACCATTAGAACCCTTCCCAAAAATTGCAAGTTAGAAGGAACACAGATTGGCATACCCTTTGATTGAATCACCAACTCTTTGTTTATCTGGTCTTCAACACGAGATCACAATATTGCACTCTTCCAGCAATCGCAACGGGATTGGTTGAAGACAAAGGGTCTAGATCACGGTTCTTCCAAGGATACTTCCAAAACCGCCTTCTTTACAAGGGGATCGTCGCAATCAGCTGGTATTTGGGTGGGGGGGGGGGGGGGGGGGGCGGGGGGGGGACTTTATGACCCTGTCGACTCGCAGCCTTCTCAATGAAGCAGCGGTGGGAGAAGGCAACCACCGCCATGCCCCCGGGCTTGAGCACACGCTGCATCTCAGCAAAGACTGCCCGGGGATTCGTCAAATATTGCACCTCGGCTCACTTTCTTGCAGCTCAGCTCACTTTCTTGCAGCCCAGCAAGTGGTGGTGTCCTTTAAGGGGACCCTTGGGTTCTTCCCACATTCCCCACCGACCGCGGCTCGCTCACTTCTGGGGCTGCAAACGAAACGCCACGTTCCGTTGGGAGCGCAAAACCAAGGTGGTCTCCAACTTGGAAGACGTCAGGGCTCCAAAGGCCAACACGACACCATGAGCGACCTGGTCGCTCCATGCGGCTGGTGGCACCATGTTCTAACCCTCTGCAAAGAGATGCGCAGTTGTCAAAATGAGGGCGCTCCTTTCGCACAACATGACACCCATACACATGTTCATATTGTGTCGAGCCCATAAATATCACCCCCCCCAGAGACAATGACTCGTTTTACATTGGCAGTCAAGACGTCGATCCATCAAACTCTACAGAAAATCCAGCCGTCCCATCGCCAAAATTCAAGGAGCAGCCCCTGTTTTGTACCCGACAAAAATGAATCCCATCCCATCCCATTCCATCCCATCCACCCATCCATATACCCATCCATCCACCCATCCACCCATCCATATATCCATCCATCCACCCATCCACCCATTCGCCCATCCATATACCCATTCATCCGTCCCAGACCCCTCGAAATCTATCCATCGAAGGCGCACTCAGCGCCAAGGTCACCAGGTCGAAGCTCCCCGCCGCCCAGGGCAACGCGGCCTCCGAGTTCAGGTCCTCGCGACAAGAAATGCTCGCACCGGCGTCCAGGCCACACGGGCGTCTCGTAGTTGTCTGGTCTTTTCGTTGCTTCTTTGCGTTTGGGGTGGGAGGGGGCGTGGGGAGAGGGTTTTAGGTGTTGTTGTTTTTTCTGGGGGGAAAGGGCTGGGGAGGAACCTGCAAGATCAAGGCAAGGGAATGAGGGCCGATAAGCAGGTCATGATTGACCCAAATGCTTTGGGAAGCGTATTGGTCACCGTCGCCCCAAAGGTATAGTTTCAGTGGATACCAGGTTACACAACCCGAACACAGTGTCCGTCAAGCAGGCAGCTCAGTTTAAGCCGGCATACAGTGTCGTGAAATGATGGAATGTGCCTCATGCGCTTCTACACCCTCCTCCTGCGTGTTAACAGGGCCTTTCACAAAGCAGCCTAACAGAAGCACGCAGAGCCCAGTTGGACAAGCAGCGGCCACGTGTTTGTTTCCCAGCCCAAACTCATCCCCCAAACTTTTCCGAAACCCTCAACCAAAAAAAACATTCCGCTTCCCTCCTTGGCTGACGTTGGAAGGGGAGCAAAATTTCAAATGTAGCAGTTAAGTGGTTGGATTTCAACCACTAAACCACAATGAGCAAAAATGTAAAATGTTTCCCAACGACAACCATGCCTCACCCCCGTTTTCACTCACCCTCCAACACTCTGCGCCGTCTCCTGGACATGGCGCTCCGTCGCCTGGGGATTCGCATGCAGCTCCGCCATGTTGAGCCCGTGCACAGCTACCTGGCGCGATTCAAATACCAGTCAATTCTCTAAAATGGTACCCCTTTCTCCCTGTCTCTCCTTCTCCTTTTCTCCCTGTCTCTCCTTTTCTCCCTTTCTCTCTTTCTCCCTTTCTCCCTTTCTCTCTGTCTCTTCTCTCTTTCTCTCTTTGTCTCTTTCTCGATCTCTCTCCCTCCTTCTACCGTTCTTTCTTCCTTTCTTGCTTTCTTCCTTCCTTCCTTCCTTCCTTCCTTTCTTCCTTTCTTTCTTTCTTTCTTTTTTTCTTTCTTTTTTTCTTTCTTTCTTTCTTTCTTTCTTTCTTTCTTTCTTTCTTTCTTTATGTTCCTTCTTTTCTTCCTCTCTCGTGCGAAAATGCCGCGCCAGCCACGAACTCTGTCCTGGCCTTCCGAAAGTGCTGCGCCTACCCACGCGATCTTTCGTTTACCTTGGGCAAACAATAACGGGCCCCTTCCCGGTACAATAAAGTTACGCAAGCGACTTTTGCTGCGGGAACTTTGATGAGGAAGCAAAGGAACGAGCACATCACTTGGCGAACTTCGCAGAACTTGCGGCCAGCTTATTCAGCGGGCACTGACCAACTGGGTGTATCCGGTTCAGGGGTGTCTTTCTCTTTGAGAGCAGGACGGAGTGCGCTTTTTCGTGCATGTCAAGCTTTCTGAAGTACCCGCCCCACGGACGTACAAAATCAAAAAGAGCGCGGGACGCTGTGAGCTTGTGTTTTTCACGTTTTGAGTGGACATTCCAGTCGACCTATGCATGAAGAGTTTGACTTTTTACATGTGAACTGATTTGTAAAGGATTTCGATTGGCCAGAAATTCACAAATAAACTCAATTGAAATACAATGAAGTCGAATCTAAATTCCAAAATGGAATGGATGTTATGTTATGTCCTTATGAAATTCCGTGTAATTGAATTCTAAAGATCTATTGGGAAAGGAATTCTATATCTAAATGCTAAATTCAATATACAATGTCCAGTAGAAGTCTGATCAAGTACTTCTTTACTGTGAGTCGCATTTGAATAGGATTCAAGATCAAAAAGGATTCCAGCGAGCGGCCGTTGGCGGAGGTGCGAATTGACATTCCGAATTTAGTACTCACAACGCTACACGCCACTGTTTTTTACGGCATTTTCTGACCATGGTAGTGCTGCGGTCAGTTTGGAGACCTCTGAGTTCATTATTTGTTAATTATACTTAATGTGTTTATTATATTCTACTCAATGTCTAACTAAATTGTAATAGAGTTTAATAAGCAAAGACTGCAATCATAATTGTTGCTTTATCATAATTTAAATGATGATTGTTCTATTTCAATTTGAACGCTACACAGGGTTTCCTTCCAATGGAATTGTCTTTCACAGTTTACTCAGAGTACAGGGGAATGCGACTTTCTAGAGCAAAATTGCGCAAATGGACCGCACTGTCTGCAGAATGTTTCAGAACAAGAAATGCAGTGGGGAAACCCAAGAAAAAATCGAGCAATCCAACAGAAACACAAGAAAACCAACAAAGACAAGATTGCAGACCCCAAAGCAGGGGGAGGAGGAGAGGGGGGGCGGGGACGAGCGGTCTGCAATCTGGTTTTGCTTTTTTGTGGAAAACCTCGAGAAATCCACAAAAAACAAGATTGCAGACCCCAAGGTAGAAGGAAAGTCTGCAATCTTGTTTTTTTCTGGCTTTTGGGGTTTGCTTGGATTTCTCGAGCTGTTTCTTGTTTGTTGGTGTTTGTTGGAATGGCTTTGTTAAGGCATGTGCAGATGTAGTCCTTGGCAGAAGAAGATCATCCAAATTTGATTCGAGAAAAGTTGGAAGAATCACGGCAAAGTGCGGCTGCCAGGGCGTCCCCTTGTTCTAGGGCTTGATTATTTCCATTCTTTTCAACCATCGTTCTTGCCAAAACCCGGCCGTGTTCCCTGGGTTTGCGGAGGTTTTCTAGAAAGAAGGATCCCTGGAAAGAATGGACTTGGAAGGTACCCCCAGACTTGTGGTCTTTTTTGGGGGCTGGTTCCGTGCCAAGAAAAAAAGAAAAAAAACGGCGTCCCCGTTCCCGCGGGCTCGAGACGGCGCCTGGGACGCCCTCCGCACATCCTCCGGATAGTGCGAGACCCAGCTCGAGCACCTCAGCTCTTGCCGAGGGCTCCGGGTCCCAGTCAAAAGACTCAAGTGGACAGAACCTCCCCAGAACTTCTCTCAGCTGTTGCCCCCCTTTTTCTACAAGAATTTCTCAGATGCCCAGTGGCCAGAGGAAAAAGAGAGCATCCTTTCTTGGTTGGTTGAGTTTAAAGGCAACCCTTCCTAAAGAAAAGGAGAAAAGAATTGGCACCACTGGGCAACGAGTGGAGTCTGGCAACCTCAAACGATCCCGTTTCCAATCCCTCTTGCGCGAGGCCAGGTCGCAAGTCCAAGACTGCGAAGTCGTCCGGCAAAGCCTGACCGCCGGAACAGCTGCAAGTTTACCCCTGTCCAGTAGCTTGCCCATGTGATCAGGCGAGATTCAGGAGGGCACCGGGAAAATCGGGATGTGCAAGCGAAATGCAAAATCCGCCCATCCCTTCAAAACCACACCGGCAAACTTCTAACTTCCACAACCTGCAACTCTAACCTCTAACTTCTCGAACCCCCAACCTGTCTAACTCCCAAAGGGAAAATTCCCAATCTTAGGACCGCCATAGCCAATTGGTTGAGCCAAAATGCGCCAGTGTCAATGTTATATATATATTAAAACAATACACCAGCATAGACCTCAAATAGCAGTGCTTGCACACCAGCACCTCCAAAAGAACCCCCCTGAACTCCCCAAACAAAACCCGACCGTCAATCAAGAAAAATGCGCCCGCACCATCACCCTGAAGAGCACCCCAAGCAGCACCACACTTCACCCAGCCGTCAATCTTGCGAGATTCAACCAGCACCGCAAACGGAATCCCAAACCAGCACCGAAGCTGCGTGCCTCCCTTGCACCCTACCGTCAAGATGCAAACATGCGCCTGCACCGTCACCTGCATGCCGGATAGCACCCGAGCGTCAAAATATCGCAAAAATGCGCCTGCACCGTCACCAGCACCTCAAACAGCTCCCCACAAACTGCGTCCGTCACCCCACAAAACAGCACCTGCGCAAGCACCCCAAACTGCATGCCCCAAGGTCACGCAGGCCAAAGATGCTGCGCGCAGCAGTCAATCTTGAAAAGATGCACAGCACCCCAATCAGCACCCACACCAGCACCCCAAACTAAAACTGCACGCCCCCTAGCACCAGCCAATCAATCTCGCAAATCACTTTCCCCTCTTTATTAGAAGTTAGAACCCTATAGCTTTCAGCTATCTGGGGGGAAAAAAAACAACGGCTGCAACATGTCGCTTTCGAAGCGCCGCTTTCGAGGACCAGCCGTAGACTATTGCTTCAACAGGACGAGCGAACGCTATGTTGTGGGTCAGGGCTCTGGTCCAGAGAGCGCCTAGTCCCACCCCCAAATGCTCCCTAGCAAAGTCGCCCCAAAACTACCGGGTCAAGATATCCTCTAGTCTGTGCGCAGAAACCGTTTTGGCATTCTCCTTTGGATAACTCGAGAGTCCAACTTCCCACACCTTGAAGATGGCGTCGTAGACCTTCGTCAGGTGGTGCAGCGAGTTTTCGTCCAGGTGCTGTACGAGCTTGGGCTGCTCGTGGAAGACCACGTCAGGACCTCTTTGAGGAAACAACGGGTGTGTCCTTTTTTTCGGGATACCCTTTGTGCCAGTTAGGACAGCCCTTGTCCACCATTTTGTGCCATTCGCTAAGACCCCCCCAAGCCCAAGCAGCATTGTTCCACCACCTTCTTGACCCACATCTACATTCAATTGTCCCTTTTCCCGCTCGAAACATGTCATAACAGACTCAAGCTCAAAACCTTCAAGCAACTCATTTTGTCAGTGTCACATCCAAACATCAAAGTGTGGAGCAGCGGTATGTCCGTTGTTTGTATGCTTGAGTAGAAGCAGGATTATATGGCGGATAATTGGATGGCAAAAAGACGTGCAAGGTTACTCTGCTAGAGACAATACAACTGTCATGATTTACAAAAACAACACATCTAAGGTATTGTTGGTTCTTTTCTTTGGCGCGTGTTTATTGCTAGGTTCTGCTGTTGGTCCTTGTTCTGGTCCTTTCTTCTACAGTAGTTGCAGGTTTTGCAAGATATGTCTATCGAATTTGCTCCATCGTGCATCGTATAACAGCCTCTTCTAGAGGGTGCCTCTCACCTACAAAGATGGGCCATAGTATATCCATGTTCCTCTTCATAATCTGTAGACCTCAAATGTTGCATTGTGTTGATATGAAACTGTATTCTTCAAAGCATCATGTACTCTAATTACACCATATTATAAATAAGTATGTACATATATATATATATATATGTGCAATATGCATATATATATATATATATATGTATATATATATATATATGTATATATATATATAGATGCATATAGGTATGTACGTGTGTATATATATATATATCGCTCCGATAGTTTAAAATCATGTCATCAGAAGCCCTGCAGCTCATCCAGGTCAAGTTTGCAATATTCTATTGTACTTGGTTTGGGACTTTTAACTTGCTCGTGCTGTTCTTTAACATTTCTGTGGATGTATTTCTGTTGCTTTCACAATTGCCTATAGCACGTCCGATACGTTTCTTTCCGAGTTGTCATGGTTTCTTTGCATTTCGTCGCAAGTAGGCTCAACAAGTTTAGCTTAAGATTTATTATTTTCTTGGTAATTGCAAGTCCCTTCATTAAGTCGTTCATAGTAAAGTGTTCGCAGTCAACCACTATACAGAGAAACCTAAGCATATCTTGTCCAAATTAGTATAACAGTCTATCTCATATAACTGTGTACGTCAATATTTTACAAACTCTATAAAGTGTCATTTGATCCACCAATTTAATCACAAGTAGTAGCGCTCTAAAATTCAATCATGTATTTGTTCAACACATCAGTCTTTGGAACTATTAAGCCCTTTGGTGCGTTCCAACAAACAGCGATATTGATACTACAGATGGGGACCGCTACACTTATGGCAGCCGCTTTTACACCAAGTTTAGAGGAAGAAAAGCAGCGCCCAAGAGCGTGATGCAGGGTCCGCTACATGATTGGGGTTAACGACTAGAATGTTGGGTTTCTATTTGATTAACAACTTTTCTGGGTGTGAGATTACGTTGGAAGGGTTGCTTTGATGGGTGCGGTTGATTTGTGCCAATAGTATAGTCTACGGGTGGATGGCAAAGTATGATGGTCCTCGCAGCTTGCTTTAGCCCATGAAGTTACCCGAGGGGGGGCTGCAATCAAACAGGTTCCCTTCAAAGCACCCAAGCACGAAGGCTTGCGACTCATTCCGCCCAAAACAGAACAGGGGACCCGCTTTGTCGTTTTGAGGCGTCCAATTTTCCCATGTTTCAGCCATGTCAGTTGCACTTGATCTAGAAAATACAGAGGAAACATCTTGAGAAAACCAAAGACAACTCGAGGAAAACCCAGGATGTAGAGAGGAAACCCAACAAACTCGAGAACAGCGTGACTTAGCAACTCTTTGGTGCACAACCCATGTTGAAAGAGTTCTGTAAACAAGTTGTTGCTTTTGTGTCTTTTCGTTTTCTCGGGGTTGTTTTTGGTTTTCCTCAAGTTGTTTTCGTGTTTTCGGTTTTCCTTGTTGTTTTAGGGTTGGTTCGGCGCTTATGATGACAGCCATGGCCGAAGACTCGATACTGTGGATGGGCGAAATCCATTTCGCACCACTTCGAACCCATGAGACACCATTGTTTGCTGGTATTTATAGTATTTACAAGGGAATCGTCATTCATGTTTTTTTTTAGGTGGTGCGAATTGGACTTCGTCCATCCACAGTATGGTCGTTGGGCAGTACGTGCCAAATTTGAGGCTTCCCAGTCCGACCTTCCCGCTGCCTGCTTATTTTCTTTTAAGCCCTATAGATCCAAATGGCGTCTTGAGCACACGATGCGCAACGTGGCGCTCGTTCAAAAAGGCACAACGGGCTTGTTCTTGCGCTGCACAATCTTCTTGGTCGGCCTTGTCCGGTTGGACTGTTTGCTCGTTTGCTTCTTTGCCGTGGGCTTCTTGCTGCGCTGGCCTTGTTCTGCTTGGGCCTTGGAAGTGGCATCAAGTACACCTGATGCAAAATGATGATTGTAGTTGACTTACTTAGAAGAAACAAGCAGCTTGTCTTTCTTTGCTTGATTGTGGTCAAGTTATATACAAAGTCGATTGAGGTCTAGTTAAATTGTAATTAAGCTCTAACTGAAATGATGCGGAATAAATCCCTATTCCGCATCTAAATTGAAACAGGGTTCTAATCAATTCTAACTGAATTCCTACTTCAAAGGGAAGTGCGTGTTAAAGCCTAAGCCACAATACTTGAGCTGAACAAAAGCTAGCAGCTGCAGATGGCTTGCAGCCCCAATCCGCAAGTTGTCGTGTTCTTTTTCCTGGGTCGCTGAAAAGCGTTGCCGACGTGTGGCAAACAAAAAGCGACGCTCTTTTTAACTGTTTCTCTCGTCTCGAAATGGAGCGTTGGAATGAGCTCCTTACATGAATCCCCAGCTAGCATCATCTTAGCATTTTTGGACCATGGCTCCAATGTTTGCTTGCTGCACCGAAAGTCGGAGTGCAGAAAGATTGAATAGCTAATTGACAAAAAAACAATTTAGACTGCAAGTCTTGCAATCTAAAACGCGCAAGACAATTGAAGTGGAATTTGCGTGCTCCATGGTTTTACAGCTGTTTCACTCCTTTTACGGGGCGTGCAAATTAGAAGATTCAACAAGCCTGTCAGCCCTAGTCAAAATCGCACTTCAAAGGAACTGTGTCAAATCTACCGTGGTCATTTACCCCCCCCCCAAAAAAAAAGAGCTCCAAATAAAATGACGTAACTCAAAGTGTTCCATGTTAAGCTGTGTAAGCCAATAGAGCCGAAGCTGCATCTTTGAGCTTCTTCTTGGTTGTTCACTCCTTTTTAAGGGGCAGGCAAATTAGAACAACGAGCTGGTCTTTCCATACTGGAATCTAGTTGAGTCCATTTCAATTCGAACGCCAAGCAGGAATGAAAAGACCGATGCTGAGAGAATTGCAGCTACCCTGGCTTGAATGAGCAGCAACTAGCATGTCTCAACAATCCATAGGACCCTGTTGAGCGACTCACAACTCGCAGCTACAAACACTCAGCAAAGCGAGCCTACTGCTCAAGAGGTCAAACCCAAAAAATCTCAAAAACGTGCACTACCAGAGTCCCCCAGTCTCAAACAAAAAGAAACAAACCAAGCGCCCCGCGTTCGTCCATGCGCAAGAAGTCCGCATCCTGCCGCCCATGTACTGCGGATGCCATACCGATTTAGACCGCAAAACAAAACGGCAAGTCATGGTATGGGGGGATGTTTTAAGTATAAGCCCGCGATAAAGCACGGCAAGTGACATGGTTTTCCTCGTGCCCCCACCATGTATATAGGGCAAGCCGCCGTGTCCCTGGAAGGCCCTTTGAGTGAGTCTACTGGATCCATACTGTGGATGGACGAAATCCTGCACCACTACGAAACCATGGGAAATGGCATTTGCAGGAGAATCGTGATCCCAGGGTTTCTTGGGTGGTGCGAATTGGATTTCGTCCATCCACAGTAGTGCAGCAAAAAATGACCCGCAAGAAGAGCTCTGGGTCAAGCCGAAGTGGCCCTCGGGGCTAGACATGGGACGCCTGCGCAAGACATCTCAACATGCCTCGGGCCCCATCCCCATGTCCCTACTTTGGATGGACGAAATCCATCACGCACCACTTTGCAACCATGGTTGAACCAGTCGGTTGGTGTGTACAGGGGAATTTTCATTCCGGGGTTTCTTAGGTGGTGCAAATTGGATTTCGTCCATCCAAAGTATGACTCCCTAGATATGGGGTTCATCAATATTCCTGGCCCCCGAATGACCATGGGTAAGTTTTCCCATTTAGTGATTGACACATCCTCTTTTTAGTGGTTTTCCAACCAATGGTCATCCATGTATCACGGACCTTTTGATCAACCCCCATGTCTCCGTGAAGCTTATCTACCCCGTCTGCGCCACCGCCCATCCGGGAACTAAGAGTCAACCCACAGGGACAAAGGTCTCCAACTGTCCCCCTCTCGGCAATCAACTGTATCTTAGGAACCATGAGTCCTGAAAAAGGTGCATCTATACATGACATGCTTCCTCTAGTACCTTTGAAACTAGTTCGTTCAAGTGTTTTGTAACATGCTCGGAATCCGTGTTTTTCAAAACGAAGGGGAACCCCCGTTCCCAACGCAGACAGCTTCGTTTTTTCCGGGCCTTCGATTCGACCATCTGAGGACCCCTCCGCCCCAAAACGCAATGCATCAGCTCAGGGACCTGGAGGAAAAACGCAGAAGGCGAATGAATCAAGCGCAATCAAAACGTGCAAGCGATTGCAAGAAACGGTTGAACGGGGAACCAGCGAAACCAAAGAGGACAAAACCGTTGAAGCCAAACACACCAAAACCAACCGGCCAAAAACCAAACAAACAAACAAACAAACAAAGAAGCAAGCAAGCAAGCAAGCAAGCAAGCAAGCAAACACACAAACAAACAAGCGAAGCCAAGCCAAACCACCAAAATCCCCCTCTCCTCATAAGGCCAGCTCTCCGGCACCCACCCGTGCTGGGCGGGCAAGGCGTGGCTCACCGCGCCGAAAGGATTCGCAACCTCCAGGCGCACCTGCGATCCATCCGCGCGTTCTCTCCGGCTCGACACGCGCGTCATGTCTGGTCTCTTTGCACGGTTCTCGGCTTTGGTGTGGTGCTGTCGTTGTCTAATTTGTGCCTTGCGGCTCAGTGTTTTGTTTGACATGTTGTGTGTGTGTTGCGCATTTGATTGTTCTAATGTCTGCTGCTGTTGTTGCTCTTGCTGCTGATGATGTTGCTGCTGACGTGGCTGTTGCTGTTGCCGCTGCAGTTTGCCATGGTTGTTGCTGTTGTTGTTGCTGCTGTTGTTGCTGCTGCTGCTGCTGCTGGTGTTGTTGTTGTTGTTGTCAGCCGCTGCGTTCGCCGCCGTGGAACTGTCACTGAAATCTATCTCACACTCGTTCAAGGGCACCCGCGCAGCACTGTATCCATGCCAGCCAGATGGTAAGAACACCCGTTCAAGTGAACCCGCACAGCACTGTATCCATGCCAGCCAGATGGTAAGAACACCCGCTCAAGTGCACCCGCACAGCACTGTATCCATGCCAGCCAAATGGTAAGAGCACCCGTTCAAGTGCACCCGCGCAGCACTGTATCCACGCCAGCCAGATGGTAAGAACACCCGTTCAAGTGCACCCGCACAGCGCTGTGTGCTACCCCGGTGTGCCTTTTTCAAGGCGCGCAGATGTTAGTGTAGTAGGTCACGGCGATGATGAAGGGGCAGAACAAATAGACAAGGATCGCCAACATTTACTTGAAAAGGCCGCTTTCTTCAAAAGATGGGCCACGTGTTCAAAACACAGATTTTCAACAACGCTTTTTGACAGTTCCACGGCGGCGAACGCAGCGGTTGCCTTGTTGTTGTTGTTGTTGTTGTTGTTG